>OY293417.1:6284774-6605604 GCA_958502065.1 Chrysolina americana
GAAGTAAGGAAGATGGATCATCAGGGGTCACAAAATCCGACCAGTAAAAATATCACGATTTCTATAGATCTCGAGCAAGTTCTTTCTCTTCCTGCCCTGACACATGGTGAGATGTTTTACTTGAGGCAACTTTCGTGCTACAATCTGGGCATCCACGTTGGAGATAACAATAAAGGCTACATGTTTTTATGGCACGAAGGGATAACAGGAAGAGGCGGGAATGAAATAGCTTCATGTCTGTACAAGGCTGTTAGATGCCACATATTTGATAAAAAAAATTAACGATATGGAGCGACAACTGCACCGGACAAAACAAAAATCAAATGATACTGTTTCTGTGCATTTATTTGGTGACAAAAGGATATTTTGACGAGGTCCATCAGAAATACTTGGTTTCCGGCCATTCCAAATTGAGAAAAGGAAACGCGTGGAGAAATGTGGAGTTCCAATGGACTTGGTAAAGCTAATGGTTAGTGCTACTCCAAAAAATCAATTCATTGTCACGATTATGCAGACCGAAGACTTTTTTGACTTCAAACAGGCTGCCAAAATGAGGCTGATTACTAAAGATTTACAAATTTCTAAAGCAAAATGTACCATTGTATCAAAGGATTCATTGAGACTGGGACGCATTCAGACTCGTCAGACTTTAAACGATTTAGAAGCTTGTAAGTCCACGAGGGTTTTCAAAAAAAATGTTTCAGAAGATACTATTCGAAATAGTACTTTGCCACCATTAGAATGTAAAAGCAAAATAAGCAATGAGAAGAAAGAAAACTAAAAAAATGTATTCCTTATGTGAAAGAAGAAAATCAGGGATTTTTTGAAGATATTTTTCGTTTATAAAAGATAGATCAACCTGTTTTTTTTCTATTTTTGTATGTTTACAAATAAAAAATCAAAAAAAACGATGTTTTATTTTCCTCTTGAACCGTTTCATATCCTGGCACTTAGCTCATGATAAAATGAACATTGGTATGGTACTTAGCCCACTATAAGAAAAAAGAATAATGGCACTTAGCACCTTCTAATAATATCAAAGTTGTTTGAATTTTCTCTCTTGAACCAGAGTACCTATATGAAAAATCTGTTTGAATTTTTGTTTCTACCATAATTGAGTTCATGTAAAAAATTGGAAATATTTCTAAATGAAATGTGTGATGTTTTATAAAGTTTATATCAAATAACTCGAAAGAATTTTTTTGGCACTTAGCCCCTTATTTATTTCAAGGCTACAATTATGAAAGTTCAAGTCATATCTTTTTTTTTTTAATAATTCACTTTCTTTATTCTGCCAATATATCCAAATGATAGTGTACCAATATCGACGATGTTTTGAGGCTAGTATTGCTTCAAGAATATCCCACCAATATTATTTTTATAATGTCCTAACAATTATCACATTTTGTCAATGTTTTTATAATATTGTATTGTTGTATTTTGATGCCAATATTGTTTCGAAAATATTTCGCCAGTATTACACAAGTAATAATGAACCAATCTCGCCGAATGTTCACATTTTTGCCAATATTATCATAATATTATACCAATATTGTCCATTACAGATGTGTAGTCTGGGTTTTGTTTTGAAAAGTAAGTGAGACATATCGGTGATACTCGGTATATTATGAAAACTATGCGAAGGATACACGGCCAAGGAAGACTTGATTATTACCACAAATGATTATTTGTATACACATTCAAACGCACGAAGCGTATACGTCTGCTTCTCCATAATAATCCAGATACTTTAGGAGGACGGCAAAAAGAATATCTTGCCAATCACACCGTCAGATATATGATATGTGAGGTCTGGGATCGAGATGAGTCGCGACAGCGTCTGGAGTTATCCTGGAATGGGAAACATGGGGAATCTGTCAGATGTTGTTATTTTACGGAGAATGTTAGAAGTGACAGTAAAACGGTGAATGCCTCGAACCCAGGGGAGGGACAATGGCACTCTTGTTCGAATTATTTTCAGATCAGACCTGTGCTTAGTGCGGTGGCATTCGTTAGATAAACTCGGGAATGACGCCATGTCTATCTCGGAGTGTTTTTCGACGGTATCCATTGCGTGATATTTTGTTATCTTTTGTCGAATAATTAACCTGACGAAAATAGTATTTCGTTGAAAATTGTTTTTTAATTCTGTAGTATTCGAAGGCCATATAAAAATAAGGGGACTAATGGAATTACTTGCCAGCGTGAATGAAAAAGTAACAATATCTTTTAGTACTGACCATTGTTAATATTATAATTTACTGTTGGTGACCAGCAATCACATTTGCTGATAATCGGCCCTGATTTATATTTTAACGTCAGCAACTGTAATTTTTTTTCAATATGTTTATTGATTTCATAACTTTGGAACTATGAAAAATAAAATAACAGGGTGTTTTCCCGGATGCATCATCATTTACTATAACTACATTCTACAGTCACTGTTCATTAAAAGAAAAGCCATTCCTCAAGTCTTTCCAGGACCCTCAGTATGTCAATGATCTTCGTTTTACTAAAAACTTGCAACTTGAGTGTATGACTCGTAGGCAACATCTTACTTACATCTTATGGAACCAGCCCCATAATTTCAGTAATATTTGCAGTAGAGATTACTTCTCAATCTTTTTCAACATTTCTATGGCGAGTTACTAGGAACTGTTTTTACATAAATTGCAGTGTTGTACTTGTAATTTTTACTTATATAGTTCACTTTGTTGAGAATATCTAAAAATTTGTTCTTCTGAGCGTTTTTTATAATACAGGATGCCGTATTGAAATCAAATCATATTGCGGATTGCAGTGAATTTGCTGATTTTGTATTTTTCATGTTTTTATAGGTCTACCCCTTTGGATGTTTTTCGCTATTTCGAATAATTTTGTTTTACATCAATTGAACAGTTTATATAAATTTGGTCATTCTGAATCGATTGGCGTTCGCAGAATTGCTCTATTTTCAACCATTCCCGAATTCAAGGGTTCATCTGAAGTGGAAGGAGTAATTTTCCTCAATTTTTTTTCCAGCCCTATTCATGACATTTTTGATATAGTAATCATTTTATATGCCAAACTTCATAACTGAGCATATACAAATCATATTTTTTCGAAATCTTCATCAAAAAGTACGTACCTAAACAAATAGTGCCAATTTCAAGGAGATCTGAGGAAGTTGTTTTCTTTACATGATTTTTAGGGTCCCCTTTGGACTATTTTCGATTTTTTAATAATTTTGTTTCATGTTGAATGACTCGAAATTCACAGTTTTCTATTTTGATCATTCTGAATCGATTGGAGTTTGCAGAATTGGTATTAGGTATTATTATTGCTAAATTTTTGAAAAATCTTGAATTTTTCTCAAACGATCTCGACGAGCTGGTATTACCTCAAACGTTGAATTTCTAACGAAATTATCACAATTTTTTCATCGAAATTAATTTTTGAGGTTATATTCGGAATCAGCTCGTCGAATTAAGTTTGAGGAAAGTTTGAGATTTCTCGAAAATCAAAAATAACAGAGAGAATTTTTGAATTTTTATCACTTATTGGTATCTGAGCATATCCAAATCACATATTTTTGGAATCAGCATGAAATTTTGAGTATATAGTGTTCATTTCAAGTGAATATGATGATTTTGTAGTTTCCATGATTTTTAGGGGTTGGTATACCCCTTTGGACTTTTTTTGAAAAATATTTGTTTTTGCAGATCGATTCAAATTCACGGAATATACAAATTTCGTCATCCTGAATCGATTGGCTTTCTCAGATTTTTGTATTTTTAAATAATTCTCTACATACAGTTCGATTATTGTAAACAATTCTAGTACTGGGAAAACTATCGGCAATTGTTTCAGCACTTGGGAGATGATTAGTGACAAATTCCCCAAATTGTTCAGTATATAATAGTACTATTGAATATGATCCGTATTTTCTTATTTTTGAATAACTGACAAATCATCATCATCATCATAGGAAGATTCATCTTATAGAAATTTGTGTTTGTCACAATCCCAGTGGATATTTTTTTACCATTTAAAAAAACTTCATTAAGAGTTGAGAATGTTCGCTATATACCACTTTTCAATCAATTTTTCATAAGTTAAAGTTTTTGAATTTTAACTTTCAACGGAATACAGTTAATCAATATTAAGTGTTCTGTGAGTATATTTTTTTATTTCGTAGTATAATGAGGTCTTCAAAGTGTAAATTTTTATTTAAAAAAAAATATGACAATTCGAACAGGTCTGTCACATCAGCGCAAATAAATATTTACTCAGAAAATGTTGAATAATTTGAGATTTTCCAACTATAAATTATACTGTGCATCGTTTAGGAATTCCTAAACCAAAACAAGGAAGAATCAAAATTCTAATTAGATGATAATCCTAAAGAAAATATAATAAGAATGTTCCATTTTCAGTCCTCAGTTTATTTCTGTGCTTTGTTGTTATGTAGGTGAAGTTTTTTCATTATATTCCATGCTGAGTTTCGACATGATTATTTAAGTTCGCTCCTAAACAAAGTGACGGATCTTGTAAATCTTCATAAGAGTTCAATTTTCAATTAGCGAAATTATTCATGTGAGTGAAATCTCCTAGAAAAAAAACTCCCGCTACGCATGAGGGTTCAGCTAGGTGCGGGTAATTTTCTAGTTTCCTATTTGAATAAACTGATATAAAAAGAAAAAAAAAAACAGTTATCTAATATCCGCCTCACGTCCCTCTGCGAAATTTAATTAATTAATAGATCCGTCACTGAATATGAACATCAAGCCCCTACCCGCACCTTTACAAGGTAAAGAAACTTGCATACATGGGTTTGTCAACATGAAAATTTTGTTTTTATCCTACGCGGAAAACATGATCAGAATATAGATGCAATTACTGTAGATCGTCGTAGGTTGCAGGTGTCTTTGTGACATCCTAATTAGCAACATTGCGTCTCAAAAACTTCGCTATTGGTTTATTTATGTGAAAAAACGTAACGTAGAAGGTAGCACATGAGGAACGCCTTATTACAATATTACAACATATTAAACAGCAAGTTTGAGTAAAAACATATCATCATGAAATTCTTCTAGAATATAATAAGTTCTTCAGCATATTGATCTATGAACAAACGGAATTTAATAAAGATCACGGCCTCTGACTTTAACTTTTTTCTGACCGGGCCATATGAAGCGTTAAAATGAATTATTATATTATCAGAATGAATAAGAAGTTACCTTACTATTAATTCTTATTCAATTTTCAGATTGGCGAAAAAAAAATATTTGCCTATGAATTCAGAACGTAATTTTTAATAACTATTATACAAAAAATAAATTTCTATCGTTTCAACATGGCGAATTTTGGATTTATTTGTTGATAAATTCAAAATATCCTCCTCTGTGTCAACAGAAAACATATTTTGGTTATGCTCTAATTTTCGGTGAAATAAATAGCTGATAACCAATAAATTTGATGGTGAGACAGAGTAATATGATTAATTCAATATTTTTTCTAATTTTGTAGACTTCTAGATGAATTCGCGAATTGCAAGTATAGAGTTTTGTTCAGGTTCACAATTAGTGTATTCTTATCACATGTCACCAATTTTGATCAAAACTATCGATTAACTGTTGCATATCATCAGATGTCCTGTTTGATAGGATAATAGACGTGTCATCTGCGTAAAGATATATTTTTCCATGGCTTATTTTAGTAGGAAGATTAGAGTAGGAATCTTAACGGTCCAAAAATGCTACCTTGAGGGGTCCCCGTAGTTACGATAAGACTATCAGTTATTCTATTCCACTTGGAAACAACTTTAAGCTAAAAAAGATAAGATCAACTAATTGATATTTCTTCGAATATTCATTTGCCCAAGGAAAAAAAGATTCCTACAACGTTTGTTTGTCAATTGAGTCATGTATATGTATAAATTTTCATGAAGGACCATTATAAAACTTTTGTAATCCTTTATATACCTTTCTGACAATGAACTTCTCACCTTTTCTGAAAGAAAATAGAAAATCCGAACTTTCTATATTCAATCGAAGGTGAATATGATGAAATTCAGTGTACTTCTTGGAATCGATTATTTTAAATATTTATTTTGTCTGGTATGTGATAAGAAGAAGAGCTAACAGAGGAAGAGAGTTCGGCATATACCTTTGCACCACTTTGCATAAATATCATAGAGCACACTTATTTGATATTACTACAGTTTGCAAATTACGAGTATGGCATACAATCAACGTGCTAAAATTACACGAGTCCTTGGAATGAATGGATAACATTCAACAATACACAAACAAAAACATCGGGATAGCCTCGGCATAATTTAAATAAAAGAGTTGTAAATCTAATCGAAAGTGTAGAAAATTTGCATCAATAAGGCAAGGTTGACCCCTTGCAAATATTTCTGACAGGCAAAGTGTTACCTTTAATTTATGGCCTGTCGATGTTTTTGGCTCTAACGGTGCATGAAACATCATGAAAACAATTGAGTTCAATTTTAAAATTTGTCATTCAATTTGTTGCGTCTTTTGTAAAAAAATAGAACAAGTGAATACCTTTGAATAATTGGTACCCAAGCTGAAGACAAAATAACTCTTTTTACTTTATAAGAATTTTTTGTTTTGATAATTAGTTAGACTGAGAGATTTTTAATTCTACTTTATGAAATTAGGGTTTATTTGTTGTTGTTTTATACAAGTTTTGTTTTTTCTCTCTAAAGAAACCTAATCTCTTTCAGTTATACTATAAGTATTACTTTTTGTTAAATATTTGAATCAACCCTTTTATAGTTTACATACCATATTCATTGTCCACACAATGTATCTAAAATAGGAAAAGAGACAAGTGAATATATAGAGAATGGAACAAGCTGTTTGGTGGATTATAAAGGAAATATTTGGTCAAAAGGAATGCCTGGGAAACTTACATTGGACAACAAAGTTGGTTAAAAAAAATGTTATAGACTAAAACCATCTGAGCATACTGGGCATTGAGGAATTGTCAGCTCCCAAACTTAGGATTTAAATAAAGAATTGTGGCTCAAAAACATTATTTCAAAGTACTACCATACCATATTTAAGTATTATTCAGAGTCGCAGAAAAAATTAATTAAGCCGTTGCCAGGTATCGAAAAGTAACTGACAGGTATTTGTGCAATACTTCAGTTTTGACAATTTAAAATCGATATAAAAATAACACGTATACCGTGACTTGTGTTACATGTCTCGGATTGTCTACCAGGTATATAATATACTATTTTTCGAACAAAAAATGTCCTGATAATCCGTTAAGTGTTACCGGGAGAAAAAAATGGATGAATTCAAAATAAGCATCTTCCAACGCACCGACCAGTCATCTCGATTTCAAAGTTCAATATAAATAACGAATATGATTAGTTTGTGACGCGACCCAAATTCACTGACTCCACCTGTTAACTATGAATAACGACACGGGTCTTAGCGTACGTATAAATTCGGAACGGATCCGATAAATTATACGGCAAAGACGTCGCTCCAGGAGCGGACGCAGCCTCCGCTGATACAGAGAGCACTTTGCCGACCGAGGGTCATCGCAAGAGGTGATCTGTCGCTTTTTGTCGCGTAGGTGTTCGGAATTAATGGTCCAAGTACCGCGTTTTCGTGTAATTGTTGTTACGTCATATCCCATTATGCAAGCGAATAATCATAACAAAAGAAGTGAAAGTAGCTTGGATTTCAGATTTTATTTTTCATCTGAAACACATGCAAATAACTGAGATGTTGTTAATCAATGTTGCCTAAGCCCTAATAGGTACAGTCTCAAGATTATGCGGACAACATGGTAGTCGTGGTGCAGGAGAAGCATGCCCAAACAACCTCCAAGCTGATGCGAAATGCACTGAGAACCGTAGAGGGATGGTGCAGAAGAGAAGGACTGTGGGCAAACTCCAGCAAGACCACACTCATTCCCTTCACACGCAAAAGAATTCTGGGGGCAGGAACCCAAATTTTTTGGAGAAGCACCACAAGTAGCTGATGTCAAATACTTAGGGCTGCTTCTGTAAAAAACTAACCTGGAACATGCATCTGCAACATGTAATTAACATGCAGAAGAGCTTTTGGAAATCATCATAAGACGGCTTACTGCTGTGGTGGCCCTAAGTGAAACAAAGACAGGAAAAACTAGACCTCGGAAAACTTCAGAGGCTTGTCTGTGCATCACGAGCGCTATGAGCAGCACTCTGACCGCTGCGCTGCTGTGGAAATCATCCTAAACCTTCCACCTTTGAACATTACAGTTATGGGAGAGGCGAGGATTAGTGCCTACAGAATTATACAAACACGTAATTGGAGATCCTAACCACAAACTGGGCACACCAAATTCATCCATGAAGTCAACACTACCGAACTGGAAATAATAACACAGTGTCTTTTCTGCCCTTGACTGCTTGCCCGAACTCCGCACTTGTTAGCATTTCTCCACTTACAATTCAAAAATCTTGAAAAATCAATGAAAAAATAATTCTTAGCATAGTTGATAAATATAATATTCTTCAGTAAAGAAGAGTTTGGGTTCAGAGTTACTACAAGAACTACCGATACAATTTTTTCTGTTTTTGATGACCTCTATCGTCAGGTGAATAATGGACTTTGCTGCAAAAGTGTTTTATGATCTATTGGAGGCATTGAAATATGTTTCAGAGGAAATATCTTAGTGTGGAGTGCCACAAGGGTCTGTTCTCGACCCATTACACGTTTTACTGTAGTCAACGATTTGGCTAATATATCCATTGGTGGAAATTTCACTCTTTCTGTAGATGATACGTCAATCTTTTGGCATTACAGAAACCTAAATACACTCCACAACAATACAAAAAACGATGTGAAAAAAGTTGAAAGATAGTGTGATGCAAACATAATATCCATCAATGTCTCAAAATCTAACGTCATAACGTTCAAATGCAACATGGAACAGATTTCTATGAAGAATAACCAAATCATTCACTACAAACGAGTGAAAAATACTCAACTATGGTGTGGTAGTACTTTGTAATAATGTTATTGAGCCCACAATTCTTTTTTTTTTTGTTTAGCTTGAGATTGGGAGCTGACAATCCCTCAATGCCCAGTATACTCAAATGGGTTCAAACTCTAACATTTTTTGTGTTAACAAATTGTGTTGGTCAATGTAAGTTTCCCTGGCATTCTTTTTGACCGAATATTACCTTCACCAGATGGCCTCTTGTCATTCTTGGACATTTAAACATGATCCACCAAACAACTAGTTTCTTTCTCTATATTCACTTGCTTTTTTCCTATTTTAAATAAATTGTGTGAACAATGAATATGGTTGGTGAACTATAAAAGGGTTGCTGCAGATACTTAACGAAAAGTAAATACAAAAGTAATACTTTTAGTATAACTGAAAGAGATAAGGTTTCTTTAGAGAGAAAAATCAAAACTTGTATAAAACAACAACAAATAAACGCTATTCTTATTCAGTAGAACTATAAATCTCTCAGTCTAATTATTTATCAAAACATAAAGAAAAAGAGTTATTTTGTCTTCAGCTCGGATAAGAATTTTTCAAAAGTATTTACTTGTTCTAGTTTTTTTTTTTATAAAAGGCCACAAATTGAAGGACAAATTTGAAAATTGAACTCAATTGTTTTCATGATGTTTCATGCACCGTTAGAGCCAAAAACATCGACAGGCCATAAATTAAAGGTAACACTTTGCCTGTCAGAAATATTTGCAAGGGTTCAACCTTGCCTTATTGATGCAAATTTTCTACACTCTCGCTTAGATTTACAACTCTTTTATTTAAATTATGCCGAGGCTATCCCGATGTTTTTGTTTGTGTATTGTTGAATGTTATCCTTTCATTCCAAGGACTCGTGTAATTTTAGGACGTTGATTGTATGCCATACTCGTAATTTGCAAACTGTAGTAATACTTATCAAATAAGTGTGCTCTAAGATATTTATGCAAAGTGGTGCAAAGGTATATGCCGACCTCTCTATACTATACATAATATACTGTTAGCTCTTCTTCTTATCATATACCAAACAAAATAAATATTTAAAAAAATCAATTCCAAGAAGTACACTGAATTTCATTATATTCACCTTCGATTGAATATAAAAAGTTCGGATTTTTCACTAATTGTGAACCTGAACAAAACTCTATACTTGCAATTCGCGAATTCATCTAGAAGTCTAAAAAATTCGAGAAAAAATTGAAGTGAATATAAATTTTAAGGGTAAATATTGAATCAATCATATTACTCACTGATATCTTTGAATCATGTGTTAGATTGATATCAGTGCACCAAAACATTGCTGTCTGGGATGAAACTGAATTTTAATAAAAGAAAAAGTACTAATTAGTACCTACTATAAAGGTTGTTGTTAGGTAACGATGTTCTCAGTTTTATCACAAGTGAAACAACAGGGAGTTCATGAATATGTAGGAATATAGGAATATACCTTTTTCTATAACAAGTTGCAAAACGATCGTTTTTTTTGCACCAGACGTAAATATTGGAACACGAGCATAGACTGCCTCATCATCAAATTTATTGGTTTTCGGCTATTTATTTCTCCGAAAATTGGAGCATAACCAAAATATATTTTTTGCTGACACAGAGGAGGATACTTTGAATTTATCAAAAAATAAATCCAATGCAGTTTATAAATCGACATTTTCATATCCACACTAGTGTCTATATAAACTCTCGTACTCACACTAGTGCAAATAAGACCGTCATTTTGACATTCAAAATGTGAACAAAAATTCGCCATAATAAAACAATACAAATTACTATTTTGTAGAACTGTCATTAAAAATTACGATTTAAATTCACAGGCAAATAATTTTAAACTGACACAGTATGTGTCAAAATCACTTTTAATACTAGTGTTAAAAGTATGGATATAAATCTCTCCAATAGTAACACTTCAATCACATATTATAATAATCAGAACACCTACTGACATGAAATTATTTATAAACGTTCACATGTATTCAGCAGTTTTTGCAAATGGTAATAATAATTCCCTGATATGAAGTTACTGATGAAGAATTCTGTCCAACTGTAGAAGATCCTTCATCGCTAACCACTGATGGTGTTATTGAAGTGGAATGATCGAATAATGCTGGTGCACAACTAAAACTTACTTATACCAGGAAATATTTTATCTGCAATTAAATTTTTATTTACAATGGAATCCTTGATGTAACCCTCAGCTACGGTTGAGGACTTGTACTCGCCATATCGTTTTATTGTAGTCAAACTTGTTCATGAATTCGCAAATAGAGGTGCTGAAGATCTTCAAAAGCAATGGCTGGTTAACTGCTGCAAATCTGGTAATTTCAGAAATTCAGCAACAGTGGAGGCATCTTCCCAAAAGTATTTATTCCAACTGCCAAAAGCTAATTCCCCCTATTTTATTTGAGCCAGTTAGACTATTTCCATAATACCAAGACCACACCAGGAACGTGGAATATTTCATTTAAAATTTGCTCATTTTTACTTTCTTTATTGGTTTTTTCTTTCCTAGCCTATGGTAAAATTCCCCTGTATTATTAATTGGGATATTGAAGGTTTTTTGAAGACGTCAATCATTTAAAAATATGTTTGTCAACTGTATAGAATCATAACAAGCTTATATGCTCACAATTCCCATTACAATCACTATCTCCATAAAAAAACGCAGTAAATATCGTGCTTCATTAGTCACGGCAGGTGATATCCATCTCCCGCATTATTTTCTTCCTGCAAATTCTTCAGATAGACTTGTCAGTCATATAAATATATGTGCTTCAACTGCACAATGGTATAAACTAATACGCTCAGCTTAAGATATCTGATGGTCTCGAATGATGGATGTTCTCAAATCACGAGAGCTGGTAACCCACCCACGTACAAAGGTGCAAACCCAATTTTGATTGAAATTATTTTAAAACAATCCTTTCGTTAAATCACTATGAAACTTCCATTTGTTCGAATTTTCCTCGAAGCTTTAACAAAACGTATCGTTTACCATTAGTATTGTTTCATGAGGAATAATTGGAAAAAATAGTTCGATAAAAACGTAAATTTCTGATGAAAGTAAACATTGTTTCATTTTCAGAATTCAACGTTGTTTTTTTTTTCACTGTCAATTTCAAAATTATATGTATGGTAGACACAAAATAATAATTCCTAATTTTTCTGAAGGTGTCTTTACCAGATTTAAAGCTCAAGCGTAGTTTTATAGGTCTGATATTTTCCAAGGTATTGGACTTCAAATCTTGTTATTTTTTACAAAAAAAATTTGTCTCATCGTTTGAGCGGAACAGTTGATGAAATACGTATCCTGCGTAGAGAGTAGTATGGAGTGAAGTTGATGAAGATGAAGACGATTATAATTATACTGAAAAACTAGTAATATTTAATAACAGAGTTACGTACAAAAAAATTGATCTTCTTCTCCTGTTGATTTCCAGAAAGGCAGTTGTTTTCCAAAAGGCCCTGGCTATGGCTCTATCTATGAAACACTTGTAAAAAAGCCAAAATAGTGTGAGATACTTCAATTTGTAGGGTTGCTTGCAGATGCGATTGGTATGCAGTTGATTAGGTTTACCTAGAACTGGCTACTACTGTCAAAAACCGTCTCCGCGGCGGGTATCAGCATAAACTTCGACAGAGAAATACAAGCCAATAAGCCTAATGTTCTCCTCGACCATCAAAGTAGGACGATTTTCATCATTGAGTTTTCAGCTCCTGGCGAAACGAACATCGTCCGAAAAGAGGAGGAAAAACGGACTTAATATCGAGGCCCACTCTTTGAACTCCGCAGGCTTTACCCAAACCATTCTGTGAAAATGGTGGTTCTGATAACAGGGGTCCTTGGTGGAATGAAACTCAAACTTAAAAATCATGCCGACTTGCCGTAATATGGCAGAAATCTTTGCCGGACGAATGCAGAAGGCCGTAATTCTTGGTTCACTCAGCCTGCTCAGGACACATGATTCTCGGTCCCAATAGTCACTTACCCCACGGCGTGGGGAGTAGTTATTGGGATAAATGATCCAGCGCGCCCTCCGGACGTATCGGGGCTCCGGAGACAGGGCCTGACTGGGATAGTCTTAACGGATTGAAAAGAATTGCCTAAAACTTTCTCTTAGAGAAAAACGTTTGAAATGGATCCCCAGAATTTCTGATTTTTTTTTTAAATGATATAGATTTCGTGAACTTCCGACTTTCTTGGCATTTCGAACAAGTAGGTTTCTCGTCACCTTCCAAAGTTTTATCTCTGGTAAAATAATTTAAAAAATGTGACATTTTTAGATGTCCTGTTCTTAAAGAAATCGGTAGAAAAATATCACAGAATGGATCGAAAGTAACTGAACAATGACCGCAGTAAGTATATTTTAATGTAGATTTCAGTTGGCCAACAAAGTTATCTATGAACTTGGAGTTGTTTATTCTCAAGAATCTCGTCCAAGCCTCTTCAGCTTTTTCATTGTCACTCAATTTTTCATAGACCTCTGTCAAATTGTTCACAGGCCTCTCCTGAATCCTGTTTACATCTTCATGTAGTCCCGCCAGCAGGTAACTTAAAAATTCCTAAGCATATTGCTGTATTGATCTACTTTGTATTATTAATAAAATGGCAATATTTCAGGATAACTCTAATGACAGAAGTCGAATAATAATAAAAATTGTCAATTCCTTTTTTTAAACATTTTGTATACCTAACAATAATTTATCTAATCATACACTGAATGTTCACAAGAAACGATCGACCATATGAACATATATCATACCCTCACCCTCAAGATTGTATATTATACAGATTTTTTTCATATCTTAATACGTTAAGGTGGTTTTTTTATTTGTCTATAAGGTCGGTCCCTTACTTTGGCTCTGATTTACTATCATTGAAATTTTCGTTGTTCTTGTTAATGTCAATATCTTCCATGAGTTTTTCCTGATTTTTCAATAGTAACGAGAGCTAAATTCTGTTCTCAATGCCATTTTTATGATATATTGGTTTAAGTTTTTGCCACCTTACTGACTAATATAATACTTTTATAGTTTTGGTGGTTATTCCTGTTTATTTTTCATCGGTTTTATACAAAATTAAATGGAAACAGATACAATACAAAAGAACCATTGACGGCAACCACTGAAACATGCCAGCGCCGTTCCTCAGTCCCATCGGCATTTCCCAGAAGTAATTGGCCTAATAGCGGCGGCATAATCTGAAAACAGACATCAAAATGATATACAAACGTTTCGCAATCCGCGGACACGGCCAAATGACAGTAGAGGCCGTATTTCACCTAGAGGCATAGGTGTTTTGTAGCGCGTCTCCCTCAAGATCTGGCGACTGCCACCGAATAAATCAAATGTTGGATAGGGGCCAATAACCGACTCCTACAAAGATCTCATTTGTTTCACTCGATTCCTTGAGCAATTATTGCCCACTTGCTAGCTCCGAAATGAGGGACTGGATTTGATGCGTTTCATTAAGTTAGTTTTGTCCTCCATCAAAATGTTCTCGTTTAAAATCCTTCTGCACTCTGCTCACAGCAAAAACCTGAAAGTTTGTCCTATACTTCTCTATAAAGGCAGTTTATATCCAATTGGTCATATACCTAACAGCTGATACCTTTCTGGCATCCTCTCGGGAATATATAGCTAGTATGGGCTGATGTGAATGTTGATGATATTGTGAAGGAAGAAATATATATGTGTATATATTTATGAAATGAAAACTGAACCATATTTTATTTATTCACGTCGTTAGAGAAAGTAACTGTACGATTTTGAAATGTTCCAACCTCCGTATCTTTGTTAGTCATAGATGCTCTTGCATTAGCTATTCTAGAAAAAAATACGTTCTCACTCCTAGCTGACTTTTATGTTGGATCAGTGTTGGGCATAATTTCATTTCAGTGCATTCTGATTGATTCGTATATAATGATATTTTAATCGTGGCACTTTTCCTCCTTTATATCGTGTGGCCCCCAGTTGAGAGTTCCTCAGGGGTCCGTATTTGGGCATTTTTTATTTCTGATCTACATAGACAATCTTGAACTTGAAATGATACATTCTTAATTTATCGCTCCTGCAGATGATATAGTTCAACTAGTGTCGGCAAGAACACCGAATCTTTAAAATATTAAAGTGAAGTTGCCTTAACCAATGCCCCCAATTTTTTCAGTAATCACGACATATTTTTGAATCCACAGAAAACTAAGATTATTCGTTTCGAAAATTACCAGAATAAAATTGATTCATTTACAGTGAATATAAAAGATAAAACCATATCAACTATCGATACCATGGTAAAATTTTTAGGCTTGCATATCGTGGAAATTTGATCTCTAAATTGAATTCTATTCAGTATATATTTAGGAACTTGAAAAATATATTAGACAGAACACAGTTCTGTAATATACAGGGTGTTATGTAAGTACGTGGCCAAACGTGTAGGAGTGATTCTCTGAATGATACTAAGACTAAAAGTTCGCATAAACATAGGTCCGGTATTACTTCGTTTTTAAGATACAGGGTGTCAAAATTTTTAAAAGAAATCTTTTTTCGTAAATAAATTAATGATCCTTCAACCGATTTGATTGAAATTTAGCAGTGTTATTAAGGGTTGTAAATGGCTGATCTAACTATATCAAATGTATCGTGTCAAATGGCGTCCCGGAAGGCACCGTAACTAATATTTTTTACAGAAAAAGTGTGCGTCACTGATTTTTTTGCAATGTTTGTATTCGTTTCACATTTAGCAACTGTTGTCTTTGAGAAGAAACTTAAAAATCACTTTATTTGTAAGTCCCTGGGATAATAAAACATTTCAACTAGTAAACCATCAAAAACTGGGGTGTTATTTTTTTTCATATAAATAGTCTATTCCAGTCTTAGAATTTTTATCAAAATTAATGCAATATCAATAATAATAATACGAAAAAGACGATATCTTTTGAAAATTTTGACACCCTGTATCTTGAAAACGAAGCATTACCATTATATAAACTTTTCGTCTTAGAATATCTCAAAAATCACCCCTCCAAATTTAGCCACATACTTGTGGGGCAGCACAACCATGACCAAAGATGTTTTTATCAAACAAAAATATATTTTACATTGTAATTTTAGTGCTTCTAAAAAGACTTCATGCAGACCAATCCACTTATGGAATTTTAACCGTTGTCAGTTTATATATCTATGAATAAGTGAAATTCATACTCTTGTTGTCATAGATATAGAGTAACGCAGAATTCTCCCAACTATGTCTGTCCCAGAATATATAATCATTCACCACATAATATTAAAACATCTTTTTATGTCAAAATATTCAAATGTGGTTTGTCTCGTTCTTGATTTCCCGTACGGATGGCGCTGCGATCAACTTTGTTGTGGGTCGTAGTGTCATCCGTGGGGAAATATTTGTTAATCGGTTGATTATTATTCATTTGGCAGGGACAGGACAATTATAATGTTGTCCGACCTACCCTGTCACTGATGAGAGGCATGTCTGCAGGTGGTCATTCCCAGCCAAATGAAGGATAATCTGTTTAACTACAAGGCAATCACTTGCAATTGGGTCTTCTTGGAAGAACGTTACACAAATATCTGCCAGATGTAGTTCAATGTCAGGGAAGTAGTTGTTTTCTGACAGATGTTTGCCTTTATTTTTCCACTTGGTGGAAACGCTTAGAGAGAAGGGTACCCCATATTCTTTCACATGACTGAACATATTTTATGTTATTGTGACTTATTACTTTGTAATGTATTTTTCTAGACTGACTATTCCTTCACAAAAAAAGGCTAACGCACCTTCAGGTTATGTGAAATATACCGAACATTTCTGATAGACCATTTAATTTTTTACCGTAACATTCTCGGATACCGACTAGAAATTAATGGCAGTAATCATACTTGCAATAATCAACTCAAATGTATAAAGTCGTTTCACGATTCACTATTCAGAAGATTAATTTATATAAATATATTTCATTCTTGGCAGAGCTCTCGAGGAAGAAAAATAATTGTCACATATGTTTTATTTTATCCAGCATATATATATTTTTGGCATGTTGTCACTTTTGAAATGAACTAACATTTGTGAACGCTGTAAATCTTGGTATTCAAAAAAGTTAAAGGCTATTCTATATTTACGATACGATCCGAAAGAGGTGTTGAAAATCGGTTCGGTTTTGAATTTGTGTAAACAAACCTTCAAGCAATATTCGTTGCATTATTGAAATGTGCATGGAATAGTCATACCAGGGCAGCTCGTGAATTACCACACCAAAATTTTTATCAACATTCCTTTTGATGCCATTAGAATAAAAAGTAAACATGACAATACTTGAAGTTTCATTCCACACCATTTCTTCAAGTGACCCATATTGAAATCATTGTATGGAAATTAGGAAAAAGGTATATAAAAGACCTAATGTTTCAAAAGAAGCTCAACAAACAATTTTTATTTCAGCGGATCAAGCTTTGTTCCACTTATTGGAAAACACTACGAATTTTTCGAGCCCAGTCCAAACTTTTTGCTGATTTATTTCTTGAGCATATAACTTCATTTAGCTTTAGTAATTCATTTATCTGGAAACTACATACTCGATGTATCATCTGCAAACATATAGACTTCTCCATCGTTTGTGTAATCCAAAATGTGGTTGATGAATAATAAAAAATATCAGAGGTCAGAGAACACTGCCTTGAGGAACACCAGAGTCTATCGAAAGTTAATCAGAAGTTTTGCCATCTTCACCTCACCTTCAATATCAATGCAAAAACTAACAAATCCAGTCAGATATGTTGCCACGATTGTCAAACGCAAGTGATGAGTAAAAATTGTTAATTGATTTTAACAAATTTTCTAATGTATAATTTGGATCAATTCGTCGTCGACGATTCTGTAAAATGGTCCTCTTTCATTCTGGTTCCTATTCAATATTGTTATTTGCTCAGTTAGTTATTTATAGGATAATTCATTGAAGACAATTTCTCTCCCTCTTTGTGAATGGGTAAGCGATTCAGTTCAATATCTATATCAACTGTACTAGCAGTATCATCTGCAAACATAGAAGGCTCAGTGATAGAAGTATCATATCGAAACTTTCCTTTTTAATTTAATTTCAACACATTAACCGTTCAATTATTATTTATTATGTATTTTCTGTCATCATAAGATTATAAACAAACACGCTTTAAGCAGAATTCATGTGACAAACGCATCAAATATCACAACCATAACAAAATGCATGATAAACTACAAGACATAACCTGGCAGTCGATTTATACTGGCGCTCGATTTATACTGGCGGTCGATTTATTCTGGCAGTCGATATAAACCGCACTGAACGATTTTTAAGCCATCATCATAAACACACTGAATGAATGCGTGGAACTGAAAAAATTCCAAAGGAAAAGTACAAAAATTGCATCATGGTTAACTAACTCTCTGTTGAGTATGATTAATGAAAAGAATTGCTTGTTCCAAACTCTTCTAAAATACTATAATGATAATATTATTTTGAGAAATCAGTACAAAAAATTAAAAATTACAGTGACAAAGGCTTTTGATACTATTGACCATCAGTTACTCTTGAACACCATAGAAAATAATGGCATCAGAGGAAGTGGCCTGAAAATTTTTGAAAGCCATCTACAAAACAGACAACAAGTAGTGAAAGCATAGCTGATGTCACAAGTGATCAAAAACAAATTGAGTGTGGTGTGCCTCAAGGCACAGTATCAGGTCTGATATTATTCAGTATGTATATCAATGATTTATTTAAACTGAAAAGTGTTGGTGACAGATAGTTTTTATAAAGAAAGTCGAATAATGGACCTCAGAAAACTGTTATTTTTTTATGAGAAAAAAATACCATTTCAGTGGTAGTAATGCCTAGGAACCATCAATACAACACACGCCACCATATGCAATTTACTTATTCCATTATTTTTAAAAAGTCTATCTCTCTAAGAGCATACTTCTCTGCAGTCAAGCTATCTAATCTGAAACTCATACCGGCTTGCCGTGATGCGGCAGAAAACCTAGCCGAAAGAATGCAGAAGGCCGTAATTCTTGGATCACTCCGTTCACTCAGGGCACGTGATTCTCGGACCCATCAGTAATCACTCAACCCACGGACGTGGGGGGTGTGTACTTGGGTTAATGACACACCAGCGTGCCCTCCGTTTGTATCGGAGCTTCGGAGACAGGGCCTGACTGGGATATTCCTTACAAAAAATAACAAAAAAACTGTATTTAGCAAAATATACATTTTCCACTTCAGTATGACATTCAAAATTTGCTGATTTTTTTTTATTACATCTGAATTTTGATATATCTGTATTTCATACATTTTCATTTTCAATTTTTATCTATATTTCTTTACTATTATTATTATATTTTTATAAACTTTTTGTCAACATTTTTTTATTATTTTTTCATCATGAAATTTTTATGTTTTCATAAGTTTTTATCCATATTCTTGAATATTTTTTCACCTATATTTTTTATAAATTTCTACCAAGTTTGTTTACAAATTTTCATCTTCATTTGATGTTTTCTTATATGTTTTCTATACATTTTCTATGGTTTTCTTTGCGGAACAACTGCAACAGCTCTTTATCTACAAAATTAATGTATTGTTGTATTGATTCTATAATTTTTATGAATGAAGTTCATGATTATTACTATCACTTGCCAGTTGATACAAAGAGAGCTTGCTTTTTCATTACACGTTGAAAAAGTGCGAATATTTGAAAATTTGAAGGATTAATAACTATTGAAATCCTAAATATCTCAACGCTAATGACGCATTTTGGATATGATTCCGTTTTTTGGCGTATAACCTCGCTTTAAAGACATTCAAAGCTAACAAATGTCTTATTTCTAGGTACGGTGAATGCCAATGGAGAAACAAAACGACAGAGGACCTCGTACACCCGCTACCAAACCCTGGAACTGGAAAAAGAATTCCACTTCAACCGCTACCTGACAAGAAGAAGAAGAATCGAAATCGCCCACGCCCTCTGTCTAACGGAGCGGCAGATCAAAATTTGGTTCCAGAACCGACGGATGAAGTGGAAAAAGGAACACAAGATGGCCAGTATGAATATCGTTCCCTATCACATGTCTCCTTACGGTCATCCCTATCAGTTTGACTTGCATCCTAGTCAGTTTGCTCACCTCGCAACTTAGGATGTTTTATTGAATGTGATTCGTTTGTTATATAGGTATTTTTGTTTTACTTTTTTTTGTTTTCGCGAAAGCGTCATGGGATGTGGTACACGATTATTTCTTTTCCCGAATTATTTGATTTGCCATTCCAAGTTGTTTAAGAAATCCAAAATGACACCATATCTAGTGATTGAAAATAACTCATACCTAATTCATCATTAATTCTTTTTTTACTATATAATTGATGAACAGAACCTGCCTAATTGTGTATCTTCTCCATTGCATAACAAATTATAATCATTAACAGCTTCATTATTTTCAATACTGAAACAATCAATGATATATCATTTATATGCAACCTCTTCAAGTTCACAACCTCTATCAAAATGGTTTTGATAGAGGTTGTGAACTGATATCTGCTACCATATATAATTTTCAGAGTAACGTAAGCTATTTTTGCGAGCTTACTTATATGATTTTCAAATCCAAAACAACATCTATCTGGAAACCAATAGTTTTAGCTTCTTCAACTAGCAGAAGTTCATAATTTACTTCAATACTCATATCTGAGCAGCTGCAACGATGTTTTTTTTTTATGCCAACTCTATGAAAGTGTCATTCTCTTCATTCATAAGGTCGTAGCCAGTTTATCCTTAACTTTAGAGCAGCCAACTTGATGTCATCCGACAAAACGCCAAGCATTTTTTAGGAGAAAATACAAGTTTTTGAAAAGGCATCATGTTCAACATTTAAACAGCGATCAGAATTCTGAGCTCCAAGATAGTCTATGATTGTTCAAAAAATAAACTGTTGAAACTGTTTCTTAAAACAAAGGGCTGAAACTCCACTTAAGAGACCTTTGAACAATGGTAACGCAATATTGTAAAAACTCAACAGAAAAGTGTATTATTAAACATCAAAACAAAGCAAAAATCTGCAAGGGGTGAGACGAGCACAAAGCTTTTGTAAAATCTTAACCAGAAGAGATATATTGAATGTAACAAGCTGAGAAAGAATACAAATTCTCACATTAACACGTCTGATGCTTGTTGAGGCATTAACTCAGAGAGGATATCTGAAAGAACTTGGAGTAGCAGAAGTATTTTGCTAAAATCTTCCATCCATATCTTTCAAACCATCTTCCTGAACGTAACATGACGATCAATTCGACAAAAATTGGAACTGTTCTTCTCTGAACAACATACGCAACTTAAAATGGGTGTGCCACTAGGTAGCGTACTAGGTCCAGTACTATATTTGCTGTATGCTAGTGGCGTTTCGAAAATTGAATATGAGATAATAGCACTCTTTGCAGTTGGAAGAGAGTTGAGGAAGCTGCTGAGAAATCAAATTTGGCATATTAATTTAAATGGGCGTAGATACAAAATCAATTTTACCAAGAGACAAAAAAAATAGAATTGGTGGCATCCAGTACCACACGCCGGCGTCACAAAGTACCTGGACTAGGGCGAGAATACCCTGGAAAGTCTGTGTGAAGAAAAAAGAGAAGAATATGACATGAAAAAACAGGAAAATATGATTGAAATGTGATAGATACAGTGATTACTTGGCAGAAGTTATAAGTTATTCGTTTACTACAAAATGCTTCTATAAGTACAAGTAGATCTTGAAACCTGTGTGGACTTCAAAGTGGAAAAATGAGGCAAAAAAAACTGTTACTGCATACGTAATATTGAAATCATGCAACCATTCCAAAATATAAGATCATGAGGTATTATGGTTGCTTTCTGGTATTTTTGTAACAGCGATCTCCATACGAACACAGTTGATCAGACAATCATGAAGTTTGCGAAGAACCTCTTAGACTATGTGAACGTAGGGGCTAAAAAGTACATTATAGTGTTTGTATACTATATTTTGTGACAGAGTTTAGGAACAACTGATGAGTGGCTAGTTCAGCTGTAAACAAATTGCTTATTTTACATATAATTATCACGTTGTTATATACCTTCTGAAGCCATCACGATTTAAGAAAGAAAAATTATGGAATTTTGTAGCACTACGCAGGTTAAGGATGCTAAAACTAGAGCACATGAAATAAATAGGATACTCACCTAATTTAAAAAATTCTTGTTCCCTGAAATCCTAAATAAAAATGAGGGCTATAAATGTCAAGAAATGAGGATTCATGTATTTCACATGATACACATAACCCCTGATCATACATTCAGACGACCACTAGATACAGGTGTCAACTTCAAGTATATATGTATATAATCACAATAATGAAATTCGAAAATTCTTTATACCACATCCCTTTCAGCTTTCGTATTCAAAGCGTTTTATTTAGCATGAAATTTGAACAAATTCGGATACATACAGGGAACCATTTATGTCAATGTTCAACTGTCTGTATATAAGCTGTATCTGCTTCTCTTCAGCTGTCTGCTGCGTTCACCATCTTAAGTAGTTCACTAGATGTGTTAATTTTCTCAAATTCACTGCTTGCTGTCAAGTTGGTTTTACGTTCGGTTTATTTCCTCATTGTAAAGTTGTTTTGTTATAGAAATGAATAAGGCAGTATAAGATGCATGTTGGTTTTATGTCGAAACCCTTCTTTTTACCCTAACTGAACTGAACCCTAAACTGAAGGTTGCCCTTTTTTATAATGTACTATTTGTCGTATCTAGGAATTTTACCTTAAGTCTTCTTTTCTGAGGTACGTGCTTATATCACTAGCATATATCTATAAAATGATCTCTAGTGAACTGTGAAAGTATTTGAAATATACAGTGCGGTCCAAGTGTAACAGATACATTTCATTTCCAACTTCAACTATCTTTGGAGAAAAACTTGGAATAGGTTGATTTTTATTCATAACTGCACATCTTTTGTGATATTCGTTTCGATTGTAACTCTTCTGACATTATAGCTTGATAATTTATTTCAATTTGAATTTTTTATTTTGAATTTTGTAAAAACTGATCTCAGAAAGTTCTCATTCTCATGGTCCACCAAATTTCTCCAACTTCTCTGACAGTAATGCCAACATTCAGCATTCTTATAGAGTGATATATTTGAAAGAAGAATTAAGAAGGCTCATTTTTATTTTGGAAAAAACATAATAATTGTTACCCATCCTCCCAATCCCCTTGAAGTGAAAATTATTAAATTCTACCATTTTTTCAAGAAAATGAATTCAAGTTTGGTTTTCTGAAAAATACCAACTAAAAAGGTGTACTTTTCTTTGCAATATTAAAAGACAACGTTCTTCATTCATTGTTAGTACATGTGTTTCAAAAGTATTTTCTAAATATTTGATAAATATTCAATTATTATTTTAATATTATGATTTTTTTCTGTCTTAAATCTAGAAAATTTTGAATATCTCATAGTGCTGAAATGAACAATCTATAGTATTCAAAATCACATATCACTTAACCCCAAATTAAATTTATGAAAATATGAAGCGTTTGTCATTTCAAGGGGGCACGGAGTGGATAGAGTAAGATTATCATGCCATTCGACACGTGTAAGTTTTTTGAAACAATATGTCACTGCAGAAGAATGATGAATTCGTGCATTATTATTACTCTTAGTTGATGCTAAGTCGTTTCAAACACCTCTACTTTACAAAGTACCATTGGACCCCAAATGTGATATGTTTCTGAAATCAGCTCTTCATACATATATCAAAAAATTTATTGTTCGTTTTTTTGAAAAGTATGGAACATGTCAAGCCATGTCATTATCGATGCTAATATCAAAGATGTGCGAATCTAGAGAACGTACCACATTTTTGATACGATTCATAGTATTTTTCAAAATTCCTGGAGATATAATTATAGATGGATTATTGGTGAAAATAGTTGTATTAGTCGTGTACATATTTAATTGCATACACAGTGACATTCAAAAAAGTATCCAAAAAATGTAAAAAAAAATTGTGATTTTACAAAAAAAATAATTTTATCATCAACTCATGATTGTCTTGAAAACTACTTAGCCCCCATCAGATATACCGAGTGATTTTCAGTAGTAGGAAAAACGCATTTTGCAAAATTGGGAAAATTATGTTTTCGGAAGATAAGTAACATTTGGATGAACTTTTCTAGAGAATTAGTCGAAACAGCACATGATATGCAATCTACGAATAAATTAAACAACAAATGAATCAACTCTCAACGTGTTCCCCATTCCTATCAATGCACAGGATGGTTCGACATACATTTCCCTTGAAATATTCCTTAAAATAACTGGCGGAACTTGAGCAGCACATTCTCTTATAGTATTTCCAAAGCGTTCTTGTTCTCTGAAACGTTAGTAACCTCAGATTCCATAGAAATAAATCGCATGGTGTTAGATCTGGAGATCAAGGAGGCCACTAACTTACTGAATATGGTCCAATCCATTTCAATTGTATTAGAGAACGCTGGAGATACGTCCTATTGAAAATAGGATGAGTTCGAAATAGAAGCAGGTACCTCCCAGAGTTTGAGTTCTCTCTTATAAAAACTGGACCAATGATTTGGTTGTTGAATATATCATACTATCTACTTCTATTCGCCTCTACACTCAAAAACTGAAATACAGCCAATCATCATAATTTCTCTCTTGCATCTTATGAATTGTTTTCAATATTCTGCTCACAGTGGAGTAGAATGTCAAGTCTAATAATTTTTGGCAATAATTAGAACAAGCTTAATTTTTTTTTTTCGTCAGTTTGAAAAATAACTCTGAGAAACCTGCTCTTAACGGATTCACATCTTGAAAAATTTCAGAACGAATTCTCGAAAGTTGCAAATAAATACGTGATTTACATCTCTGAGGTCATCCTAAAAAAAGTTTTAAAATCAGTCACTTATATAGGAAATATGTAATTAATAAAAAAAAATTAAATCGATTATTTTACGAAAAAATCTAATTTTTCTTACATTCACAATGTTCAATGAGCTCCAACAAATATCTCCTTGGAAAATATCATCACTTTCCGAAAAGTATAACATTTGAGATTTTTTTTTAGCTGAAGGACTCTGCAAGATTCCTTTGAAAAAAGCTGAACATTTGGTATAATGTAGTTTATTATATGCAGATCAAATGTCTCCATTGGGACAATGAGACAGTTTTCAAGTGTACGTGCTTTAGCTTTTTTACCGAGTTTTTTAAAAGAACGACAAAAAAATCTTAACATTGACTAGTAGAAAAAGATTCACCCTGTATACGAACTCTTCATTGCAACTCGTGTTGAATATATTAAGATTGTTATAGCTATCTTCAACTTTTTGTAACAAAATAATCGCCCCATTATTTATTTTATAGGTAAATAACAACCTTGCCTCCGTATGTTCAACACCCTGTTTCTCAAAAACTGTCCATTAGATCTTGTGATACCAAAAGCCAATTCGACTGGGCCTTTTTTTATAAGAACCGTGCAGAAAAAAATAAGATTTTTCAAGAAACCTCAGTATATTTGATAGGGGTTTTCTCATTGTAATTCCCAAAAATGACAAATATATTAGGATACCAATGAATCTGATGATGATCACATCACCAAATTAGAACAGCGGAAACTAACTAACGTAAAGTCATCGTGATCAATGTTTACACAAACTCAAAAATTTCCTTCCCATCCCTATGAGTGCACCCTGATCGCAGACTCACACGCTGCTTTCGTGTTCCAGATTTCCACCTGGCGTCCCTACAGGACGAAGGATATGCATTCCACCAGGCCATGGGGATGGGAGGTATGGGAGGCATGCAACGAAGCCTCTACGCTTGCGGGAGCCCTTACAGCTAGCCCTGGGCCACATATAACGGAGACTGCGGGCCATCCTAGGCCCACATCGGATACTAGTGCAGTCTTCGGGTCATGGTAACACGATGGTTCATTTGTGGGTGAAGTGGTGGTTGCAGGGGTGGTCACTGGGGTGAACTGCGTGATTGGTGGTGACATCTGGGGTTGAGATTTTGATAAGGATTAATTTTCTGTGACTGTGAAGAAGGTTACAACATTTGGGAAATTACTACAATCAAATAACTTAAAAATTACAAATTGGTCATGGTCAGAGTGGAAAACAACATTTTCTTAATTATTTGAAATTCTGTTACGATATTTCCAAATAATATTCCAAGCACACTGAACTATTTTTATTAATTTCGCTATAAAAATACAACTACTACACTGGCTAATAATCCAAAACATTTGGATCATTTTAAACTGCTCAACAGACTTCAATTAGCTAAATCTTCCTAGAACTTCTTAATCGGAGTGAAATATGTCGCTTTATGTACTCAATTCGAGCAGAGTAGATTTTTGAGATCCTTCCGTCCTCCAGAATGATCAGTATAGAAAAACAGCGAAAGATGCTTAAGGTAGAGGAATTTTTGTCAGCGAACAAATCAATCGTCCCGATCAAACAATGTTTTGTTGTATTCGTTATAACGTTCAAGTCTGTCTAGGTGATCGACCTTTATTTTCGCTTTCGAGCTGCGTTGAATCCCATAGACCACGTCGTTCATTCTCTTCACTATCGTATAGGGTCCTTCCCAAGATAGGGGATGAGGGTTGTACAGCCACATTCTATCTTCTTCTTTGAATCCACCAGTACTGGCCTTATGATCGTACCGAGCCTTCATCCTATCACTAGTTATCTTCAATCTTTTTCTCGCAAATTCGTGTAAAGCTATCCACATAATTCTGCACCTTTCTTTCTTCAGTACATAGTGACCCGAACACCAAGTTACAGGGCAAACGAAGTTTTCTTCCGAAGATAATACTGGCTGGGGTGAGCTTTGTGGAATTGTGCACAGATCTGAAGGCCATCAAGAATAGTCGAAGATGTCGATCCCAATTTTTTTGATGCTCCTCTACTACTTTGGTAACATGTTCTTCCTTAGTCCTGTTGAACCTTTCAACCAAGCCATCAATCTGAGGGTGGATTGCAGTTGTTCTGGTCTTGCTAATTCCTATCAATTCACAAACTTCCTTGAATAAGTTCGAATCAAAATTCCCTCCTAGATTGGAATGTAGCTCCATTGGCACTTCAAACCTTGAAAACATGCTATCCTCCAGAGCTCTTGCAACTGTAGGTGCGTCTTGATTAGGCAAGGTATACGCTTCAACCCATTTTCTGAAGTAATTAATGGCAACGAGTATGTATTTGTTGCCCTCATTCGTCATCAAAAACGGTACAGCTATATCGATGGCGATTCGTTCGAAGGGAGCACCTATATTGTATTGTTTCATCTCTTCTCTTGAATTTTTTCTGAGGCCTTTGCTTGATTCACACTTCGGACATCTCCGGCGCTATCTTTCCAAATCTTCACGATATTGGACCCAGTGAAACCTCAGCCATATTTTATCCAAGGTCTTATCCACTCCAAAATATCCACCACCTTTGCCGCCATTGATATCCTTCAATACATCACTTATTCGCGACCTAGGCACAACCAATTGGGAAATTACTTTCTTGCCGTCGGCCGATTCCCAAGCTGTCTTCACGAGATCATTCTCTATCATTAGGGAATCCCAGTGTGTCCACAGTGACTTGAAAGTTGGTGATCGAACGGAGATTTTCTTCCAGATGGATCTTTTCGCTCCGCTCTCCTCCTATCTTAGAAATTCTGCAACGCTTGGATCACTCTCTTGGTCTTGTCTCATTTTTGCTGTGGTTTGAATGTCGTGAACCATTAATATCACTTGGTTGATTCCTTCGCGACATTCAATTCGCTCACAATGCTTACAAGTATCCGAACAAGGTCTCCTGAACAAGGCATCTGCATTGTTGTTCAATTCGGTCAACAGGAATGACCCTGGAGGCCTTATTATTGCTAGCCAGCATGCGCCCTGATATGCTGGCTAATCTTAGTTTTCCGTGCTACCCATTCGAGGATTCGCTGGAAGACCTTGTTCTCACAGGTGATTGCGAACGTGGTGGCATTCTTATCCTGCAGTCTTCCATAAGATGTCCCAATTCCCCACATCTATAACATGCCCTGGTCTTTTTTGAGTGCTCATTCCGCTTTTCAAAGATTTAATCTTATCTAGAACCTTCTCGAATGAACTAGTAACTGCGCCAAATCGTTGTTAGGGTTCTTTTATTGATACCTCTCGTAATTGCGGCCTCCACTTCTAGAGAACGTTCCAAGGCATCCTCTTCAAGTATGTTAGTTGCAGAGTCCTTTACATTTCGGTGTCTCTCAGTTCATCTATGAATAACTGTACTGCTAGCTGTCCCTTGAAATTTTCCGGTGCTTCTGGGTAAGCCAGCTGAATCAGGCGTCCCACATCTGCTTCAAATTATTGTAGACTCTCACCCGATTTTTGGTGCGCGTTTTCATTTGAGCCCGATACAGCTGTTGTCGATGTTGATCACCATACCGTTACGCTATTGAAGTAATCAGGTCTTCATATTCATCTTACTGTGCGATGGGTATCGTTTACAACATAGCCAAACTATGAGTGCCGTAGCTTTTTCATCCTAGTCCCATCTATTAGCCACTACCGCAGCTTCAAATTGTCGGCGATACATGAACGAAGAGGTCTGTTCATCAAAAGTCGGTGGTTTTACGGAAGTTTCTGGTGTGGCTATCCTGTCTCGAAGATCTTGGTTGTTGAGGAGAGCTATCTGGTTTTCGAGTCCTTTCACATCCTCTCGCACTGTATCAACTTTCTCATTGAACTTATCGTCGATTTTCTCGACGTCTTCGTTTAGTTCTTCTTTCAGTTCCTCCATTTTTACTTCGGTTTTCTGTGATACATGTTGAATGAACTTGTCTTGATGTTCTAGATACTTCTGGAAGTCTGTTTTCCTTCGAAAAGTTTCTGGAGTGCTTCTTTTCGTTCTTGTTTTTCATTTTCTCGTTCTTTACGATTCCTTATCAATTTTGGCATTGAAACACAAACTGAGATTTTCATTTCGACAAAAAAGCGGTAGTTGCTGTTCACGAGTATACAAAATACTGTTACAACCAAAGAGCATCCACCCTGTATTTACATAGTGAATTTTGGTCAAACGTAGCTTTATCTCTACTTCAAACTTCCTATTACCAGTCTGCTATAATATTTCTAATGACCCCAATAAAGCTGTTAGATTACTGTAATTTACTCAATAGTTCGTTGGGAAAAGAAAGAGGGCAGTTGGTCAATGGTGATCTATTTCTTGATTTTTGCAAGGTCCCCGGCCAGCGGATTCGGAAATTCAAGCGAAATCGATTTCTAATGTCATCAGCTACATACAAATTATGTTAAAATTCGTTACGTCTGAGATGTGTCATCAAAAGTCTAGCAGGAAACCGTCAGTTTAGCCATGAATGCAACTGTCACTGTGTTTTACTGAACCATCGTGAAGTACCATGATTAAATAAATTGGTTCTGTGTTTTGTGTCGATGAACATTCTGACACATCTGTGACTGACTAACAAACACTCAAAAAAGATGTTGTGCGGCAAATACTTCAAATTCACCGTGTATATGAAATTATGTCAATACAATGTAATTGTTGTTTCTGGAAACTGACAATTTCAAATCAACAGCTGATTCTAAGTAAAGTGTAAGCTTTCTGAAGCCTACAAAATTCGATATTGATAACTGTGAAAAAAATTTTTTTAGAAATTGTCAGTAGACACAGATAATTCCTCTGTATTCAGAGTATGGGTGTACATTTTTTTTTCTTTGAAAATCTGTACCAAATTCAATTATTTCTAGAACTATCTAGCTCTAAAATTAAAAAAGGTGTATCGTAAATATTCTATTTGACAAAGAAATTTTAATCATTCAAACTATTAACTTCAACTTCATGAATGTTTGATATAATTTAACAAATATTTGAAACAAACATCTTTCGATTTGAATATTTACAAGGATGTATATACAGGGTTATGATAAAGTAATGCACAAAATTCATAAAACGTACAACGATCACTTTTGAAAAAAATGCAAAAACACGTCAAACTGTTCTTTTTATTCCGCATCTTTTGACATAAGTTACAAAAATAACACGTCAAAGTTGTCAAAGTTATGACGTCATCAACAAATTTTTTTAATGGGAAGCTAAGATTTTTATCACATTATGTGATAGAGCTTGTGTTTGTACACAAGGGAAAAATAGTTGCAGTAGGGCTCACATAAGAAAAAAAACGAGAAAATGAATAAAAAACGAAATAAACGTAAGTTTCATAATAACTTTTCAATTTACTAAACAGTCCATTAAACCAAAACTATTTCTTGTAGGAATTGTTCAAACTGTGTCCCGTTTACTAACTGACATAGGCCAAGACGATGGTAGACCGCATTTATAGAGTTTTCGATCATCTGCGGAGTTATACGAGTCATTTCGTGTCTAATTCTTTCCATTAAGTCTTCTAAATTGTCTGGCCGGTTAATGTAGACCCGACTTTTCAAATTTTCCCACAGAAAAAATCAAAGGGGGTTAAATCAGGTGACCTAGGTGGCCACTCCATTAGTCCACGTCTTCCAATCCACCGTCCTTCAAACTGCATGGTTATCCAGAAACCTTCGAACAGTATGACCATAATGTGGTGGTGCGCCATCTTGTTGGAACCAAATACTGGGATCCAAGTTGTCCCCATTATTTGGATCTGGAAATGCCGCAAGTAGGTCCGGAAGCACTGCCATACGAAGATGTTCCAAATATCGATCGGCTGTTAAATTCCCGCGAAAGTAATAAGGACCAATAAATCTTCCCCGGACGATTTCTACCCAAACATTAATTTTTTGGGGACGCTGGGTGTGTTTTGTCTGCATCCAGTGGGGATTTTCCCGAGCCCAGTAGCGAGAATTGTGTCGATTTACAGAACCACTTAGACAAAACGTTGCCTCATCGGAAAATACTACACTATTAAGAAAATTTGGATTTTCGTCGCAATGCCGCATGAAGATTTCACAAAATTCCAAACGTCTGTCCAGATCATCTTCTGAGAGTTCGTGAACAAGATGAACTTTGTATGGGTGTAGTCTTTCTTTTTTTAACATCTTTACTACAAACGACTGACTTACATTTTCTTGTAAGGCAATTTCTGTTGTAGTTGCGTGAGGGTGTTCTTCTACTGACAGCAAAATATCTAACTTCACATCGTCGCTTATTCCTGGTCGTCCAGATTTTGGAGCATCCCTCACGCTTCCCGTTGCATCAAATTTTGCAACAATTCTGCTTACTGTGCTTCTATCAATTGGAGGTCTTTCAAAATGTGTTGCGTTAAATAAAGCACATGCTTCTTCATGACTTCGAAGGCGATCGCCGTAACCTACCATCATTAGAATTTCTATCCTTTCTCTTTCGGTTAAACGAGCCATAATAATAAAACTGTGGTGACACTAATTGTACGACTGACACTGACAAACCGTTGTTTTAGTAAAACAATTGAAAAAATTTATAAGAACACATGTTCTTACTAGATAAGTTTAAGTTTGACCTCTTTTTATAATTGGTTTTGTTATTTCGTTTTTTATCCCTTTTCTCGTTGTTTTTCTTATGTGAGCCCTACTGCAACTATTTTTCCCTTGTGTAAAAACACAAGCTCTATCACATAATGTAATAAAACTGTTAGCTTCCCATTAAAAAAATTTGTTGATGACGTCATAACTTTGACAACTTTGACGTGTTATTGTTGTAACTTATGTCAAAAGATGTGGAATAAAAAAAACAGTTTGACGTGTTTTTGCATTTTTTTCAAAAGTGATCGTTGTACGTTTTATGAATTTTGTGCATTACTTTATCATAACCCTGTATATCATATTCCATGGAATTAAATTGAGATACACCAATAACTACTACATTATAAAGTATCCTGGGAGGAATGTAAAAAAAGCTCATACATACATTTTTTTTTCTTTGAAAATCGGTACCTTGTCATCAAATTCAATTATTTCTAGAACTAGCTCTAAAATCAAAAAAGGTGTATCATAAATATTCTATTTGAGAAAGAAATTTTAATCATTCAAACTATTACTTCAACTTCATGAATGTTTGATATAATTTAACAAATATTTCAAACAAACATCTTTCGATTTGAATATTTATTTCGGATGTATACAGGCCGTTTCTTTTATCATGTGGTAACATTGCTATATTCTAAACCGTTATGGATACAAAGACGATTAAATGGGAAAAACTATTATGGTGAGCAGTACATTGGTCAGAGAAAATCTACATGGACTTTCGCCCTTCCCAACTTATACAGGAAAATTTAAAAATGCTGTTGTCACTGATGATGCTAGTTATTTTATATGAAACGTTATAAAAATGTCGAGTGTGATATACCACTGAATTGTGATTTTATCGCTCTATCAATATTTGTGATGAAATAGACAGGTCCGTATTTGAAAAAAATAGTTGATGATGGCGGTGTTGACACGAAACGTTTGATTAAAAATGTATCGTTACGTAGTTCTAGTACATTTTGAACAACTTTCCTTTTTAATTTTTATATATTTTCTGAAATAACAATTCTATTCCGAGAACCGAGAACAGCATTTTCAGTTTTGCCTGTATAAGTTGGGAAGGGCGAGAATCCCCGTAAATTTTCTATGACCAATTTACTGCTCACCACAATAGTTACCTTTTTTCCCATTTAATCGTCTTTGTATCTATTACGGTTTAGAATATAGCAATGTTACCACATGATAAAAGAAACGCCCTGTATATATCATATTCCATGGAATGAAATTGAGATACACCAATAACTACTACATTATAAAGTATCCTGGAAGGAATGTTGAAAAAGCACCCTTCTTGTATAGATTTAAACTGGATGAAAATTATTGATTTATGTAAAACTAATTTGGTGACAAGGTATCCAACTCATACCTAACTCCAGAAAACCTATTTAGTTCAACTAGTGCAATATATTGTTGAAAATTATTGTTTACCCAAAAAGTTGTTTCAAACTTCTTGTATATTTAACTTTTGTGAAAAGACATTGTGCTCACTTTATTTGATAATGGTTTGAGAAAAACAAGTGTGATTATATAGTTAGGACGTAAGTGTACATAAAATAGACTCTTCACTTCTTTGTAAATATTATCACCAGTTGAGGATAAATTATTACATTAGTTATGAACTGAGTGAATGCTGATTATATAAGGTACATGTATATAAAAATGACAAGCTTATATTCTGACTCGTGATATACAAAGTTCGTCAGAAAATATAATTGATCAACTGAATTCAATGAAGAAATGGAAATATTATAAAAGATACATTTAATAAAACACGACGGAATTTACTGAAAAACGTATACTTCTAAGACAAAAATTTATAACAATAGTTACTCAAAATATTCCTTCTTAGGAAAGAATAATTCTTTTACATTCAATTCAGTGTCTTCAAGTGGATTTTACGAGAAGTGAAATGAAATTTTCACTCTATTCTTCAATGCTCTGGTTGATCAATTATTTTTGAAATACTCTGTTGGATGTTACCTCACAATTGGGTGACGCATCCGTTCACAAAAAATAAAAGAAATTACCTCCTATCTTCATAGAAGCCTCTATAATCTTTCAAATCAGTATTCTGAATATGATGATTGAAACGCCGTACTGAGGATAATGTGTAAAATTGTACTATAGTGTTTATATCGTTAGCTCAATATTATTTTGAATTTTGTTCCATTTATTTATGTATTTGTAATAACATGTGTGTGTGGAACAAACAGTTAGATTGTACATCTCGATATTAGTTACTGTTGTAATTGTCCATTCTGAATAAAACTATTAATAAAATTGTGGTTTTCAATTGGACGAAAGTGAGTTTAACCTCTTCCTGTTCTCCTTTCATCCCTTGTAACATTTTTTTCTCGGAGTGTTCACGAAAGTGTAAAATAGATGACTTCGGATAAGGATTCAGTCATGAGACCACACAACTTTTGGCTTTAAAACTACTGACACAATTTTTGTTCATGTCGAGTTCCGGGGTGGCCTCAGGAACCTCGTACTAAGATTGAAATTGTCCATAACAGTGGAAATATTGAGATTTTCAATAAAATGCAAAACACTAGGGACTTCAGTTTTTTTAGGGGTTTTTGTATAATAATGGCGCCAATTTCAAAATATTTGATTATTCTGAATTAAAGAAAATCGCTTATTTCACATTTTATAGTCAATGAATAATGAATCGATCTAAAAAATATTCTGAGCTTGGCAAATTTCACGGATAAACAAACTTTTATTACCTTTTTGACAAAATCTCTCAGCATTTCATTCAATATCAATAACATAACCTAACTTCGAGAGGTATTTGTGGTGGTTAAAGTTGGTTCGTTAATCGTTAATTGAAGTTGTTGTAAAGGGAAACAATCTCAACTACCCGTTTCAAAAGAATTAAGAATTCCATGTTGAATTTAGACGCCCACTAGAATTGGTACATAGCGTTGTATGCATGGCATACTTAGGATAGAAAGAAATACTTCGTTACTTTCATTGATGTTCACACCCATTTTTCTGCCTACTCCAAAGTAAAGAAGTTCACAAGAGTCTCAAACAGTGTCAAGCAATGCCCACTGCCCATTTTGGAGCTAGAATTTCAAAATTGAGAAGTGATAACGGTGAAGAGTGCAAATCTTCAGAATTCCATGATTTTTGCAAGCGACTGTTCACTATACCCCGCAGCAAAACATAGTGAACACATGAACAGAACTCTGACGGAAAAAGCAAGATCCATGATTCATTATGCTAGTATGTCTAAGTTCATTTAGGAAGCAGCTGTTCTTGAAGCAACCTAAATATCACTGTATATCACAAATTGAAGTCCTTACAGAGTACAATTTCTTCGTCATCAATCGTAGTAGTACTGCTGTTTGAGAAGGAATATTTTAACCGATTTGAACATGAGGTATTTTCCTTTTTGACAATTTGAATTGTATAGGAATAGTCAGGAGTCATAAACATAAATAACATATTTGTACATATAAACTCATATACATTAAAATCTACACATATTAAGATATATTATATAGTCATCGTAAAATATATATGTATAAGGCAATGAGTAACACATTAAAAGAATTCCTTGACAGACTAAAAATATTTTTCAATTAGGTAAAACTTTAATTTTCTCTTGAAGTTTGTGAGTGTAGAACAGTGTTTCAAATCTTTAGGTAAATTATTGAAAAATATCAGACCAGCACTGTCTGGTGATCGATACGAAACTGTATATTTTGTAAATGGAATTTGAAAATTGTCTTTGGACCTTGTGTTTTTATCATGTACTTCTGACCTTTCAACATATTTGTCTTTGTTTCATTCATGATGTTTCGTAAGTTTTTGAACAAGTAGTTTTGCGAATTGAGATATTGAACTAATTTTTCACAGTGTGTTTTCCAACTTAGTGTACTATCAAAGTGGATACCAAGGAATTTCACGTTGGAACATGATTGGACTACCTGATTCTTTGATATCTCAACACTTAGTTCGGTACAAGATTTCTGATAATTCTGGAATCTAAGGACATGTGTCTTCTCGGTATTGAGGTAGAGCAAACCACTCATTCAACCTTTTCAGAATATCACTGCACTGATTTAGAAGTAATATGTCACTTTTGTGAGTTACAATTACAGATGTATCACCAGCATATACAGTTGAGGGAATATCACATATTGATGTGTTCAAGTCAATGATATATAAAATTAGTGATACAGGCCCCAAAACTGATCCTTGTGGTGCTCCAATGGATATGTCAACTGCAGAGGATCTAAATTCACGTTTAGAGTAGTTACTGATATTCTGGATGCTGATATAAAAAAGTTTCTATCCACTTGTTTGCTGATCCCTGTATACCATAATTTTGTAGTTTAAAAGCAGTTTATCGTGATTCACACAGTCAAATGCCCTGGATAGGTCACAGAAAACTCCAACAGGACATTCTCCTGCATCAAATAACCTGATAATATTATAGTAAAATGAATGAATAGCAGTTATCATACTTATCGATTATCGTTTCATCGAAGATAAAATTGAAGATGGAAGATATTATTACCAAGGCCCTAGAGAAATCAAAAATCGAAACTTCAAGAAATATTCTATTAAAGGGTGGTAGTAAAATGTATAATTCAATGTTGTATAACAAAAAATAGTTGTCATAAGAAAATCTTTGTATCGTCGAAAGTAAATGTATAAAAGGAAAAGTTGCTTCTATTCTTAACCCAATCACCAAATAGTAGTTCTGGTCATCAGTATTTCAAAAGTGCTTTCGTTGCATCTTCTTGGTCATATCTTATCTTTATATTCTAGGGTTTTATGGACATACAAACAAAATATTCATGAACAACACGTAGAGAACATTTCTACATCAAATTTTTTTTGGAACAGTAGAAACAACAATACACTATAATCAATCTTTCCTTTCCTTTCGATAAGGATGTCTAGCTGGCTAATCTTTTTCTGTAAAATGTGTTCTTAGGAATCACCTTGGTTTGCGGAGATAACACTTCAAAAGCAAAGCTTGTGCGGGCAAGGAAGATCCGGGAGCTACAGCTTGCGTACAAGTGGTTTCCAAAACACCTTAGCAACCTGGGTGAAAGCCAAATGCTCTAGCACCACGACCACTTCTCCTCTAGTTTTAAATTTAGCGCAATTTTTCAACAAAACCCCTAAAAATTACTGAAATCCCTAGTGTTTTGTATTTTATGGAAATTCTTATTATTTCCACTGTTATGGACAATTTCAATCATAGTACGAGGTTCCTGAGGCCACCCCGGAACTCGACATGAACAAAAATTGTGTCAGTAGTTTTAAAGCCAAAAGTTGTGTGGTGGCATGACTGAATAAGTTCTCTATTAAAGTACAGCGATGAAAGTGGGAAATATATCAAATGACAGGATTCAATGTATGACCATGGTGGATTACTATGATGAGACCTTCCATCCAACCATTGTAAATCATATGAACTATAAATCTCAAGCCAAAAGGTTAGGTTTAGGTTAGGTTTGAACGTGAGTGGGCCCATATCAGGCCCTCCACTGCGGCCAATGGCCTATTGTGGCTCACCCTACGGTTATATTTCTCCCAGTATATCCAATCTCTTAACGAAATTGAGGAGTACGTTGGGAGAACAATTTACCAGGTTCTCTGGCCTTACTGTTGTATTGCCAAATGTTGAAAATTTGGTTCTGGCCGCTGCGGGGCACGTACATAAAATGTGCTTAGCCGTTTCATCCTCCTCCATGCATAGGCGGCACTCTGCATCTTGTGCAAGTCCGATTTTATGCATGTGGTGTTTGCAGTGGCCAGTGAGCAAACCTACTATAACTCTGAGATGTGCTCTACTGAGTTCTAGCAGCTTGTCAGAGTCCTGTTTATTCCTTGTGCAAGCAATAAATGCTTTGGAATGGGCTAGGCCCGGTAGACTACGCCAGTACTCGAGTCTTTTGTTGTCAGCCCAGGATGTTATGACTTTCTTGGCAGTGCTATGTGCTATACCGATTACCGGTTCTGGCCCAGTGAACGTTGTTTCGGCCCCCCCATTTGCTAGGGCGTCCGCTATTTCGTTTCCTTCTAGGCCCGTGTGGCCTGGTATCCAGACTAGGATAACGTTGTTGCGTTGTGCCAGTCGGTTTAAGGTTTCTCTGCAGTTCCATACTGCTCTGGATTTAAGGCAATTGGATTCAAGCGCTTTCAGTGCCGCTTGACTGTCTGAAAAAGGGGTTAATCGCTCATTAAACACTCATCAACAGATATATTTAGCAAAGTTCCACGCAATGGGAAACTAACTATCTGACAACATGTTATACAACATCGCATGAGTTTGTCCTGCCTAGAAATTGCTTCACCATTGAATCTAGTCAAGTTGGTTTCCGCAATCTAGTGATCAAAGGGCCTATGTCAGGGGATCAATCTCAACCCCCTTTTTTCTACGTGTTATCATACATTACACCAAAAGGTGAAAGAAACGTTGCTTCGAACAAGTAGTCAATCTAAAATTTATCTTTGCTGCCAGTATCGTCTCAAACTCCGTCAGATAGAACTGCCAGAACAGAATATTATAGAAGCTGCTACAATCTATAAATGAGCTTGCATTCTATAGTTTTCCAGATAACAGAAGACACACGGCTTTTCAGTTTGGAATGTCTCCATGACTGAGTGATACAGTTTGAAGTGACTACAAAAAGCAGACACTGAAGCATTTGTTTTGAAGGCAGCAGCTTGAGCATCTCTAGCCAAAAAAAAACTACGTCCTAGCTTATTCTTACAATTGCTTTTTTCAGCCACGGTGTAGGCTGAAGTCCAAAACAAGTATAGTATCTCCAACATTCTGATCTATCTCGCTGTAGTGGATAATGCCACTACTGATACTAGATAAAAGGCCTTCCATGACACAGGAGTTACGACTATAATAAATCCTCCTCCAATAGAAAGTTATATCAATAATTACAGTGATACTCCCTGAACATTTTTAAGTGTATCCAATGGCATAGAATGTACGGAAAGAGGACGGTTATTATTATTATTTACCGTGTCGCTCCAGAGCCACTTATGGTTTATTCACTTCTCAGCCGTACAAGAACCCGGAAAATCTACAGCACCTCCTACAGTAGTTGTCTAACAATATGGAAAATGTTGGGTTCATCCTGGAAACTGACAAGTACCGAATTTGATGTATCATCTCTTAGCTGATGAACCTGATGAGATTCTTTCAGACCATGAGAATGGACGATATTCATTACAGAGTTCTCAGCTATAGGCGAAACGAATATCACTAGATAGTAAAGAGGAAAACAGAGAAAATATAAACACTTATAGACCGCAGATAGTGAAATATTTAGGTGCCCCATTTTGGGATTCAAGTCACGAATAGGGATGAAAAGTATATCGATTTTGAGTAAAAAGGAACAAAATTTACGAGTGGCCCTGGGGATAACATATCAATAATTAGATTTTTCACATCAGAAAAAAATGGAATATATTGCCCATAGTTTCATTCCAGTAGTTTTGTCCAAATTATTAATTGATAGAACCTGACTTCGTAATATCAAAGGCTTGGGTGTAATAGGGGGCTGAAGGGTTAAAATAAGAGGGTAATCTTGTAAAGAAAAATCGAGATTGTGACAAATTTTTCCACACAAGCCCATCGAAAGTATAAAAACTAACATCACCAGACCAAATATGGCTAAACTGCTGCAAATGTATAGGTAGATTTTTTTTCTGATATGAAAAATCGAATTTTCGATATGTTGTCCCCAGGGGCCATGAAAATCTATATACTTTTCATCCCCATTCGTATGCGAAAATGGAGCACCTGAATCTGTCTATGACTCTCACTTATTCTTGCTTACCTTCCTGACACTGATGGCGGAGGGGAGCTTAGACTCTCATGCACCCATATGTTTAGGTTGATCACAAATGCGGTCTCCCTCTAATCTATCAGTATAATGCAAGGCATTCTGTGAGATCTATGATCCCAATAAGTGTCAAGTGTCTGTTCAGGTGATTGTGTCCCGTGTGGGACAGGCTAGAATCATCAACTCAGGATATCATCTATCAAGAGAAAAGATAACCCTTCTGAAGGCTTTCGAATGCACTCGATGGAGCTCTAATCTTCTGTATTGAACTGTTTTTTAGTAGAACATTCATTGCCTCAACAGCCACGTTGTTGGGTTCTAGGCCAATTGGCGGTTTTCTTGATCTCTGTTCACCAGTCTGTCTGCCTCCTCGTGTTCTAGAATACCTGAGGGTTCTATGAACCGTATAGGTCTGACTTTTTTTCCGTTCGCCAGTATTCACAAGATATTTCTACACTCAGACATCAGTTTGGATGTGGTCTTGTTTGATCCCAGTACCAGTATCGTTATTTTACTGTCCGTGCATTTGTTGATTTAGATTGGCAAGCTCTTCTTGAGCACACAGTATGGCATTTTCTTCAGTCCAGAACGTGATCTCAAGTTGTCGATGCTATATCATTCATTCTATTGTTCCCTCGTGGAATTGACAATGTTTCTTCTATTCTAATATTCACAACTGGTAGTATGCCGACCCTTCACTGTGCAGTCAAGAAGCATCGAAAGCTTCATCAGTCTGAGCTCAGTGAACTTGGCAATACGATAACTCCTGGAGAAGTTCGACAGGCCCTCAGAGGCTTGAAAAACTTTGCTGCCTCAGGCCCAGATTCCGGATTGGTTTGTCGAGGGCCGAACCGTGATATGATCAACAAAAACGGAGATTTTTCCATGTTAACCAGCATCTTTTGAGATGTTAAGACGCATCCCTGACATGCGAATACTCTCCGCAATTTATCCGGAGTATGAACAGATATTTGATCAGAGAGGGCGAAAGAAGGTGGTCGCTGGCTGTAAGGAGAACCTGCTCATTGATTCAGGAACAGACAGTAGATTTTCTTAAGAGCTATGACCTTGAATATATCTGCGCATCGCTTACAGGCAACAACTCACAAAATTATTGAAATGGAAACAGAAAACATTGACTCAACTACTTCACTATAATAGCCTAGCCTATAACAGCCTACGTTCAGTAGACGACTGCCGAAACGTAAATTTGTTCTCTGCGACTGTATATGAGTCATAGCTCTTAAGAAAATCCACTACCTCAACATGTACCATATGCAAAAGCTACACATTCTATTGAAATTTGACAAAAACCTACTTTGAAAATATAAGAAATGGTTTCTATTCTCTGCCCTGCACGAAAACAATCACACCAGTTCATTTCACGCCACAAATCACATATAGAAAGAGAAATGTCATAATAATTTGAGAGGGAAGATGAAGTACCCAGACTTTTTTTAAACCGATCCACGTGAAGAGCTGCAATGCTTCATTGCGTGACACTTTATTCAAGTGGATGAATGATGAAACCAGTAACTCATTTGGAAGGCACAATTGGCATATGTACTGTTTGAAGAGCAAAAAAAACAAGAAGATGAAATATTGAGAAATACGTAGGAGAGTTGCCTAATTTATGATGAATAGCCGAAATAGTAGTTGAAACTATCATGTTCATTCAACCAAACAGGTGAATACTTCAAAGTAATGTAATTATACAGTTCGGTTTTCAATAGTCCCCCCTGTTAACTTTTTAACGATTTGACGTATATACAAAAAAATGTTTGGAGTTTATAAGGTTTTGAAATAACATACATTGTGATTGCGCGATAGATGGTGTGGAGGGTACATCAACTTAAAAGTTTTATATGGCGCGAGGGGTTAAGTGTCACATTGAAAAGACAATTCAATTCTCTCTTCAACCATCTACATTTTTTCGATCTTTGTTAACACATTTTTTCACAATATGCAATTGGGATGTCGAGTATAACTTTTGAAGATGGGGCCGCTCCTCACTTCTAATGTCAAGTTCGGGAATATCTGATCAATTTCTGGAGGTATTGATAGCTAAATCGAAACCAAAAGAAAAATTTCATTCAACGATCCCTATTCGTGTTTTTTTCCGAATTGGTCCTATTAGCCGAATAGGTTCGACGAAGTAGAAATAGTTACCCTTATCTCCACACTAGCCCAGAAGGTAGAAAATGTTTGGCAAATTTCTGACGGAAAACAACTACTTACCCTTACCGACATTGAATCAAATCTGTTAACTATTCTGTTAAATTTACATGAACTCAGAACTGTCCCGATGAGCTCGGTTTCGTATTCGACACTGAACGGCGAAAAGAGGGGGAAAACAGATTATATATCGAGATCTACTCTTTGAACTTAGCAGACTTCAACCAGACCTTTCTGTTGAAATGGTGGTTCTTATAATAGGGGTCTTGGTGATATGATAATAAATGGTACCGGTTTGCCGTAATATGGCAGAAATCTTAGCCGGACCCATGCAGAAATCAGACATCCTTGATTCACTAAGCATATGATTCTTGGACCCAATAGTCACTTACCAATAGTGATTATTGAAGCATATGCTCCAGCGTGCAGTTTTTAATAGTTTTTATTGCTTGTGGTTAATCTTATAGAGTCGCGGTCCGAGATAAGATGCATTTTTTGTCCGATCGCTTTTGTACAGCAAGGAGCATTCAGTAGGTTTTCTTTGATTCTTGTCTTGTGGGTGTGAGTAAATTGTTCTAGCTGAATATTTCCTTTTTCGACGTTGGAGTATGTGTGTTTCTTTTGTTCCAGATAATTTTCAAACTCCATTTTTGTATGACAAGTATAAATTCTTCAGATACCAGTCGTTCACTCCTGTTTCACCAACTATTCCACATGTGAGTTGGATTTGAACTAGTGCAGAATACAGAGTTCTGAAATGCGTCCAAAAAAATTTTCAGGTGCTTAACTTTACCCAAAGTACCTATAACATATAACAAAACTCAAAATATTTCTTTTGGTATCAAGCAGAAGAAGTTCAACTATTCGAGGATTGCTCATTGTGTCATCAATACTTACTATCTGCTATAATTCACCAAAGTAACTTTTTAAAATATTGTATGTATCTACCCGAACACCGCAAATTTTCTAGTTTCTCTAGTAGTATAATGTGGCAGACCGCGTTAATTTTTGTTTTTTGTTTTTGTCTAAAGCTTCGTAAATATACGATGTAAGAGATATGGCATCTTCTGTTGATTTTTCTGAATCCATAGTGTTGTTCAGCTATCATTTTGTACCCTTTCGTATAATGTTTTCAATACGTTTTCATTAATTTCGTGATATTTCAAATCACTGATATTAGTGTAATGTTCCTGAATGTTCGTTGGGAATAAGTCTCCCATGAATTCGAAGTCTCTCTTCTGAATCAACCTGTCGGCTTTGAATTCTGGATTTCTATCTACCTAGCAGCTGATCTGTTCACAGCAGTTATATAAGTGTTTCGTTCTGCTTTCTTCATATTTCTCCAGAAATTTGTTCCAACCGTGGATCTTTTCTTATTGACTGAAAAGTGTTTTCGATACAGGTTTACAATGTTAATCGACGTTTACAACTAAAAAGATTATGCATGCATTTCCAGCAGCGTATTCGTAACAAAAACAGAAATATAAAAATACAGATGAGGTACAGAATTAAAAATTGGATTCTACACACAAAAGGACATAAATTGCATTCACTATTCCATATATTTCGTACAACAAATGTAAATTGAGTGCGTTTCACGTTGAAACGTATCAAACGGCCGGTGGTCAAACATCAAAATAAAGTCTTCTGTGTCAGTCTCAGCTCGTCCAGAAACGACATTTATATAGCAACTTTGTTCGCTGAAAAATTTACATAAACATTTTTGCATACAAACAGTGGATGTATTCAGAAGAGTCTGTCGTTTTATAAGTTCATTGTGCAGATAAATCCGTTCTCAGGATATGCGTTATACAGGGTGTTATTTGGAAAAATCAACCAGTGGCGCACCTGAAATTGTAAATTAATTCAAAATTCATTAACGTCTTTGAATTAATCACATAAAAAAGGTGGTTACAACGTCCAAACAAAATAAAGTTCTGTTAGATCATAGTATTTGTAATAGTATCTACTATACATATGATGATTACTTAGGTTTTGGACGTCCATCCTCTTGGGTAATGGTAAATTCTTCTGCTATTTCAAGGTGTTCTCGATTACAGCAGCCCCTCAAGCCCCAATTCCTTGAAGAATTTAAGGATTTTGAGAGGGTCTATTCGTGGTATTTTCCTCACAGTGAGCTGGTGTGGTCCCAGTATATTCAATCTCTTGTGATGTACCGTATGATACTCCATCAATATGTGGTGTGCTGTTTCTGGATGTTCCCCACAGAATCTGCAGGTGCTGTCCTCCTCTAAGCCTACCTTCCTTAGGTGTTCTTTGAGTCTGCAGTGCCCCGTCAGAAATCCCGCGATTGCCTTTAGACTAGTTTTGCTGAGGTTATCGGTCTTGCTCGGTTGAAGTTGCCGAGGAGATCTTTGCCCTGCCTTAGCCGTAGAAGTCTTTGCCAGTATTTTGCTCTCATTGCTTCTTCAGTTTTACTGAGTTCGTCTTGGAAGTAAGATTTTCCAAGTCCGCAGAATGGTTCTGGCCCGATCAGTGGTGTTGATGCCCCTTTTCGTGCCAGGATATCTGCTTGTTCATTGCCCTCCACTCCGACGTGCCCCGGCACCCAGAGGAGAATCACCTTGGTGTTCCTGAGTTTGTCTAGGCATTCGAGACCATCTTTGAGTTGATCTCATAGTCCATCCTCTTAATGGGTTGAAAGATGTTTGACTTCTTTTACATTTTTTCAAATCGTTTCAATTGCTTGTTTCCTCAATGGTCTCAAGGTAAATACTGACAAGTTTAGATGCTATTTGGTCTGATATAGGTCTTTTATTGTGGTCTTATGTTGTGGTGCTTGTAATTTCGAGCTCTCCTCAATTTTTATTTTCCACGCACGGCTGATGCTATTGGCTTGGATATACGCGGTTTCTATGAATTCTCGTTCGAAGCAATGTTCCTCACAATGAAGAACACTAGCCACGTTCCAAAGAATTCGATAGCTCTCAGTCCAAGCATGGTCAGCAATTTCCGTTGTCGATGTCTCCCCTCTTTGAGTCCACTTTTTGTGTTCTTACGGATATCAGTCTCTTGGTCTCTCTGATGTGGTAATCTCCGCATTCACATGGGATCTCGTAAACGCAGTTTTGGCTGTATTCTGCCGTATTCTCTGGTTTCTTCTTGGTGGGGAAGCTTTGTAAGTTACTGCCAGATTGAAAGCAGCTTTTAATGTTGTTCTTGTTTGCGATCCTCCTGATTTTCATGGAGATACCTATGAGGTATGGAAGGATGATAACTTCACTCTCTGGTCGATCTTCGATTGTCTTGGTCATTTCGAGTTGTTATTATCCATTTTGGTGTTGGTCCTTTCTCTCTTTTGTAATTTGTCCATCGACTTTTGAGAAGAAACGGTCTTTTTTCTGAAAGTATGAGCAGTAATTCCAATATAGCGTGTAAGGGAATGATATTTCTTTCCTGAAGATGGATTTCTCCCAGTTTCCCACTGATGGTGATGATATAACCTTCCTCTTCACATCTACGATTTTTAAGGATCTACATTATGACCACTGCAGTGTTTCCTATTCCAAAACTTTGGTATTAGCCGATGAAAGCAGGAAAGGACGAAAGAGGAACGTGAACGATTTAAATAAAAACTAAGCCAAAATCCTAGAATGGGAATCTAAAAACTACTGGATAAAATTCGATATGAACACTATCGAAACTTGTCGTTCCTCTAGAAACGCCGCCGATCTCACAGTTGTAAGCGAAATTTTGTCAGAAGTATATATGTGAAAGAATACGGGGTACCCTTCTCGCTAAGCGTTCCACCAAGTGAAAAATAAAAAGCAAACATCTGTCAGATTCATTAGGCAGGGACAGGACAATTATAATGTTGTCCGACCTACCCTGTCACTGATGAGAGGCAATAAACCTCGAAACATGCATGTCTGCAGGTGGTCATTCGCAGCTAAATGAAGGATAATCTTTTGTTTAATTACAAGACGAGCACTTGCAACTGCGTCTTCTTGGAAGAACGTTGCACAAATATTTGTCAGATGTAGTTCAATGTCCGTCGTGGTATTAGCCAGGAAAGTAGTTGTTTTCTGACAGATGTTTGCCTTTTATTTTCCACTTGGTGGAAACGCTTAGAGAGAAAGGTACCTCGTATTCTTTCACATTGTTGATACCTCTCTGGCACAATATATTCGAACTCGTTCGAATTTTTACAGAAGTATCCATACCAATGAGGTCACTTGTTTCGTCGATGATACTTTGCTCACAGGCTCGATCACTTCGCGATGCGGTGTGGAACACCTAAGGGAGGTTGGCAATTCGTCCCCTGTTTCATAGTTATTTTCAATATTTTCAGTCGCACCGCTGTTAGCGGTCCCATTGGGACCGACCCATCTAAATCAGTCCTTACATCCGCTTCTTCAGTCTCTTTGAAGACTTGTGTAACGCATCTTACCCAGAGCTTGTTCTTCCAACAGTCGGCAAATGAAGCTTTGGAACTCCCTTCCCTCTACCCTCACTATAATCTCTGTACATTATAATATTTCTTTTTTCATGGAAACCAGAACATAAAAAATAATAAATATTTCACTGAGAATGACCAACTGCAAGTAACTATAGTATAGTTCCTAAATTGGATGTATAGTTAAGCAGGAACCTACCAACCCACAAAAATCGTGAAACGTTGTTAATTTGAATACTTATGCATTTATCAAAACTCATTCTGATATTTTCAGAAGCCTAACAACCCTACAACGTCAGGGCTGCAATGTGTTTTATGGTTGGTAGACTTCTGAAAATTACAGTATAAGGTTTAATACATGCATATTTACATTAAGAATTTTTCTCGACTTTTGTGGGTTGTTAGGTTTCTGCATAACTACGTCCAATTGTCGATAGTGACTCATCGTACATTTTCTGGTTTTTACTGGATTTGAAAGTGCGGAGGGGATGTACGAAAGTGGCTAAGTGAAACTTAATATGAAGCCAAAGTACCTAGCTTATCGGTCTATTTTTCCACCATGGTGCTTTGACTAAACCCCGGTAGATCAATTTATTAAAAAAGCGTTGAAAATGTGTTTAGATGATCTTGATCTAGAGGCTCGTCAGGACATTTTCTTATAGCAGGATGGAGCACCAGCACATAATTTCAGTGGCTTGAAAAGAATGTTGCAACGCTATTTTGATTACTACAGATGGTGTTCAGTGACCCCCTTGTTCAACAGACATGAAAGCCATAGATAATAATTTTTTGGGATTTTTAAAATTGAGATGTACGAAATAAAACATATGAATGTTAATGAATTGATAAATTTAAGCTGTAATTTATGGAATTTATGGCCAAATCTATTGAATGGAACACTAGTGTCAAGAGAAGGTCTCAAATATGTGCTTCTTATTTCATAGCTCTCGATCAAATCCATTAGTAAAAAATGTTCTGTCTTATTTACAACTTCAGGAAGGAAATTCATATGATCGAGCCTGTGAGCTAATTATCACCGACGAGTCGAGTGCATTGGTATGGACACTTCTGACAAAATTACGCTGGCAACTGTGAGATCGGCGTTTCTAGAGGAAGGACAAGCTTCGATAGTGTTCATATTGAATTGTATCAAGTTGATAGATTCCCATTCTGAAATTTTTGCTTGATCTTTATTTTAGTCGTTCACGTTCATCTTTCGTTCTTTCTTGCATTCATGAGATGATACAAAACAACTGGTCTTGATGTAGATCCCTAAAATTTATGGATGAAAAGAGGAAGGATATAATATCCAATCACTGATAGCACATGCATGCAATAGGTCCTTCCTCAGGAACCTTGGGCAAATAGATGTATGTGAGCGAAAGTAATTGCTTTCTGTCGGATATTTGCTACTTTCTGTCGAATTTTGAGTTTATCGAAATTATTTGTTTCACTGATATCTGGTGTTAGTGAATAACATTCTGTTGACAATCTTCCGGTTTCAAGGATACTTAAATCGAGGACCCAGTATATGTTCACCTTAGTCGTGGAAAACTTGGGCTTGAAATACATATAGATCACCTCCCAAATGTATCTTATGACTTCATGTTTTTTTTTATCCTACTGAGAAAGGATTAGGATAAAGTGTTAATTTTTTTTCAGTGCCCAACATTTGGGTGGATTACGTAATCCAATCTTCCGCCGGAAACCTATACAATAGGTATGGTCGTCGGCAAGTATTCAACAGAAAACAATATATTAAAAGTTCTATGTAGGTACCTACTCACCAAAAAAAGAAATCTTTCAATCACCACTTCAATGATGTAGGCGTTTACAAAACCATATAATTTTTTTTTCAATGACTCTGATTTTATTTTCATGTCGGTGAAAAAGATTCGAATATCTATATTATTTATGATTCAACATAATCCCAATCAGAATTATAACTCTTCGAAAAGTCATCGGATAGTCTTATGCTCGGTATATGAAATGTCATGAAATGTATTTCATGGAATAGATTTTTTTCAGTAAACACTGTCTTTTTCACTTTCCACCACTGTTATTCTGAACATTAGGTAAATACATTCATTTTTTTTTTCAGAATTTCAAAAAGCATCGTCTGATTCATACGAGATTTCAGCATCTCGCCATCTATTTTGCTTGTCTGGAAGTAATTCGTGGAACAAACACGATTACAGAATTGAAAGGTTGTTTGGTTGTTTCCTGGGTCCGAGGGACATCGTCATTAGTTTGAAAATTAGGGATACGATGGCGTTGTATATAGAAAAGAATTTTGTTTGTTTTTTTGTTTGTTTGTTTTTTCCGTAAACCAGCTGTCATTCCCCTACGACGGCAGCCCTCAGAAGTGGAAACTTGTGCGAGCTAAGGATTAACGAGGTCTTACGTTTTAATATTCCTATCACGAGACCAGTGACCATGCTGGGAATCGAACCCAGGTCCCTCTAATTGATAGACCAGCGCTCTACCATCATGACCACTACGGCCCAATAGAGAAAATAGAGTCAGTGCCTGTGGAAATCGCGTTTGATACAGTCGCGCGAGACATCTAGCCCTATAACGACGAACCTAGGCAGTAACTACACCCGTACGAATTCGTGTGCTTAGGTTCGTCGTTGTCAGGTTAGATGTCTGGCGCAATTGTATCAAACTCAATTCGACAGGCACTGACTAACTTTTTTTTTCTCAATAAACAATGCTGAAACTGAATGAATAGAATCCCGAGTTCACCAGTACAATTCTCATTTTAAGAACTGATCAAATACATACGTTAACATCAAGAAAAGACGTGACTGGAGACTCGTGGACTAGCGACCTCTAGCGATGGCCTCCATTTGAATCCAATTTGAAAGTATGTAAGATTGGCCATCTATCTTTTTTCTCGATAAACAATGGTGAAACTGTTGATATCGATTTATTGTGAGGAATTATAGAACAGATAGGCAATCGAACACTGAAACACTGCTTAATTTCTGAGTTGGTGTAACAATAAACAACAGTTTGTGGTTCTAAAAACAGTCTAGAAATTATCGAAAACACTCATTTTAGCTTATGAAATATCAAACAATACCTTATATGATTCATTATTCTGTTACCTTTCACTCGAAAGAATAATCTCATGTAGTTGATACTTGGATCTTTCATACTGTTAAAAAAAACATTATTTTACCATTGTCTGACTTTTAATGTCATCTTCATTACTTTTGGGAAACTTCTTGAACTTTCCAAGCTGTGTGGTTGTATAGGTTTCTTTAAAATAACTGTGCTGTCTTTCAGCAGCCGGTACTGGCAAGTTTCGTCCATTAGAATACAGATGGACAACGGGCAAGGAGTATACTATGAAATAGAAAATCTTTTAAAAAAAATTATTATTGTAATATTATAGCTACTCTTATTCCCGATGAATGATGCTGAACAACATTACATTGATATAAAAATCAATCAAATGTGTAATTGTACAACATACACGAAAACGCTTCGAGCTTCACAAACTTTATTTTAAATATCACTACGTTTCACTAACAGAGCTTTTTCAAATGAGTGAAAGAACTAGTGTGTTATAACTTTGCTGAAAGGAGGTTTTCAGTGAAGAAATCCCAGCGAAAGAGTAGCAGTTCACTTCTCAAAATTTACTCGTTTTTCCACCATAAATAAATGTCGGATTTCACCTAATCAGACTTTCAAATCCGGGAAAATTTCGAATTGTGTAACATACATGCATTAATAAAACAAAAAATGAAAATATTATGTTGATTGACTTCATTGTGTTCATTTGCAGGGAGCCATTTCCCTCCATGTATTTTCTACTTCTATTCGTGAAATTTTTGACATTGTATTTTGTATGCCAAACATTGAATCTGAGCATAAACAAATCATATATGTTCGGAATCTGCATGAAATTGTTTTGGAGTAAATTTGCCATTTTTGTATTTATCATGATTTTGAGGTGTTTGGACATTTTCGATAATTCATAGATTATACTAATTTTATCATTCTGAATCGATTGGCGTTCGCAGAATTGCTATATCTTCAACAGTTCCCGAGTTGTGGAGTTCATCTGGAGTGGGGAGGAGTCATTTTCCTCTATATTTTATTTCTAATCCTTTTTCTTACATTATTGACGTTGTATTTCTTTCAAATTCATATATTTTCGGTATCTGCATGAAATTTCGCGCATGTAGACATATTTCAAGTGAATCTGACAATTTTGTATTTTTCATGGTATTTAGGGGTCTTTTTTCGATTTTTCGAATAATTTTGTTCAATATTGATTGACTCGAAATTCACAGATTATACGAATTTTATCATTCTGATTCGATTGGCGTTCGCAGAATTGCTCTATTTTGAACATGGAGTGGGAAGGAGTTATTTCCCTCCATATTTTTTTTCCGGTCCTATTCCTGTTGACATTTTATTCCTTTTAAATACCAAACCTTTCATCTGAGCATACAAAAATCCTGTATTTATGGTATCTGCATGAAATTTTGCGCATGTATTACTGATTTCAAGTGAATCTACCGATTTTGAATTTTTCATGATTTTTAGGACTTTTTTCAATTTTTCGAATAATTTTGTTTAGTATTAATTGACTTGAAATTCACAGATTATACTTATTTTATCATTCTGAATCGAGTTCGCGGAACTAGTTTGGAAATTGGTTGTGTTGCTGTTGTGTATTTTTCCCGTGATATTTACCTCATCTGCGGCCTTTGAAATTACTTCTGGGAACTCTTCACTTGACGAATTTATTAAAATATCGCTTTTATTGAAAGAAGTTTGAAAAATGCCGAATCTGTCACTTCGATAACATCTTGATGATAACTTGATTGTCATAGCAAATCTTTGGTTACCACACCGAACTACTTGACTGCACAGTTTGATTGTGGAAGAATGTAGGGTAGGTATATAAAAGTATCCCAATTTTTATTTCATTCTGATGAGTAAAAAATTTGTAAAACAAGAATAGTCTGGGTTTCAGCACCTTCATTCACTAAACTCGGTAAAGCGATTTTTACCGCAATAGTGCGGGAATGTGACACTTTCAAAACTAAAATGCGTGCGGGAAAGTGGATTAATAACGCACTGTCGTAAAAAAAAATATTCATTCACCTCACTATCTGGAAGTGACCCAAAAAAAATTCGCAGTGACAATTTCATACCGTGCAACCAAACAAAAAACAAATCTGAAGTAAAACGTGTTGCATAATCTTAGAAAACATAATTTTTTCCTGATCAACATATCAATCTGTTGATTCACTTCAATATCATATCTTCATGAATCCACCTACAGTTAAACTATATACTCCTTGAGACAAAGCGATGTTACGTAACTTTCATGTGTTGACAAAAAAAATGGGGACTTGCAACAGAGTCGGGAGTGGGTATGGAGACAAGGTGTACCTATTTATTAACTGCGGGGCCTAGTGATTTGGATGAAGCTCACCCCAATCGAAGGATCTAAGCCCAAAAGAAAATCACTAACAAAAATTACCTAAATAGCTGGGTGATACTTGAACAAAATATCCCAGAATATATCACGGATTGACTAACGGTCAATATTTCGAAACCCCTGGTCACATTCAAGAAAATGGAAAATGAACCATCATGATTATTTACCTATAATTTAATAATTAAGGATACTTGCCTCATAATTTCGAACAACTTCTGGAATCCCAAGAATGGGAAGATCGCTGTTTCTGATTGTCGTATTTTTTTCCTCTTGCATTAGATAAAGCCACATGTTCGAAAAACAAATACTAGATACACTGTCAAAATTCAGTAATTTGAACATGAAAATGATAGAAATTGATTAAAAAAAACTGAATGGAATTCAGTATGATATCAGTAAATGCGAACGTGGGAACTTACCATGCAATAAAAAATAAGGAGCTATTCTGCTCGATCGCTGCGTGCATTTAACCAACCTCCTCTAGGCCCAAACAAAGAGTGCGAAGAATGGCTTCATCGTGACGTCACTCGCTGATCTCTCAAGCAGCTGTCAGAACTGATCTCGGTGCATCTTCTGACCTGTGAAGGGATCAAATTCAGAGCCGCCTTTTTTATAATGGCCGGGATCCCAATATCGGATATATTTCGAAGAAATTCTGCCCGTTTGTTACGAATAAGTTTGCCCTCTATTCAGGGTGTTGCAGAATTTATCGGCCAAACTTCTGCCCCATGTACGAGGGAGTATTGATATCTAGTGAGCCTAATAGAGACGTAATTCTGTGTTACCATGGCAACGGAAAATAAAATATTATTAAGAAATACTTCACAGAGACTAAGTTGGGCTAGTATCTGCTTATCCCATTTTTTCACAACGTATTAACTTAGGTATGTGAGTGTTTGAAGTGCATCAAAATGAATTTATACTGATTCTCTTACAACAGGTTTAAAAACAAAAACAAAATTGCTCTTAAGCTTACGGTAATGAAAATAATAGTAATAGGTAGGAGTTGGGGCATGGCACAAGTGGTATGGCGTCCGGGTTCGGGGCTGAAGGTCCCAGGTTCGAACCGCGGTCGGAGCTGGGATTTTTTCAATTTAATTTCACCGATTCACTGTTGCGTTCAAATTAACAGTCCTGCTCCTAAGGTGGCGTATTGGGTTAGTAACACAGCCTACCCAGAACACATAGTGGCCACAATAAACATCTAAAGAAAAAAATAGTGATAGGTAGCCGTAATGAAAGAGCAAAATAAAAACTTGATAATATGTTTAGAACCATTGTATACTTTAAATAATATATGGGCTGTCTTCATTGTTAAAACTATTCATTAGGCATAGCATACTAGATATAAATTGTTAAATTTCCGTCAACCAGCTGCACACCCTTAAGAGTACAACCCTCAAAAGTCTTCGAAAGACTTGTCCGCGCTAGGGAAGACGCAGCCCTTACCTTTTAACGTGTGATGCCATGCACGAGACCGATCACCATGCTGGGAATCGAACCCATGACCCTTAGGTTAAGAGACAAGCGCTCTACCATCATGACCATCACGGCCCATGATGGAAATGATGAATAATTTCAGTTGAAATTTTATTTTGAGTACAAAAATGAAATATAATACGTATAAGGAGTTGCATTAGGAAAATGGTAACTTCAGACTATATTCCAAAAATTAATAGTATGAAAAGATATCGCTTTTCACATTTCGAGTTCCTCAAAAAGTCTACTAAATAGTTTTTAGCGCGAAATCAGAATTTCTTAAAATAAAGTGTAGACCCCATCTGCACCAAATGCAAACTTTTCAAAAATGATAACAGAAAATGTTTTCACATATTAAGAAGCGATTTACTGAGTCAAATTGCCATATTGCTAGAATATCTGTCTGGGTAGATTTCTCAACTGAGTAATAATACAAGAATACGAAACACACTGTTTCTATCAAATTGGAATAATATTGGTACAACTAAAATTAGAGATACTCCTCCTCCAATAGCACCAAAAAATATTTGAGATCACAAAAAGATGCAGAGTGAAATATCGTTCTCTGTATAATCTGAAAAAGATATTCTGCCTAATATGAATAACAAAAAAATTAACAACGATTTGGTTCTTTCTTTCGAACGTCTTTTTAACATTACCCTGATATATTTTGATAGTTTCTAGGAATTATTCAGGAATATTTGCTTCGAAACTATTCGAAATTGAAATGCTAAATAGAAAAATGAATAAAAGAGCTGCTAAATATTATGTATATTTTAAAAGACATATATATTCAATTTAAAGTCCATGTATATATACGCGACGATAATTCAAGCGGAAATCGTCACAATACATCTAATAAGGCTTGAGTTTTCAGAAAAAACCATTGTCATTTAGTCAGACAGCCAAGCTCAACTCAATGCAAGTTACCTCCAAACCAAAAGAGCCCTAGGAGAGCTTGCCAGTCAGAACAGACTGACCCCTTACCAGGGTACAAGCACACCCAGGATATAGAGACAACGAAGAGGCTGATTCACTAGCCCGTGAAGTGGCAGCAAGTATGACCCTGAATGGCCCAGAACTATTCTGCGGTACTGAAAACGAACACCAAATCATGGATCCAACAGTAATCTCAAGAATGGTGAAACAATTCACCAGGAATGAGACAGGCCAAAGAGTTTATTAAAAAACCGCTGCCAACCATCACAGAATATCTACTAAGCCAGAGAAGGAGCAGTACTTTAATATAAGTAGGACTTCTCTTAGAGCATTGTAGGCTCGACAAACATATGAGTACAATCGGTCTGGCAGAAGAAATGCTACATACTATGTCATGGGAGTTCCAAAAACAGTCCTGTTTAGTCTCGTAACTAAGGCAGGCAAGGCCGTATCCAGGGTGGGGTTAGAGGGGTCAAAATCCCCCCCGAAATAAATACGAAGTGAATGCTAATACGAGAAAGCCATGCGCTCCCCACAAAATACTAAATAAAAAATCCTAATAATATTTTCGTTTATAAAATTATATAATGCAGTACCATATCTACTATTATAATTTCATCTGAAAAAGTTGCGGTGTAGAGGCTTGAAGCACGAAAGCCCTAAACTAATCCTTCGCCTTTGAGAAGAAAGCTGTCGGAAAAATATAGAAAACAGTTTAACTATGTAAATGAAATAAAAATTAAATGAAGAAATCCCAGTATTGTCAAAAATATTATTCTGTTATTAAAATGCCAAAAACTCTCCTATTTCATTCGCTGTTGAGTACCCAACAGAAAAAAAACACTAGAATACATACGTTGCTATGGTGATCTGTCTAAAAATTCCAATCTGATTGATTAAAAATTACTGGTGTGGAATTTTAATAATTAATCTTCCGAAAAATATCTATTCCACAATTATTTGATTTGGTTTGACCAAAACTTATGTGATTAAGATTATTAAAGCTGTTTCCAGATGGAACAAGATAATACAATGTTTCTCAGTAAGGGTAGAGGAATAAAATGGTAATTTCGATATTTTTTTCAATCTGGTTCAAAATTGGTACTTGGGTTTTTCGATCAATTCCAAACATATTTCCTCACAACATTTTTCCAATATTTTGTCAATTTGACCCATTTTTCGGCACCACAGACAACTTTTTTTTAATTTCCGCCAAATCTGCGGTCACGTGATGTGAGTCTCAACGGATTTTTCAGACATTCTACTATAAAAGCTGCAATTCAATGGCAATAGAGGGGTTGCCCTTTATCTTTCGGAGACAACCCTTACGGATCGTTTCCAGACTTCAAAGAAATCAGCTATGGAGTACCTCAGGGCTGTGTAATAGGACCGCTATTATTTATTATCTACATAAACGATCTTGCAAATTTTATGTCACCGTATAAATGTGTTCTCTTTACTGATGGCACGTCATTCGCCGTTTAAGATTCAAATAATGACTCACTATTAGATTAATTGAAAGAAATTTTAAAAAAGCAGAAGATTGCTTTACATTACATAATCTCAAATTGAACAATGGTAAATCTCAAAGACTAACCATTAGTACGCATCAAATCAGACAACATGAAGCGAATGTTAAGTTACTCGGCATAACATTAGAACATTGATCAAATTGGAAAGCTCACACGGAGCAACTAGAGCTCTAGCCATTTGGTGTATTGTTTCATTCACGCCAGCTAAAGCACATTTCAAATAGTGATGCTCAAAGAACAGTATATTTTCCACTATTCCAGTCCAACATAAGTTATACCATTTGCCTGTGGGAAAATTGATCCGCAGCAAGTACCATTTTTAGTTTGCAAAAAAAGCAGTAAAAACTCCTGCTAATGTAGGTAGGTATCAGAGAATCTTGTCGACCATGATTCTTGAGATTTAAAATTATGACTCTTACCATCCTTATATGTTTACAATGTTTACAATGGGGCAAAACTGTGAACAAATGTTTTCCGAATTCTTGGAACACACAAAATGGTGTTTTGAAGATTGTTTTCCAAAACGTAAGGTGAAATTTTTTGTGAATAATTTGCATAATGATAATCCCCTCTAGGGGTAGAACTTAATCATTTAAAATCACTCAATTGGATCAATATTATAAAAAAAGCAAAACAGAATTGAATAAGAGAGCTGAACAAAATAAAATGGCACACCATAAGGATAGAATTGTGTCGTTAACTAATAAAACAAAAACGTTACGGAACATTGTTAATGAAAAACTAGGAAAAAATAAAAAGAATCATAAGAGTATTTATAATTCAAAAGAGAATAATAAGACTCATATTTGGTCTCAAATTCAATGAATCTTGCAGGGACACTTTCAAATATATCAAAATCCTTACTGTTACAAGTATATATTTATTCAAATTGCTCTGATATATATATATAAGAACTTGAATTCATTTGAAAAATATCATAATAATCATAACTACTCAACAAGAAAGATAAATGATATCCATATTCAAAACACTTATAACTTACAGCAATATAAAAAGTCTCCCTTATATGCTGGGGCTACCTGACCAAATCAAAAAAGCCTTCAAAAAATCTCTTAAAGAATATCTATCGGTGAATTGTTTTTATTCGCTAAGCGAATTTACTAACTGAAAATAAATGTGTTTGTTTAATCGTTAAATGTTAATTGTCGTTGTCAATAATAATAGGTCTCTACACCTATATTTTAATTCTATTTGTTTTTATTCATATTGTTCATGTATTTGCTATGACTTGTCTTGTACTTCTATATGAAAAAGCAATGATCAAGACACTCTATTGTATTATATTGTATTGTATCGTATTGTATTGTATTGTATTGTATTGTATTGTATTGTATTGTATTGTATTGTATTGTATTGTATTGTATTGTATTGTATTGTATTGTATTGTATTGTATTGTATTGTATTGTATTGTATTGTATTGTATTGTATTGTATTGTATTGTATTGTATTGTATTGTATTGTATTGTATTGTATTGTATTGTATTGTATTGTATTGTATTGTATTGTATTGTATTGTATTGTATTGTATTGTATTGTATTGTATTGTATTGTATTGTATTGTATTGTATTGTATTGTATTGTATTGTATTGTATTGTATTGTATTGTATTGTATTGTATTGTATTGTATTGTATTGTATTGTATTGTATTGTATTGTATTGTACTTATTGAAATGCATAAAAGAGCAAGTGATTTTCACAATTGAAGGGGCAAGTGGAAGAAGGGGTCAAGTAAAATTTTCTGTAAATATTCGGTTTTGTCATGGAAGAAGGTGTTATGTGCATATGTAACTTGCTCCGTCAGGATTTGCTTCTATTCTTCATATCTGAGCAGAAGTTACACAGTGGTATAAGGGTCTATGCTTCTCACAAACACATATTTGTAACATAACTCCTTCTTCCACTTGCCCCTTCAATTAATATAAGACTAGAAATGCTGATAATACCAAGATTTCTCAACATGTGCTTTCTATATCACAGAAGATTATGATTGATTATGAGCTTCACAACGTGTTTCCTCATCATCTTAAAACAATAGATTAAAATAAAAAAATTTAAGAAAATCATGAAAACATACTTTTCAAGTAATTGTTTCTGCTCTTTCAATGAAACTCTAAGGATATTTCAAAAAATATATTTGTTGATGGAAACAGACTGATCGAATCTTAATTTTGAATGTGATATTTTCTGTTAGTGCTATGTGTCGAGTTTCAGTTTTGTTATTTATATACCAATATTTCAAACTAATTCACCTTTCACAAATTTACCTGCTATAAATATATAACTGTATATATCATAGTCAAATAAAGTATTCTATTTCATTCTGCACAAAACGAACCGCCTTCCGGATTTTCCAAAAATTTCTTATTTTTTTTGCCATATGCAGCCAACTTAATGGCGGGCACTGTATATCAATTCCTTCAGATTCTTTGTTTACACCGTTTCTGTACTAAAATTTTCCAAAACGAAAATCGTAACACAAGAACGCAACTTTTCTCACGTTACCAAATTAAAATCCGAAGCGAAACCGAAATTTTTATAAAGCGCTTTCCCCAGGTAGAATATCGTTTTTTGTATGACATTCCGAAACATTTCTGTAGAAAATAGCACAGAAAGTCGACGAAAAAGGACCCCGATTTCAAAGCCCTGGAAGGTTTATGACCCAATATTCACTGTCTCCTAATAATTTATGTTAATGGTTTCGGACCAGCCTGCTCTCAACTCACAGAGTAGGGATCTGAGAACGAACAGTTGGTAATGAAACACTGTGAAACGTGGTGGTGTTCCGCGCGGTTCGACTAGCGTCTGGACTGTGGAATTGTCAGAGAATTTTTGAATGAAACCTGAAGCGAGTCTGAATATTCTCCTGAAAAGCGTTTTGAAAAGGTTAGTATCAATACTACTGACTCTTAGTAATCTATTATTATTTCTTTGAATTCTAGAGTACCTAGAATACTCCTAATTTATTATCCACCGGCGTACCGTATAATGTTTTTGTTTTTGCCTACGACTTGATACAAATCTCAAAAAATAAACCTGGAAAACGCAAAAGAAATCTGAAACCTTTATAGTTGTGCCAATTTGAAATCAAACCACTTCCACTTTTGGATAATTCTTCAATATTTCGGTATGAAAACTGCGCTGAGTCTTCTAAGGAAGCGTCCTGATTCCATCGATTGGCGCCATAATAGTCCATTGTTTATACTTTTTGGCGCGCGCAAATTTCATAAAACGCATGTGCTGTGATTTCCGGTGATCAATACTGTGAATTTGCATTTGGATTTTTTATTTTTGCTCTCAGCCGTTGGTTTTTGCTAGCTTTATGGTTGATTCTTCTTATTTACCGTCTTCTGTCAGTGTATCAGTTGATATATAGAAATTTCAAAATCTGGAACATCGGAAAAATTAGGCAACCTTTCCGTGGCCAATCACAAGCTTTATAACATGGATATGGCAATTTTATTTTACGGTGTTACGTTTTCTGAGTACCTCTCTTGAACCCTTTTCTTGAAATATTACTACAACCCGTAAATGATTTCTATTTTTCCAATCCACAGATTCACATAGGCTAAGGGCCAATTTATGCAACTTTGTCATTATCATAGTCCTAATCACAGTCACTATCTCAATCTTATAATAAAATTGTAGCTGTATATTCCAGTAGGAGCATTTATACAATTTCCTAAGTTTTAGTATCAAACAACAACAATTGAGACTAGGGTCTAGGACTGTGATAATGATTGTGACTATGATAATGAAAATTTGCTTGATTTGGCCCTAATCCCCTTCGTTCCTAAAACATTATGCCAAGTCAGCCTAAAATATTAATGTGAATATTCAAATAACCTGAAAAGAAGAAAATAAACCTTGAAATTAATCAAAATCATCACTTTGTTACATTATGAAAATTTGTATTATATACCTATGTATTTCTAATTAATTTAAATTTATAACCACATTCGATTTGCCATTGATTGTCTTACACGTTCAAAAATTCCTGGAGTAATCGTTATTATATAACAATTGTCAATTATTCGATTCCTCAAGTCACTTCTAGTACAGAAGTATCATAAACAAGAGCCTTCAGATAATCCGATGAATAGAAATCTAGAGGATTCATATCAGGACTGCGAGCTGGCCAATGTTGAGGTCCTGCACGTCCAATTCAGCGATTAGGGTAGATGCTGTCGAGATACTGACGAGCAAGAACACTAAAATGAGCTGGAGCCCTGTCGTGCATAAACCACATATTGCCTCTTCTAACAAATTGGTTTAATGATCTCGCGAAAAGTCTGTGTAGGATTCACCTGTAAATGTTTCTGTTGAAGAAAATGTACCAATTAGGTAGTCACCAATAATTCCTACCCAGGTTAAGCGAAAGTTGATGCTGAAAATGATTTTCTCTGATAGCGTGGGGATTTTTGTCGGCACAAAAATGGTTATTGTTAAATTTCATAATAGCATTTCGTGAAAAATTTGCCTCGTGCATGAATATAATAGTTGGTGAACAATTATTATTGTGTTCCTTCATACGTATCAACCACCTGCAAAACATTAATCTCAGATGAAAATCTCGAGGCAGTAGTTCAGGCGTTTCTAGTCTTTCACCAACCACATTTTTACTGAAACTGCTAATTTCACATAATCTTGCATGAGTAGCGTTCTAAATGTTTTAGCAAAAGGAATTACTCTATTAGGATATCTATCCCACTGAATTATTTCTGTTTAGAAAAATTAAATGAAAATTTCAATGAGAATGTTCGACGTCCATTTTATTTTGTACTTTTTAACGTTAAAATTTGTTCACTTATCTATCTTGATGGTTGCGCTAGATATCCAGAGATAGGCATTACTGGCATGCGTATATTTGGTACTTCTTGCCGTCCAGCTCACCTAACCTCAATGGATACACATTCTGATGGACGCCATACTACGAAAATTATGAGCCCGATGTTTTTTAAAAAAATTTCAATTTTTTTGCATTTTTTTCCGAGAATGAGGTAGTCCGAGTTCTCCTACTTGAATGTCTTGATTTTTTCTCGTCCAAAACCGTCGGGATATTTCTGAAATCCTACGCGTATTCTATCTAGCCTTAGAGGGAAACAAGAACATTTCTTTTGAAAAGAAGGGGGTCACAGCCTTCTGAACAATATTTTTTCTCGGTATTTTTTATCGCAAATTTTTACAAATTACCTTGGAGTAGGTAGTCAGGGAGGTAAAATTATTTGGAATCAAACAATGTGGCTGTCTGAGTTTTTTACTATTTTTATGAGAATTTTTATTTGTTTTTGTAGAACTTTCTACTTTTTCCGCGCTCTCTTTCAAGTCTTCAGGAGGGCAGGTGGGTAACATTTTTCACATTCAAATTATGCGTCTTTCCGAAGTTTTTCAATATTTTAAGTAAGTATTCGCGAGTTCTTGCAATTATTCTTAAACGAAGTAGGGTGTTTTTTTTGCCTAAAATTTCCACGTCCAAAGTTGATGAAAAATTATCCGAATTCTTACGTGTTCTCTATCTAATATTCAGGAAGGCAGGGGGTAAAATTATTTGAAATTGAATAATGCACAGTCCAATGTTTTTCACTATTTTTAAGATATTTTTTTATTCAATTTTCGCGAGTTATTCCAGAATTGTCCACTTTCGCGCTCTCTTTCGGGTTCTCAGGAGGGCAGGTGGGTAACATTCCTTGCATCCGAATTATGCGAATGTTAGATGATTTTCACAATTTCTACGAATTTTTCCGGTTTTATTTTGGGGAGATTTTGCTACATTTTCCATTTCTTACACGTCCTCCATCTAGTTCTATCGGGAATAGGGGAGTTGAATCCGACGTTTTTCACTATTTTTACGGGTTATTTCGATTTTATTTCTGCGAGTTTTTGCAGCATTATCCACTTCTTACGCGCTCCCTATCTAGTCTCCAGGGGGCAGGGTGGTACAAATTTTTTTTGCATCCCAATTATATGTCCGTCCGACGTTTTTTACTATTTTCACGAATTTTTTTGGCAAGTTTTTCAACTATTTTCTAAGGAGGAAGGGTAGAATGTCGGAGCCATTCGACAAACATTTTTTTTGCCGTAACTTTATACATCCAAAGCCGTTGAAATTTTTTCAAATTTGTAAGCCTTCTCTATCTCACTATCAGGAAGGCAGGGAGCTAGCAATTTTTTGAATTCAAATTATGCGACTGTCTGGTGATTTTCACAATTTTTTCAGATTTTTTCAATTTTATTTTCTCGAGTTTTCGCAGCATCTTCTGAAGCATTGTCTATCTAGTCTCCAGGGTGGCAGGCTAGTAACATTAATTGCATTTTGTTGTTTTCTCAAAATAAGCTCAAGGCTAGGTACCCTCAGTGCCTGCTTAGTCTCTTCCCCCCTATAAAATATCCAGAGCTTGCTGGGGTAATTATCACAACCACTAATTTGACTGAGTGAAATCTTATATGGCAAATCAGAAAATTATATTAAAATGCAACGATATGGGATTAATTGCATATACTGTGCAACTGAATGTACTTCAAGGATCAGTTCTTTTGGATCCCTTCTTTTCGAACATACGTGAATGATCTACTCCAATATGTTGCAAATGCTTATGTCAAAAAGCTAACGATACGTTGATAAGAATTTAGGAGACAATTTTTATAACCCTATCGATGACGTAAAGTTCTTAGGTCTTCATTTGGAAAACAGACAGATAATTTTTTCTGTTCTGTGATTTTTTCTTATTTTTGGAAGAACTCAGATACAAGCTTTACCATACGAAAGGAACTAATGAAAAATCGAATATTTTTAACTCGAAATTGTAGAGAAGCCTACGAAATCTTTAATTGACTTGGAATTGACTTCAAATTCGGTGTGCATATTCAAAAATGGTTGAACTTTTGGAAAATTTATGAAAAAATGAAAAAAAAAAATTTGCGAACGGCATTCGATTCAGAATGAAGAAACTAGTATACTCTGTGAATTTCAAGTTGATGGAAGAAAAAGGGTAATAGCTCGAAAGAAGTTCCAATGGGTAGACCCCTGAGTATCATGGAAAATAGGAAAGCATCAGATTCACTCAATACTTTTTGAACTGATTGGCAGCTTCCATCTAACCACCCTGTACTCTGCTCGCCTATTATGACCTAATTCTCTTTATTATTTTTGCCTAACTGAAATTAATATCAAGCTACAATGATTGTTGTAGGTGGTGACATATTTTATACGATTTAAATTGTTATTTATCTTCTTGCCAAATACTTAGACTATGATGTCAGTTTTATTTTTGTGGGTGTACGCTGGAACATATTCGTCGCGACTAGTGTCACTTTATTGTTTTAAATAAGACTGGCGACGGCACAGTTTCACTGAAAAAAAATTGTCGGAAAAGCCAGCTCGTTGAAAGTGTTTCAATTCGCGAATATCGCGAGAGCTATAAATAGACGAGGTTACTTAAACTAATTATGCCGGTATTATCATCGTGGTTTCACTTCTGAATCAAAAACTTACCTACACTGTTAGTCAATTAGATGTTTATGTCTATCCGTTCCAGCTGTCATGTTTAGCAAAATTAAACTGCTCCTAATCCGGACGTACCCAAACAGTGTTTACCTTTTCTTCAATACAGTGACGTACAAAAAAGATTTTCTAGTTACCCGTTATCAATTCTCTGTTGAAAGAAGAGCCACACCAAGAAGATCTTGAGAACTGTTTAATAAAGTATTGGCATTAATATTGTACAAAAGACAAAAGAGACCCTATCAGCAGCGGTGGTATATCGCATACTTACGGAAAGGTGTACATCGAACCACAAAAAGATCTATGGTAACAATATATTCTTTCCCGTGTTTGTTTCCTGGGACATTATTCCAGTAGTTTCTGTGCTTGTCCCTGATACAGCCTTTTACAGACGCTCCTACTGTACACCCCTATCATCTGCCCTTGGTTTAGGAGCATTTCCGATCCTCTTCGTGCGACTTCGACTGCTTTCTCACTAACTGTGATTCTCTGATTACCTAGGAACCATATCAGATTGACTTGATTCCGGTCTGACAGAGTTCTCAGTTCTTCTTTGCAGTCCCATTCCAATTTGGACGATACTTCCTTGCTACACAAGGCCTTCGGACTGTCTGATAGGATGTTGATATGCGCGTTTTCAACGTTTCTCCTATTATTTTGCTTCGTGCATTGAAGGATGGCGTACACTTCTGCTTGAAAGACAGTGGTAAGGGTGCCTAGCCCTTTCGGTCACTGTGGTCATTTAAACGAACATTGAATTTGTATGTCTTCAAATGCCACCAGAATAATTTTTACGCCGTAATATCATAGTGTTCCATAAAACGAACCTGTCTTAGCAGATTAATGATCATTCCCGCCATCTATCGGCTGCTGTTCGAATGTTTCATATGGAATTATTTCTCATGTAGGACTGTTTTGAAGGTTATCGTATACGGAAACTTTGTAGTGAGAATTTTTGTGATAGAAAAGGTAAGTTTTCGGAAGAAAAAAATTCTATGCGATAGATTATACTTTCTACTGCAAGTTTGATATATATTTTTCACACGTTTCTCTTTTTTTGCGTATGGTTTTTTGGTTTGTTGACGTGTTCGTTTTAACGAACTTTGTGACTCCAGGTCAAACTTTTTTTGCAGGACTTGTTGAAATAAGGTGATAACATGGCTAAACGAAGAGGTCTAACAGAGGCGGAGTTGTTAGATTTAATGGACAATTTTTCAGATATTGACGTGCTCAGCGATGATGAGCTTGATCTAGTAGAACAATCAACCTCTGAAGGTATTATAATAGGTAATAGTTAGTTGACAATTATTGTGTAATACTATTTCAGACAAAATCGGTGAAAATAATGATTATGAATTTGAAGAAAATGAGGAAGGTATGGAAACTGAGGATGGAGTAGGTGTTAATACTACCCAAGATGAAGTGAACATAGGTGAAGAAATAGTGGGAACTGAAGGAGACCAAGAAAAGGAAATGCCTATAGATGAAGTAACTGTTGTGGGTGCAGTATCGACAAATGCAAAGAACAATGTAGAACGTGCACAAGACTATTGCATAAGGTATAATTTGACTTACAAAAGAGATATTGGTTGGAAAGCAAATGTTCAATATTTGAGTCCACCTATAAAATGGCATGAAACGAAATATCAAACTGATCCAGAAGTTTTGAGTCCCATGAATTATTTCCCAGAATATTTTACAGAGACTCTTAAAAGAAACAGCGTTCATAACTTTCCTGCAACTAATGAGAATGAAATAAAGAAGCTAATTGGCATTCATATTATGATGGGGAACCTACATTACCCAAGAGTAAAGCTATATTGGAATAATAAATTAGGAATCCCAATTATTTTTGAAAATATGAGCGTCAATAGATTCTTAAAATTGCGTCAGTGTTTACATTTTGTGGATTTATTTTGAAAAAATGAAAAAAAAAAATGGATCGTCCGTCGTCTTCATCATCTCCACCATCCACATCTTCACCCAAGCGGAGTAAGGTTGAAGTTCGTCTTAATCAGATTGATCATTTTTCTGTTTTTGATCCAAGTAAAGATGGTTCCAGAAGCAAGAATGGAAGCTGTATGAAGAAAACACATTTCTATTGTGAGAAATGTAAAGTACATTTATGCATCAACAGAGATCGCAATTGTTTCTGGGATTTTCACCATAGATAAATGCAGACATATCATTGTTTTTTCTGACATTTTCTACAATAAACTTATTTATTTGAAGATCATATTGAGTTTCATTGAGTCACCATGTTCATTATAATGAACATTTTTTTTTTCAAAAACCAATGACGTCACATTGTTCTGGATTTTTTTTCGTCTGTCTAGTATTACTCTACTTTCCCCATTATCTGTATGTCCTCCCCTCGAAGTCGTATGAATCCTAGGCCCTCTGTTTTTTGTCTTCGGGTGAATGCTACTATGGTTGCCTTGTTAGGATTGACGTTTAGCCCCTCCAAGTCCATCCATCTCGTGACATGGCGATGTCTAACCATTATGTTGAATTTTTCCTGTGCTAAGACCACGATATCGTAAGTTTCGCCAAGGACTCAGCGATAAATAAATCAGATGAACTGTATGTATTTCTTGACAGTGTAAATTTTCCCAATATTGTATTATTAACGGAACATTGGTTAGAATCAGATGAACTTTAATTAGGAAATACTCTAGGAGGAACACTAAACATGAAGGTACTTTGATACTCATACACAAAGATTTCATTGATAAGTTTAATTTCACTACACTAAATAGTTTTGATAATATGTTGGTAGAAAAGGAGTTCGAGTTTTCGGGCATATATTGTAAAAATATTAAGTTATTTGTTTTCTGCTTTTACAGATCTCCACTACACTGTGAGAAACTATTTTTAGAAAGGTTAGAAATACTTTTAATGAAAATTCCCCACAATGCATCTATAATACTTACTGGTGATTTCAATATAGATTTCGGTGATAAATCATCAAAAGTAACTCAGTCATTAGAAAGCTTAATATGCAGCTTCAACCTGGTTATGCATGTTAACTCCCCGACGCGCTACTCCAAAGTATCCAGTTCAAAGATAGACTATACAGTGAGGACCAAAAGTCCGTCGCCCCCCCTGTAACTTCTTTATTCTACATATTACAAAAAAATGTTAAAAACATAAGTTGTAGGGTTTCATTCGATCTCTTTAATGGTTCAAGTTTCATTCATACAGAGTGTCTCAAAAAAGCACGGTGACTTAGAAGTTGATTTTTTTAAATGGGACACCCTGTATTTCATTACATTATTACATTCTACGTTGAATTCTGAACAAGTTTGATTAATGGTTTTCTATCAAAAAAGTTAATAGTTTTGGACTTATGAACACTAATTGAATGAACTATAATTATTTCGAATACTTTTGCACCAGTTCACGAATAAATTAATGAGGTGGGCTATGCACGCTAGGCGCGTTTATTTTATCCATGACTACGAAAAAAAACTCTTATCTGTTTTTGCCAAATGTCATTGACATTTTGTAGGTTTTCAAAACTTTGTTTCAAACGGTTTTCAATTTCTCTTGTTGATTAATATGGCTCGTTCAGTAGCAGACAAAGTTGAAGCCGTTATCATATTTGGTGAAGCTAACCGAAATTACCACGCTGCTATTTGCATTTTCAATGAACGGTTTCCAGAACGTCCGATGTGTCGAAAATATCTGCAGAAATTGGTGGCAAAATTTAACCAAACTGGCACCGTGAAAGATGCTCCGAGATCTGGGAGGCCGAAAATAATTACGGAAGATGTTGATATTCAAGTACTAGCCGAAATGGTAAATAACCCACAACAATCAACTAAGCAAGTAGCTGAGACATGTGATGTTTTTAAAACATCAATAAAGAGGTATTTAAAACAAAATAAATTCCATCCTTACAAAATAAAAATTTTGCACCAATTGGTTGAAGATGATCCAGACCGGCGACTTGAATTTTGCGAGACCATGGCAGAAAGAATTGTTGCAAACACATCTGCTTTAGTGATGAAAGCACTTTTTACCTAAATGGAAATGTGAATACCCAGAATTGTAGATATTGGAGTGATGAGAATCCCCATGAATTCCGCGAGGGGCATACTCAATTTCCCCAGAAAATTAATGTTTGGGCTGGTATTTTAGGTAACCACATTGTAGGTCCCATATGCTTGGAAGAAAATTTAAATGGTCCCAGATACCTCCAAATGCTGCAAGACACAATAAGTCCCAGTATCGACGAGATCGTTGCGCAAAACCCACATGAATTTTACTTGGATGTAACATTTCAGCAAGATGGAGCGCCACCACACTATTTTCGGGAGGTGAGAAATTACTTAGATGAAAGGTATCCAGGTAGGTGGATTGGACGTCGAGGTACAACAGAGTGGCCAGCTCGCTCACCGGACCTCTCACCGCTTGATTTCTTTCTCTGGGGCTATGTGAAATCCGTAGTTTTTAAGACAGTTTGTGGGTCGTTAGATGAACTGCGCCGTCGAATTATTGAAGTGTGTTCAGAAATAACACCTCAAACCTGGATTAATGTTAGGGAAGAGTTTACAACCCGAATATTTATGTGTCAAGAAATGCATGGTGGACATGTCGAACATCTTTTGAAATAGATAAAAACTCACCGTTTTTAGTTATAAATTAAAATATCTCTTCAGTTTTTAATGATTCTTGATCTGTATTTATGGACTACCTTATTTGTTAATAAAATGTTTCAACTTCATTTGTACTAGTTTTTCGTGAGATTCAACAACTCTAACAATTGTAAAATGGTACGACGAGGTAAGTTACACATGGTGCCATCAGCAGTTTGCAACATTGGATAGCTTTCAAAAAGTTAGGATAGGAAAGTGGAATACATTGTGATCCATTTGTTACGATTTTCTCATTGAACTGGCGCAAAAGTAGTCGAAATAATTATTTACAAGTGTTCATAAGTCCAAAACTATTAACTTTTTTGATAGAAAACCATTTATCAAACTTGTTCAGAATTCAACGTAGAATGTAATAATGCAATGAAATACAGGGTGTCCCATTTAAAAAAATTAACTTCTTAGTCACCGTGCTTTTTTGAGACACTCTGTATGAATGAAACTTAAACCGTTAAAGAGATCGAATGAAACCCTACAACTTATGTATTTATCATTTTTTTGTAATATGGAAAATGAAGAAGTTACGGGGGGGGCGACGGACGTTTGGTCCTCACTGTATATGCTCCAATATGGATGTGAATGAATGTGAAGTAATCAATGCTGGTCTTTCTGACCATGAAGCTGTTCTGTGCTATGTTCCTATTAAGGTCAAGTCTTTGGGTACAAATGAAAATATAGGCAGAATATTTAGCAAGAGGAATTGCAATAAATTCCAACAACTATGAACCGAAAATAACTGGAATGAAAATTTGAAATGCAACGACCCTCTAACTGAATTCCTTTCCATGCTGTCTGTTATCTTCAACTCTGCTTTTCCCCTTAAGGAGGTCAAAAGTAAACGGGGAAAACCTTGGGTTACGAAAGGTTTGAGAGTATCCGCAAAAAATATGAGAAGTCTACACTTCATAAGGAAATATGCTATGGATAATGAAGCATTTTTGTCATATTTTAATAAGTATCGGAACATTTATAGAAATATTATGCTAGCTGATAAGCAAATGTATTATAGACAAAAGATTGATAATACAAGTAATAAGCAAAAAGAGAGCTGGGCAATCATCAATGAGCTGAGGGGGAAAAAATACGCCAAGCCCATGAATACAAATCTGGACTGTGAGATATTAATGATTACTATTGCACAATCGCAGAAAAGATATACGAAGAAATCCACCCCACAACGGACCCCATGGATTATCTAAAAAATATTCCCATATTGGAATCTTTTTTCCTTATGCCAACGGATATTGAGGAGTTGAAACGAACTCTTCATGAAGTGAATAATAAAAAGGCATCAGGCTATGACGAATTATCTGCGAAAATTGTCTCTCACCTACCTCACTGTGCTTTTATGAATCTGGTGGAAGCTATTAACTTTTCATTTTCAACAGGAGTATTCCCAATATGTTTAAAAAATGCAGTGGTAATTCTATTACATAAAGGTGGTGATATGGAAAATCCAGCCAACTTTAGACCAATCTCCTTGCTGCCCACCCTCTCTAAACTGATTGAGAAGCTGGTAAAAATCAGAATGATGAGTTTTCTCAATAAACACAATGTTATAAATTCGTTTCAATTCGGGTTCCTAAGAGCAAAAGGAACAAATGATGCTATTTTCAACTTACTTCAAGAGGTATATTTCAACCTAAACGACGGTGATGTTACAGCAACGGTTTTTTGTGATTTGATGAAAGCCTTTGACTGAGTCAATCATAAAATCCTGCTAAATAAATTAGATAGATATGGCTTTAGAGATACAGTCCTAAAATGGTTTGAGGCGTATTTATCAGGTCGGACTCAACGCGTCTCTCTTCATAACAAATTATCTAAAAAATTAGAGATAAAATCGAGGATCAGTGCTCGGCCCATTGCTCTTTTTGATCTATATTAATGATCTAGCCTCGATAAATATTAGGGGAAAGTTTACTCAGTTTGCAGATGATACTACCCTATTATGGAAAAATGGAAATGAAATGGATTTGCATCAATAAATCAAAATGGATGTTGTCAAGATAAAAACGTGGTGTGATGCAAATATGCTATCTTTGAACATAGCAAAAACTTATATCATCAGTTTCAAAGGTCATCTGCCAGAACTTTATCTGGGTAATCAGGAAATTAGCAGTAAGAAATCAAACAAATTCTTCGGCCTATACATTGATGATAAGCTGAAGTTTGAGGATCATATAAAGACGTTGGGAAAAAAAATTGCCTCTGGGTGTTTTGCAGTAAAATCAACCTCATGGGAACTGGGTAGGGACATGGCCAGAAAAGTTTATTTTGCTTTAATTGATTCGCATCTTAGATACTGAATTTGCTTTTGGGGATCTTGTAGTGGTTTTTTACTTGAAATGATATTCGTTTTGCAGAAAAGGGCAATAAGGTACATGAACAAAGCCAAGCCCAGGGACTCTTGTAAGCCTTTATTCATAGAACATAAAATCTAAACGCTACCTTGCATTTACATATTGGAAACAGTATGTCTCATCCACAGTAAATATAGAGATAGAGTACATTCTACATCGCAATACACTACTAGACAAGCCCTTAGTTTAACCTTACCACTTCCAAGGTCTTCACTAGTGAAAAATTCCTCTATATTTAACGGAAAGAAAATGTTCAACCACCTACCTAATGCAACAAAAATGATTATTGATAAAAGAAAATTCAAAAGTTCCGTGAGAAATATTTTACTAGATAGAGCATTCTATTCGCTGGACGAATTCTATTCCGAAAGATTCTAAATATATTTAGATTTCACTTAGTCTTACATCACCCCTCTCTTTATATCAAATAAAAATAAAAAATGTTGGTTATTGAATCAGAATTACATCCTCTTAATTATACGAGGTCTGTTTTCCTTTGTACAATGGTTATGAGTATGGAATTTTTTATATTTCATATTTTTTTATTTATACAAATTGACCTATTTTTAAGCCTTGCTTTGTCAATAAGAACTTTTGTTCTTCAGATAATAAAGCGTATTTTAATTTGATGTCCTGCTTCGTTCAGTGTTTCCAGCAGCGAGTCCGCGATCAGATTCCACAGAACCGGGGATAGAACTCCACCTTGTGGGCATTCTCTGGTCGTCCTGGCTACTACAGTCTTCTCTAACACAGTGATGTATATCAGTTGGTTTCTTAGCATTGAGTCTATCCAGGCCACACATGGTTTCTCGATTTCTCTGTGTCTTAGAGCTCTGGTGATCGAGTTTATAGAGGTGTTTTCGAAAGCCCCTTCTATTTCTAGATAGACCGCTAGCAGTATATCTTTAATTTCCAACGTGTTTTCCTCCCTCGTTACTAGTTGTTGGAGTGCTGTCTTTGTTGAACAACCAGTCCTGTGGGCATATTGGCCGCAGTGCAGTGGTTTTTCCACCATAGCCAACTTAAATGGGAGACAATAAAGATCCATAAACACACGGAGAATTTCCGTATATGGAATCTCATTCTTAGAAATTCTAAAATAGCAAAGGAAAACTACGACATTAAGACAGCAGGTAGAAAGGGTTCAAGTAATGTTATTGAAACTGTACCTGATACAGATACGATAATTAGCGCATAGAAGTACCTACCTGAGTGAGAATTAGGCCATTCAATTTGCCCTCAATGAAAAAGGGACCAATGATAATATATGGTTTCCAAAACTCCCTTCCCAAACATTAACGTTTTGAGGGTATTGCGTGTGTTCTTCTCTCATCTAGTGAGGATTTTCCGACGACCAGTAGCGCGGCAATTTTGCCGATTAGCATGACTGTTAAGTGAAAAAGTACACTCATCAAAAAACTTGACGTTTTTAATTGGATAACATTGTTATCCAACATGTCCATCATATGTGGGTTTTCCTCAATCTGAAGCATCACATCTAATTTGATTTCAACAGTCAGTGCATTGGCAACCTTTTTTTTTATCTGCCTCACATGACCAAACTCGCGAAACTGCTTCTATCTTTTGCTAGTTACTTGGGATATAGGCGGTGAATCAGGAAATTTCTCATGAAATAGGCGAGTTATTTCCTGTTGCGTTCGGGTTTCATCTCCGTAAGCAATCGTTTGTAAAACTGTTATTTCATGCATTTCCGTTATTCTAACCATTTTTCAGAATTGAAGTTATCGAATTTCAATCTTGAATAATTATAATACTGACAACTTATGTAAATCCATTTGCCAAGGCGTTTTGAACAAACTAACGTTGTCACGGAACTTCTTCTAAATATTTTTAATGGATACCATCTAAAATGCACATTGCTATGGTTTTTGCTCACTTTCTTATTATCAATACGTAAACGAGAAATAAGTATTGAGTATATTGTAATAAGTTTTGAGTATATTTTAGCGAATTTCGGTAAACACATAATTTTATTTTTTTCTATCTTGATTGTTGCAACAAACTTTAAAACGATAACTTTCATGAATACAGCATGAAAAGAGCTTTCAAACGCTATGTCACAAGGCTATCCGTCCCATTCAAAGAATTGGGGGTTGTTCCTGTCATTCAAAGGGGGATGACAGGAATGTCACGCAAGACTGTAAGAAAAGCATTGAAAATGCATAAATTTCATCCGTATATAATGCAGATTTTTCAAGAGCTCCACGAGGATGAGTATGATAGAAGAATAGAGTTTTGTGAAACCATGTCTCTAGTCAATACCATCCCCAATCTTCTGTTAAACATCTGTTTAGCAATGAGCGTTAATTTTGTCTGAATGGCAATATCAATTGACAGAATTGTCGCTATTGGAGTGACGAAAATCCACATATTGTTCGGGAAGGGCATACACAAACCCACAAAAAGTTAATGTTTGGGCTGGTCATCGTGGAAATGCCATTATTGATCCATTATTTCTGGATGAAAACTTGACTGGCAATGTGTACCTTGAAATGCTTTAAGAGACTACTGATCTTCTTATAACTCTCGAGCTAGAAACTCAAATTGATGCAGAAGGTAATGAACTTTTGCAGGAGGATCTGTTACGTTTCCAGCAGGACCAACTAATTATTCTCTTCCCGTCCGACAGTGGTTAAACGTGAGATTTCCGAGTAGATGGATTGCGGAAGGGGAACAGTTGAATGGCCTCCGAGATCACCGGATTTAACTCGCTCAGATTTCTTACTTTGGGGGCATCTCAAATCCGTTGTTTATGAAACACAACCTTCTGATATTGAAGAACTTGAAAGGCGAATTACAGCAGCATGCCAGTCAATTATTAGTTAAGTTTTCCGTAATGTTAGAGAGGAGTTGGAAAACAGACTTCATTACTGTTTATATCAGAATAGACAACATTTCGAACAGTTTATAAGATAAGCGTAAGTAGATTTTATGTTTGCAATGTCTTTCTCGCAAATTGAATTTTATTTTGTGAAAGGAAAATAACCAACAAATAAAATATCCCACGCGTAATAAATTTATTCCTGCCATTCAAGGGTTGGAAGGGTGCCACCTACTCTTCTAACAATTTTTATTAAAAGAAGTCAATACAAATAATACATCTCAGTACAGGCAAATTCTAATTACATGTGTGAAAATAAAAATCAGGGTATTATTATTGCAAATTGATGTGTTACTTGACCCCCCTTCCCATTTAGGTATCTAAGGGTAACATCTACCCCTACTAGGGGGTTGAACCACGAGAACTACAAATATTCCTTGAATGTTTCCCCCTTGAAAATGAAATTCACTTGTTTTTCGATTAAAATTTAATACTGATTGGAATAGAATGGTATTACGCATCAGTAAAAATCACTGAATATCCGTTTACTGATTTTTTTCACAGTCAATGAATATTTTCTCACTTTTTCATGGCATATAAATATCTATTATTAAATTGTCACAAAATGGAGTTAGCAGGTTAACCCACTAAGCCGCCGAGATTCATTATTGATTTCACTCTTGTGACTTTTTCCATATCTTCTGGATAACCAAATGAAATTTGATAATTACCGGAACCTTTACCATTTTTCAAATGAGAGAACCAAACTAGATTGTATATAGATGTAAAAAACTGTCTCATACACCTATTATCGCTGAGCACAATTGTTTCAAATATTATTTTAACGATTATATATAGGCACTGAATAATTCTATCATCACGAAAACATGAGCAAAGGTTCTGTTCCGGCGAAAAATCACAAATTGAAGCATGGTGCTGGTTAATGTGTTGTGTAAACTAATTTTAATTTTACGCCCCCATTAAACATTTCATACCCTCCATCAACGATGTCGTTATGCTTTTAACACACAATATGTTATGATAAACAGCTGTGGAACTAATTTGTTCGGAACACTTTGTATGTGCATTATTATTACCAGGATGAATTTCACATGCTGAAAGAACTGTGAATAATTTTTCCATCGTTTTACGGTGGATTTCTTTATATTTCAACGGTTTAGTTGGTATTCATACGAATACAGTGACATCATAATACTGTTACCATTTAATCCGTAATTCCGGTGCATGTCTCGAATATATTAAGGAATTAATTACACACACAGCTGTTAGTTTTGTTACATTTTGAGCTTTGATGGATATGAATACCGACTTGTACGCACACAAAAGCTAGTAAGTTCAAAACTGACTCTCATTGGCAACCTCCAGGTATACTGTGATAAATTATACCTCTGTAAGACGAATGGTCTGAATTTCCATCATAAAACGTATCTTGTGTGATCCACTAATATGACAGAAAATTTGAACTATTACTTAAGTAATGTTTTTTCATACTCATAATGATTTTCAGAAAAATCCAATGATATTTGGCCTTACGATGAAACAAAAATGGTAGAAGGTTAATTTTATACATAATATATCGATGGCTTAGTATGAAAACCTCGTATTTCCATTTTTTTCAAAAATGACATTATGGTGGTTTTAAATAGAAAACCACGCATATTATATTAAATAGCCGTTAAAAATAATCAATCTGCGCAATGCTGCTCTCTACAGACAACAACAGGAACCACGTATATCAGGTGCTCCCAAGATTTAGTGTGAAGACCGTGTACATCCAAGGAAGATTAGTTGCATTTTTGAAGTGTTTACATTGTGTTTTTCTTTTCAAAAATATGTTGTGAGTGATCCAGCAAATACAGTGAGGTAAGTATATGTGTTACTTTAACAATTGAATACCTTGTTTTAATCTAGTATTCCAGTATTGTGAAGTATAAACTAGGTTATGAAAGGTGAAAACCAAGTAAAAACAAATGCACATAACCGTGAAAACCCCGTATGACAAATATACGCGGTTTTCCAATTTACCTAACAGATGCAATAGCACTGCTAATACTTGATTCACGAGTATTTCGTGCCACTTTATATTAATTCGTATGCCACTGTAAAAATGTTGATCACTCTCTGAGCAAATACACTGAGTCAGAAGGTGGTCTGAATGCAGACGAATTCGCTAGCATCCTATACGATTTCATTACAACACACATTGACAAAAAAACTTCAAATCATGTCATATTTTACAGTGATGGTTGCACATATCAAAACCGAAACTGCATGATATCTAATGCTCTCTTGTTGGCTTCCCAAAGAACGGGAATACAAATTACTCAGAAGTTTCTTGAAAAGGGTCACACTCAAATGGAGTGTGACTCCATGCATGCTACAATTGAGAGAAAGTTGAGAAACAGGGAGGTGTACTCTCCTTCAGCCTATAAAGATGCTTGTCGAACCGCAAGACTGAATCCTAAACCTTACAAGGTATAGTACCTATACCATGACTTCTTCAAGAAGTTCAGCACCCTGAACTTTCTCCAATCCATCAGGACCAGACTAAAGAAAGGAGATCCAGTAGTGACTGATTTGAGATGTATCAACTACAAATCTGACTGGTCACTTCAGGTAAAACTGAAAATTGACTGTACAGACTTCACGGAGAAGTTCTGGTTCCTCCGCTTCACAGTTCTAGAATCCCCATACAGTCGACCAAATTTAAGCACCTGCAGGAATTAAAGTCGGTACTACCAAGAGATGTCAAAGGAGTGTTCCTGCATTATTGATATACGGAACTAGAGCATAAGAAACAGCAACCTTTATTTATTTTATACAGTAAAATGAACTATGGGGTGTTGCAATAGCTAATTGTTAACATAGACTTTTTATAAGAGGTCTTATCAAAGTTGTTTTTATAGATCTCATTGAAAATCTAAGCGCATACATCAAACTTTGAAATATTAAATTAAGATTTTCTAAAACGAAATTGTATAGTATTGTGACTAACGCTCGCATACTCATCAGCTTGTAATTATGCGTGAAAACCACGTGAGTTACATAGCCCTATATTATGAAAAACACGTATAGCAATAAACAAAACCGTGAAAACCACGTATGTCAAGAGACTATGTCAAGAAGGATAACCTCGTAGGTCCCATGAATAAATTACAAACAACAAGAAAGATAATGATTCTAATTATTTCAAATGAAAAACATGTAAAAAAAATAATATCTTTCTAGGCAAAATTGTACAGAAAAACAGTTTTTTGTGTCTCCTGTAAAATTTGTATTTTGTGCCATACGAGGTTTTCATACTAAGCCATCGATATCATTTTAGTTTCACTACAAAATACGGAGTCCCATGAGCTCCCCAGAACCCAGAAGTTCCAGCCATACAAAAGAAGAATTGTTTCCAGTGGCAGTAGTTATTTTCAGGGCACATTTCAAAATTATTCAATTATTATTGGTAATGATGTGAATAAATGAAATATGGCTGAGTTTTCATTTCATAAATATATACACATACAGTGCATTCCATTTAAAACGAGCCACCCTGAATAAATTTTGGTACAATGATTTTCAGGAGGAATAAAAAAGTCAACAATAGTACACAGGGGGACACATTTTGACATATTCACATTTGATGTGATGTGATTTGATGTGATCTTCTTCCCCTATCGCACCCCCAGAGCATGTCACCATTTTTGGATGGATCACCCTATATTGTTTCGCATTATCAGATGCTCCATGATGAGCAGATTTCAACAAAGTATAATACATATGGCCTGACGCTCTTAGGTTTGGAGCTACAAAATTATTTGTGCCAACCTGTTAACTTTTGGAACAATAATTTTAGAAAAAATAAAAAAACACCTCAACAAAAAAACCCATCAACAATAGTATACAGGGGGGCACATTTTGACATAATCAGATTTGATGTTACTTTCTCTATCGCACCACCAGAGCATGTCACCATTTTTTTAATGGATCACCCTATATTCTTTTGCATTATCAGATGTTCCATGATGAACAGATTTCAACAAAGTAGAATACATTGTGGTTTGGAAGCTAAAACAAACCAGCCTGAATGAACTTCTGAACAATTTGTTACCTAGATTTCATAGGTGTTTATTTGAAGTAAACTTCAAAAAAGCCTTATTTTTCCTAGTTGAGTTTTAATTCGACATTCTCTTCATTTTGTACTTGTCTCATTCTACAAAAACCATTACCTACCAGGTTAAGTTACAATTGGTGTTTCTGGTTTCATGAATTCTTGGAAAGCAATGGTTTATACGCTTTGAGAACTGATTGAAATAGTGAGTTTGTACTGCCCGTATGTTCAATGATATGTCCAGGAAGAAATATACGTCACAAATAAGTTTCGGAATTATTGAAAACATTTATGGAAACTGGATCTGTTAACAATAAAAAGCATAACCATCCTGGACCTCGTTTCAATAGAATTGGCATATGAACTGTATCTGCGTTGTTTGAATGGGATAGGACCAGTGGTTCACATGGAATTGTTTCAATTTTTCTGTTGAGTAGCGATCTATTGCTGCAAATTAGTGTCAAATTGAAAACATCTCTGCGCTATATCATGGTAACATATCATAAAGATTGATTTACTGCAATATAAACAAGTAGTAGTAGTTGGTGGGGAGACTGCTATTACAGCCAGTCAAGTAGGATCCTATGGGCTCTTTTTGCTATCCCCTGGTCTCCTCATCCATTGTATACTCTGTCGAAACTTTCTGTTTTCGCCCTCTCATGGTGTTTTCTCGCCTTAAAGTGTGTTGTGTGTTAGTGCTTCTAGAAGGAGCGAGTTCCTTCAATCCTACTCCTCGTGAAAGCTTTGATGGGGCTGGATCCAGTGATTCAGTCACCAGCTACCAGTCCCGCAGTATCCGATCCCATTGAAGACAGTTTTCCAGTTCTTGCTACGAGTTCCTTCAAACGACCCTCTTGTGGAAATCCTGGTAGGGCTGGTTCTCAGCTGGACGCTACAGCGGCCGCGGGTAATTCGTTCACTGGCTACCAGTCCCGCAGCGTCCGATCCGAGGCTCCTCCTCGGTTCCCATCGAAGACAGATTTGTCAGTTCTAGTTTTCCTCTGTGGTGTATGAATGTGTATGTTTCGAGTGTCGATGGATCATATTTGTTTTGGCGTCGATGTATGGTAAGCTAGGAGCTAGGGCTACCCCTGTTGGCTGCGGCGCATCAGCCACCCCTAGAGTCCGCTTCACTCTCGTTAGCCGTCATACCGTTGCCCAGAGTTGACCACGTGGAGGTGAGAGAAGCGTTGGGATGCCCGGACTCCAGGCACCCCCTTGAACCCCGCAATATATACAATGTCAGTGCAACTTTTTCTTGCTGCAGATCTGCCAAAGAGAAGTGCTTTTGATTTCGTACTATTAACAGAAAAGAGAAAATTTTGGGATATCGATAGCATGGATGCGAGGTCATCATTGATTAGTGAACAAGCAATTGCCTCAAAACTGTAATATACTGGAGTATCATCTGCATATAAATACGAAGAACAGTTAAGTAGAGCATAAAATGAATGCTTTCTCGACCAGAAGTATAATCAAAAAGTATGGTTTCCAGCTTGGGGACGTGGAAATAGGTGTGTGTAAAGAATGAAGAGTAGTGGTCTCAGGATAGGTCCTTGAAGAACACCACTTCCTACGAGCAGATTTTGAGTTTTTTGTCATACGCCAATGCCTGCACACTTCTGAGCAGATAGTTCCCAATCAAGTCAACTGCATTATCACCAAAACCTGCAAGATAGAAGAGATCAGCTGGTGATTGTTTCCATCGAAGGCTTTGCTTGAATCACGATTGTCATAACTCGCCACAACAATAAACCAGACTGACCTAGATTCAGCAATAAATCTATCGAAAACCGTTCATAAAAAGCGTGAATGACTGTAACAAGCAGTACAATGACTGAAAGATTTAATCGATTTCAACGGTATTTACGATTAACGTGAAGACACTACGGAGCTACGGTGTGAAGTATATTTGTGTTTAGGAAACGCAATGTCATTAATCTTAGCGAGTCGTTGAGGTAGGTCAAGATTGGAATTGCGCTGTGTCATGACATGCACTATCTGTGTTCTATTACCGGCACATTGCTACTTTCGGATAGGTCAAGGTGTCTCTGGGGATACTCTCGATACCTCGAGAAAGTTCGGCGTGATTGACAGCAGCGTAGGATGACCGAGAGTTTTCAAAGGGTTAGTTTAGCGAACAGTTACAGAATGTCCAAAAAACTGTTTATTTCTGACCAGGATATTATAAGCTTATATCGTCATTGTTACGCTATCAATAAAGGTTATAACCCCCCTGAAGAGACAATATAGATTCTATAATTCCCTATACCTTTTGCAAGTAAAAATTAAATTAAATTCTACTGTGTATACAGGGTGTTCCAAATTAAGTCGGCACCATTGCCAACTCCGTTATTATTGATGCTAAGAATTCGGTTAATGGGCAAACTAGTAGCATTTTTAATGGCCTTCTCGATGCAGAAAACAAAAAAAATTACAGTCGCGTTCTCAGAATATTTCATAAAATTATATTTCTTTCAATGGAACACCCTATATTTTTTCATGCATTTCGATTCGTAATAACATTATTAACAAAAAATCTCATCTGCCTTTTTGTCGTAAAGGTGAAAATAATACGGTTTTATCAATAGGAAACATTTTTAACCAACGGATTTGATAAAGGTCCTTAAAATTACTTCCGCTACCGGAAACAATTTCTTCTTTTCTTATGGCTGAAGCTTCTGTTCACTAATGTCGAGGTACCTGCCTCTTCTAATGGCAAAGTAAACAACATACGCGCCGTTTCATTTCTTAATTCGATGCTATCCCCCAAATAACCCTCCGCCCGTGGGACTTTTCCAACCTCCGTGCCTTTCTGAGTCAGTCATAGTTGCTCCTGCTAGAGCAGTAGCAGAAGTGCGAAGAAGGCAATGGCCCGTATAGGAAGATGGGTTTAGCAATCCCAAATACATTGCGATTTTGCTGGGGATGTTCTCAAACATGTTTTTTCCACTTAGCTGAGCTGAAATGTACATTTATTTTGTCGTAAACTCAAAAAAAAATAGTTCAATACCTTCAGGATGCAATGACATATAAAGTCTTAATAAAGGCAAAGTGGAGAACTCTATTCTTTTTCTTCCACAACTGTAAATTTCTTCCAATTATGGATCCCGGTCCTCTATATCCGATTCCTTCATATTCAAAAGTTTCTGACTTCTGAATTTCCGAGCAACATATAAAAAAAGGAAATAAATACACACAAAGAGGAAAATAAGGAAACAATATCCTTATGCAATGAATGAATTTCATTAGGAGCGTTCTTTAGAAATCTGACGACATCTTTAGGAGATAAAATGGCAGATCATTTCGTGATAATATGCCAGAAACACAGTGTGAGTGGTATCTTTTGGCATAAAAGTTCTCCGTGTGAGCCACTCCAGATATATTTTGTATTCTTTATGGTATATGGCTTCACTTTTCGATGAAATTGATGACTCTCCTGCTATTTAAGTTTTTTTCAAAATATTCTCATTATATTTGAGGGAGAAAACACGTTCTGTCTATAAATAAGTATCATAGCAATAACCTAGCAACAACAAAACTATAATCAACGGTACCTGATTCAAATATAGCGGGAAGGTAATGAACTGGTACATTTATTCCGTTTTTAAAATGAAAAAAATTCTATTGAAATCGCTCAGAAATAAAATTATCTATGTACCACGGGAATTAATGAGCATTAATAACCTTAGTCAATTTGGCCATCGGTCATTAAGGTCCTTGTAATTCTCTTGATACATGAATAACTATAATGAACGATAGGTATAGCTAGGGAAAACCGCTGATTATAAATAATCCTGAATATAATTAGTGTGACAATTGCAAAAAGATTGGTTGTAATATATGCCTAGCAATACACTAAATCTCATTCTCTCATCCTGGCTACTAATGAAAGGAATAGTCAGTGGTTACATCACACAAATTAATGACGAGCAAAAGTGATGATTTGCAAAACGTCAACAAAGACAGATATTACTAGAATAGTTATTTAACTTCTATCCAGGCTATATACAGGCTGATTCACGGTGGATGGCACATTAGACGTTTCTGGTGAACCAGACAACGGATCACTTTGAAAATTTAATGAAGGGCATATTCGGACATTCTCTAGCCAACTAAAATATTTTCGACAATGCGGTGTTGCCGCTTCTATTAGAAAGCAGTAGCAACTTTGATTTTTCAAATGGAACACTCTGTATATAATATTATTTTTGGAATCTCCAACAATTGCCCGACAACTTTTCTTGATATTTACCTATACCTATCTGTTACCGTTTTCGAAATAAAAATTAATTTCAATTTTTTTCTTCGGAAATCATGACTTCTAAAAATGCCGATATCTTTTAGTTAAGAAGTACTATGATATCGAAATTTGGTTTGGAGTTAGGTGATACTTGGACACTTCCCACACGTCAGCCTAATCTCCGTTACTTCAATACAGGGTGGTAAAAAAATACAGTTTTTTCGTTTGCTTGAATAAGATGCTGAAATTTGATTATTTTAAATGGAACACTCTGTATATTATTGAAAATTCAGAAAGCTGCTGAAATTTGCTTTCTTTCTATGTATATCATACCTATACCTAACTAGTCAAGTTTCGGACTTATGAGCATTTATTTGTGAAAATGTCCCTTCAGAATGGTATTTCCATTCGGTATTTGGTAAGCAGGCCATGATTACTATTTGACAGTAGCGTTGTGACATTCTCCTAATAATATCGACATTTTCGTCACTTCAGAAGTTGCAAATACCTTCAAAACGATGGAACAAAACTATTCAAACGAAGTTCTTATGAATTTGTTTATTATTTTTGGACAGTGTGACAAAATTATCAGCAGAACATGTAGAAACTTCAATGAAATGTATCCGAATCTACCGCCAATGAACCTCAAGAAATTTATACGAATTCAGAACAATTTCAATATGTTTGGATAAACTTTAAAAAAGCACCAAGAAACTTGAAATTGAAAATATTGATATGAATAATTATAAAAAAGTAAAACAATCATGTGGAATATTTCAAGATATGTTCGAATCGCTGGCCGTTCACTTCCAAGCACTTTAAAATGCGGGTGTTGACTGCTTTCGTGGTGGCAGATCTGATTTCATTGGGATCCAAATCTTCAAATGTTTGGGCAATCCTTTCTAACAATTCATCTCTCGAACGCACGGGTATTTTGTAAACTTTTTCTTTAAACATTCCCCACAAATAAAAATCTAATGGATTAAGATCGGGTGATCTCGCTGGCCAATTCCATGGTCCCAAGCGCCTTATCCACCGATCGTCAAAAAGTCTTTCCAGTTCTGCGCTCACTTCTCTTGTGCAATGTGCAGGAGCTCCGTCTAGTTGGTACCAACAGTTTAGATATTCTTCGAGTGGCAGATTATCCACGAAACTCTCTACAGTATTCTCCAAAATATTCAGGTAGCTTCTGGATGTTAATGACTCCTCGTATATCACGTACCTCAATTTGTTGTCCATCAACATGCAGAAGACATTAAAACTAAATTTTTCTTGAAATCCGGCTTCTTTTGTGACGTGAGGATTTTCACTGAACCAATAATGACGATTTTTTCTATTGAAAATCCCTTCTCTCGAAAATTTCGATTCATCAGTCCAAATAATTTTATTTAAAAAAAGTGGATCTTCTTGAATGCGTGTCAACAACATTTCACAAAATTCTACTCTCTGTTGAGGGTCTTGAGGCTTCATTGCTTGAATTTTGGTGAATTTATAATCATGCATTTTATGTCTTCGCAAGATTCTTTGAACCGATGAATATTTTATACCCAAATCTTCTTCAGCACTTCTTATCGATGACTCGGGAAATGCGTGAAAATATGCTAAGACATTAATCTGGTTGTCTTCAGAAGTTACGGGTCGAGGCAAGTTTCTTGGTGCTTTTAAAGTTGATCCAAATGCATTGAAATTGTTCTGAATTCGTATAAATTTCTTGAGGTTCATTGGCGGTAGATTCGGATACATTTCATTGAACTTTCTGCATGTTCTGCTGATAATTTTATCACACTGTCCAAAAATAATAAACAAATTCATAAGAACTTCGTTTGAATAGTTTTGTTCCATCGTTTTGAAGGTATTTGCAACTTCTGAAGTGACGAAAATGTCGATATTATTAGGAGAATGTCACAACGCTACTGTCAAATAGTAATCATGGCCTGCTTACCAAATACCGAATGGAAATACCATTCTGAAGGGACATTTTCACAAATAAATGCTCATAAGTCCGAAACTTGACTAGTTAGGTATAGGTATGATATACATAGAAAGAAAGCAAATTTCAGCAGCTTTCCGAATTTTCAATAATATACAGGGTGTTCCATTTAAAATAATCAAATTTCAGCAACTTTTTCAAGCAAACGAAAAAACTGTATTTTTTTACCACCCTGTATTGAAGTAACGGAGATTAGGCTGACGTGTGGGAAGTGTCCAAGTATCACCTAACTCCAAACCAAATTTCGATATCATAGTACTTCTTAACTAAAAGATATCGGCATTTTTAGAAGTCATGATTTTCGAAGAAAAAAATTGAAATTAATTTTTATTTCGAAAACGGTAACAGATAGGTATAGGGAAATATCAAGAAAAGTTGTCGGGCAATTGTTGGAGATTCCAAAAATAATATTATATACAGAGTGTTCCATTTGAAAAATCAAAGTTGCTACTGCTTTCTAATAGTAGCGGCAACACCGCATTGTCGAAAATATTTTAGTTGGCTAGAGAATGTCCGAATATGCCCTCCAATAAATTTTCAAAGTGATCCGTTGTCTGGTTCACCAGAAACGTCTAATGTGCCATCCACCGTGAATCAGCCTGTATATATGAATTTAAATATTATTTAGACAAACACCATCATTTAATTTTTTTATTCATGATTTAAAATTTACTACACATAATAACTTTCTCATGAATTCTCACCGAGTCAATTTATTCTTTCCAAGTTACTTGAGAAACGTATTCATTTCTAACAGATACGTACTATAATTTCACCTGAGCTTATGAAAATATCCACATCTCGTCTTTGATTTACTATTAATGTGAAATTCTAGACAACTGCCATTTCGTACCACTCGTTTCATTTAAATATTGTCCGAATGATGTTAATCGGAATCTATACTGACTACTTAACATTTTGCAACCTTCAAACAATGCAAAACTTGAAATGTCAACGTACGTTTTATTAAGAAATTCTGCTTTGACGCTCTGCCAGTGAGTGTGGTCGGAGTGACTTGTGACTTCTTTGTTTTTTTATGCCAAAAAGGCAGGAACGGTGGGGTGGGTTTTTTCTCTTTAAAATTAAATTTTTTTCTGAAGACATTCCGAAAATCGCGGAGGTTGAAAATGATACCAGAAGTGATAAAACTAAACCAATATCTGAAAAAAAATATTAAAGAAAAATCCTACCCACAGTTTCATACATGTTTGCTAATAGGTAATTTATTAATCAACGAAATGCGTATAAAAATTAAGTTTTGATACGGATTAAAAAGACTGAAATAATTTCTCTGGTCCGTATTTTTTTCGTCTCAAATTTTATTTCAAAACCAATATTAAAAATTTACATTCACAAATTTCAGATTAATCTGTGGAAGATTGAGAATGTCTATGCGGTTAAAAATCTCTGAGGGCTTATGAATATTTTCAATATAAATTTTAATTTTTCACACCAAACTACAAAATTTTCTTCGTTTTTAACATTGATTTCGGCTATATCACTAATCCGAATTTCATATGTTTTTAGATGTCATACGACACAGAATTCATTCCCCTATATTATTAAAAGATGACTTTTTCCGCCCGATTCGCCGTTTTCCAGCTACAAGTGAAAAAAAAAACAAAATGCCTAAAATTTGGCGGTGTTTGGCTACCAAAAGTTAGACTAAACACATGGGATGGTGCAAACTCAGAATACACGCATCTAGAACCAAATAAGACGTATTAAAACGATTTCCACCTTGCTGGAAATTCATTCGATTTAATTTTATGGTCCTATAAATATTAATATGTTAGATATAAAATAATTGTGTATACAATTATTTGAAATGAATAGAATATAAATAATAGGTACTAAGATTGAAAACACATGTAGAATAAAATCATATAGCAGAGTTTCACTGTGATTTTATTATGCTTTTTTCAGAAGAGCTTTTTTTATTATTTGTCTAAAGAACCCTGCACATTTCTTTTGGGAAATGGATTCCCGTGAATTTGTCTGAATTTTTTATATAATGTAGTTCTCGATGTGCTGATCAAAAGTATCCATAGCTACAAAGCTCAAAAATTTACTGTTTTCAAGATACGGAGCTTTGAAATTGGATTTTTTTCTCATCAATCGGGTTGGGACTGAATTTGAAAGTTCGAAGTCCACAATTTGACTAATAATGGCCTTTCTGTGTTATATTAGGCCCCGTCATCAATACTTTTTCATACACTGCTCCACACACTGGCTATGGAAACTGACACAAAACCCAAGATTTCCAAACATCTGTACATGCTACGAAATACCTCTACAATAATTGTCCCATAATATCGAATACGTATGTGCTCCAAACTGTTCCTTACGAGTGACTCTAAAGGAAGAAAACGGGGAAATCAAAATCATATTTTTTCAGAGACAGCAATTATGATCACGGTTGTGTTATTTTCGTATGGCCCATGACGGTTTCATCACAAATCTCAATAATCTGGTAATGGGACGCCAAGAAAATGTTCTCATATTTGCTCGAAATGGATGATAGCATCTCACAGCCAAACGAATCTGTGAAAATGTATTTATCTTTGACAACTGACAGTACTTTCCAAATAGAATGGAAAGTTTGGGTAAAGGAATTTTTTAATGCTATATTTCATGTTGAGTTTGCATTACAGTTTACATATAATATTAATGGATACTATCTATCCAGATGTTCGTTGACAAAATGAACCAGTTGATCAATCAATGACGATATAATAGTAGGAGTAAAATCATTCAGAATAATATTAATAGTAATAATTAACGAAAAAACAGTTATAAACCATCTTAGCAGTCATGAATTAGATCTAGTGCAAGATGAATGATGAGTAAATACTGCAAAGTCCATTTCAAAGCTCTATATCTCGAAAACTGTCTATTTAAGAGCTTTGTGGCTATGGAAACTTTCCATCAGCACAAACGGAACTGAGTACAATATATCAAAAATTCAACTAAATTCACGGAAAGCCATTTCCCATAAGCAATATCATTTGTTATTATATTTTCTTATTTCTTATTTCTGAGGGTTCAAGATTGTATTTTTATTTTGTCAAAGTAGATTTCGGAATAAGGAGAGGTATTTTATTTGCCGATATGAGTGTTGATAATAAGGATTACCTCATTGATCATCTTCGGTTGATTTCTAGCTTTGTAGGTATATTGGCGATATTCGGTACTGTTGATTCACGTAAATAAAAAAACGTATTCCAGATTTATCCAAAAAAATTCATTTAAAAATTTTAGGACTCCCGTTGAAATTAATTATAATAAATCATCGTGTTTTAATTCATTTATTCTTAATCTTGTTTTCGGCTATGAAATGGACTCTAACCTCTATTTTGTTTACAGCCGAATTTCACACCAACCACGGCTGCCAACCTCGCTGTCACGAACGGGCCGATGCCGGGCCGCTGTTATCGAACGTAGGGGTCCAGACGTGCCAAACTGGTTTCAGAATCAGTTTTAGTTGACCGAAGAGGAATCTGGCGCATCCGGCCAATGCCGTCTACCTAATCCAAATAAGGTTTGGCGAATTCATTCAGTTTACTCGCGTAGAAAATCTAATGCAGACATTTTAACTATGTAGGGTGATTCATATGATTTGCCGTTTTGCCACTCCCCGGATTTTTTGGTTTGTTCAGGGAGTGGTTCATAATTCATGTGAACTCGAGTAACCAGAAGTATATATTATTACGGAAAGGCGTTTGAATGTATTGAATGCAACGCTCTGGGCGAGAATTTTGAGGAATGATATTAATGATTGCCACAGATAAGCTACAGTCCGTTATAGATTGACCAGCAATACCCTCAAGATTATTTTGTTTCATGAAAAGGGCTTCTAGCCCAGGAAAGTTAGTGCAAAAAAGGCTTTTGCTCCTAAAACTAGCCCGAGAACTGGGAATCTTCTTAGTTTAAATTGAGTTGATAACATTCATTTTCATTTGAAAAAATGCGAAAAAGTGAAAAGCTTTGAGTTCAGACGAAGTTTCCTGCATTGGACTGCTTTAGCAGAAATTTGGCACTGCTACCTTTTAGGTTAAAAATTCATATTCTGGCACTGAAGCGGAAAAAGCTCTGATTGGAAATGGAATTGCTAACAACTTTGATCCTATGACCTTCTTCAACCAGAACTCAATGATCCAAATCTACTAGGAAAATGTCATTTACGAAAAGTAGAGGCCCCAGTACACTACCTTGAGGTATTCCTGTTTTCATTTCCATTCTCTCTAAATATTTCTCAATATTTTGTATTCTTTTGCTATCGATTTTGAAGATGTAATTGAAATTATTCATGTGATAAATTGTCGAGGCTAAAATAATGTACTAGTTTACTATACAAAATATTATTTAACTAAGTAGTCTTTTTGAATATCTGAAAATAATGATATATCTGAATATGTATTGATAATATTTAATAATGGATATCCAACGTTATCAAACATATTTTTATAGGTTCGGAATTCATTTCATCCAGATTCATTTCCCAAAAAGATCACTTCAGATTTCAAGCTAAACATAAGATCATTTCTATTAAAAGATTACATAGTATTATCGATACTATTTACTTACAGAATATTTAATATTTCGAGCAATTTTTCATCAATAGTGACATCGTCGACACAAACTGTTTTATTGGTAGTTTCAGTATGTGGGTTGATGACTTTCTTCATGCACTGACTTTTACATGAGTCGACAGTCTTGTTCAACTTCATCAAGTTTTTGCTCGAAGTAATTTGATTTGGCATTTTTTCAGCACGACAACGGCAATGATATTCCTTTTAGTTTTATAAATTTTTCAGTTTTTATTGGTTTGAGCTATTTTGAATATTTATAAAAGGCCTGATTTCTTTCAAAATTGGCTGATAATTTATATGATTCTATTTTACTGCTGTCACCATTTCGATTCTACACCGATTTGATCTTCCTCAAATTTATTTAGTTGACTTTCGTTTGAAAATGCTGAAAGTTACTGGGTTACATTTTCTAACATTTCTTTCATTACGGATTTTTATCTAGAACGTAAGTCCTCTAGTAAATTTTTTGTTCGAGAGGAGGTAGGAGAAGCCTGTCAATGTGATAAAGTTACAATTGTACATGAAAAGTTCGCAATGATAAAATCATTTGATGGATATTAGATGTGTTTGAAATTCAGCTATATCATAAAAACAATTTGAGGTTAGAATTTTTTGAAGTTCAGCCTTAAATCTTTTCTGATATTGGGATTTTAACGATTCAGGCAGTAAGTTGTGAAGGTGGCTCTCGCTATATTTCGGAGACTTTTTGTAGTCCATATGGAATTTTTCGATGTAAATATCGTTTAGATTTCTAGTAGGGTATTTATGGATTTCCGAGCACTTTTTGAGGGCGGGTTTGCTTTTGTGGATGGGACACAGTATCTTCAATATGCAAATGCTGATCGCTGTCAGTATTCGATATTTCTTAAAATGATTTCTACAGGTCTCCGGGTTCTTCAAGTTGAAAATAAGACGGATTATACGCTTCTGTAAGGTAAAGACTCTGGTGGTCTCTGTAGCTTGGCCTCAGGAAATTATATTATAACTGATTGTTGAAAATGCCAGAGCATAGTAGACATTGATCAGGCCGTGTACGTTGAGATATTTTTTGAGAGAGAATATGACAAAAAAGTTTTTTTTAAGTTTATTGCAAAGGTGATTTATTTGATCATTCCAAGATAATTTTAAGTCTACAACTGTGCCCAGAAAATGAAAAGAGTTAACAGCCTGTATATTTGTGTTACCAAAAGGAATACTCGTATCAATGATGGGTGATTTATATTTTCCAGTAAAGTTCATATAGTAGGTTGTTTGCAAGTTAATTAAAAGGTGGTTACCACCATAGCGAAATCGACCGATTGCTGATTCAATTTTATGTGTAACTTCATATGAGTTACCAGAAACAACTACTGCAGTGTCATCAGCGTATATAAATGGCCTACTATCCTCAAAAAATTCAAGCAGGTCATTTATATAAACCAAGAACATTAGCGGTCCTAGAACACTGCCCTGAGGTGTGTCTAGTTCACTGGTTTGTTCAACTGATTTTTTTTTATTCACATCAACAACAGTACGACGATTTTGTCTAAAAGATATCAACCAGTCGTTAATAGAGTCTCTTACACCCATCGCATGAAGCTTCGCCTTTGGGAAAAGAGGATTCATGGTGTTAAATGCTCTTGACATGTCAAAAAATATAGCAACCGCATGATAGTTTCTATCGAGAATTTCGTGAATGTTTTGAGTCAGATCGGTTGATGCGGTTTCGGTTGACAGACCCGTTCGAAACTCATGTTGATGGGGTGATAGTAATTTGAATTTATCAAAGAAATTGATCAATCTTATGTACATTGCTTTTTACAATATTTTCGAGATTGGACTCGAGACGCAAATAGATCTATCTATCTAGATTGTTTGGTTTTAGAAGATTAGAGGCCGTTATTACAGATATTATTTTTGTAGCAAAGATCCTATAAATGTGATTCGGTAACTTTCAGATAATTTTCACAACTATCCGATATATCATAACTGAAGGTCAGTTAAAATTGAATAATTACTCTCGTAGACATCGTCACATGACTTTTCAATTTTATCTTCATAGATAACTGAATGTTGACACTCACTATATAAAAGTCCTTAGAATCTCGATGGTCTTGAGCCAACTTATCATTGGAATTCGAAAACTTTCTCTAGCGCATTCCACCTTCTGCCATGTTCAACTCTTCCTCCTCTCGTCAATTTCGTCGAGATATATAGCCAATTTGAATATATCAAGTGCAGCTCATCAGTTTCAGTTTTCATTTCCATAACTTCCATTTCTCGCTTCAACCACTTCCGAACTCATAAAGTCGCTGCTATCGTCACCCCTGTATTTCGTTCCTACGCGACGCAGGAATCGAGAAGAAAATGCTCAAGGGACGTTACATAAAGAAGTCTCAGAGGACGGTTCGTTTTCTCGCGAATCCTGGGCATCAAGAACTTTCAAATTAACGAAGACAAGATCTTGTTGAAATTAACTTTGAATTATAACAACAACGATTTCCTATTCGGCTTCTAGGCTGGATAATGATGTATTCAAATACAGGTTGTTTAAGTTCAAGCAACAGCACTCCCAACTTCAAAAAATATGTTGTTGAATTTTGTTCTCGCAAGTAAAAACGGAGTCTTCGTCGATGTGTTCACAGATTATGCCAGATTATGTATTCATTCAGCTCTAAATTTTTTGATCAAAGTGGAAAGTGGATATTCATGCCAAGAAAATCATAGGGGCTGTTTTCTTGAACTCAAGAAGGGCGTTTGTTACTGTAAATACCAACCTACTCTTAGATAAACTGAGCAAGTATGGAAATGAAAGAAATTTTTTCGATTGGTTCCAGAGCAACTTACAAGACAGAGAACAACACGTCAAATATAATAATGTTTATTGGAATAGAGAAATTGTCAAGTATGGAGTGCCTCAAGGTTCGATATTTGGACCAATATTATTTATTTTATTCATAAATGATACAATACATCACGTTAGTAATTGTGTGCTAGATATTCTGCTTTTCTTCTCCGGTGGAATTGAGGTCGTAGAACAATTCTTGAATGAACATCTTCAGAATATTGTCACCTGGATCTATGATAATAGTCTCAAAATAATGTAATGTAATGTAAAAAAACAAAATTCAATATTATATCCTTGAAAGCAAACATGAATATTATCAAGGAAATGGAATAAAATTTGATATTCGAATTAAAGGAGAAAGCTTCGAAGAAGTTCAAATTGTTTAAGTATTTGGGAGTGATCATTGATAGTCAAATGAGTTTTAACAGTCACTGTGACTACATTGAAAAAAATTGCGCTAAAAATAGGTTTTATGTGTAGGCTTGGAGACGAAGTATCTCATTTCAAAAAATCAACAATCCACAAGTCTATCATTACACCTCATATCGATTATTGTGGCACATACTGCCAAAAATTGAAAATCGTGCAACGAGAGTTATTTTGAGTTGAAATAGGCGTACGCCAATTGTGTAAGTGGCGAACATATTGCAATTTATGAACGTTAAACAAAGAATTTCATATTAAACATTGATTTTCATTATTTTAAACTGAGAAATAACCTGTTATGGTCTTATTTTTCAAGTGAGTTGAATTATGCTAATCAGATTGAATGAACCGTTGAGAGAATCGATGAGGAATTAGAAAATATTCTATTTCTGTAGTGGGGTTAACGACGCTAAATTGGCTTGTTCCTTAATAGTAGGTGGTGTACTGGGAAATTCAAAATCACTTGAATCGCTCTCCATTTACCAAAAATTCAATTAAGTTTAATGAACATAGCGACTTTGCACCTTAAAAGTCAATCGCCGTGTTTCTGTCAGTGAGCCAAAGCATACTATGCTCAACTCAACTCAAAAAACGTTTATTTATGTATAAAATTCCTGAAGTTGAAATTTTTATTTTGCTTCAACCGCTTCCCAAAGTAGCCTTTGACGCATTCAGATCTCAACGCAAAGTTGACATTTTCCGTGTCGATTTAGTGCGAAATTATTGAAAAAACACTCGATCTCAACTGCTTTTATTCAAAACGGACCTATACGGAAAGTATATAAAATCAAGTCATAGCCATCTAAATCACTCTGATAGCGTAGTGGTAAGCGACGCTATAAACTGAAGGTGTCAGGTTCGATCGCGGCAATCGGTAATTTTTTTCCTCACTTTCTTTCGTAAGAGATATAAATTATTGGATATTTGGAGCGCAAAGTGTCATTGTCGCTCTCAAAAGATTAATATTGTTGTCGAGCGACAATCAATCGCTTTGTTACAAAATTGTTATATCCGTCAACCGGTTGCACCCCTACGTGCAACCCTCAGAAGTCAGAGACTTGTGCGAGCTAGGGGAAGACGTGTGATGCCATGCTTTGCGCTTGGCAGATTGACCTAAAATCTGTGCTACATGTGCAAAATTGCATGCAGATTCCGATAATATATTATTTGTGTATGTTCAGATGCAAGGTTTGGCAATTAAAAGAAAAACAACGTCAAAAATGACACGAATAGGACTGGAACAAAAATATGAAGGGAAACAACTCCTTTCCACACCAGATGAACTCTTCAACTCAGGAACGGTTGAAGATAGAGCAATTCTACGAACGCCAATCGATTCAGAATGATCAAATTAGTATAATATGTGAATTTCGATTCGATCGATACAAAACAAAATTATTCGAAATATCGGAAAATGTCCAAAGGGGTAGACCCCTAAAAATCATGAAAAATGCAATATCGGCAGATTCACTCGCAATCCGCACTATATACCCAGAATTTCATGCAGATACAAGTTTTGGCATGGAAAAAGAATACAACATAAAAAATGTAACGAATAGGACTGAAAAAAATTATAGGAAGGAAATGTGATGAACTCTTCAAGTCGGGAACGATTGAAGATAACGCAATTCTGCAAACGACAATCGATTCAGAATGATCAAATTAGTATAATCTGTAAATTTCGAATCAAATGTGAAACAAAAATCCAAAGGTAGATTCACTTACAATCCGCACTATATACGCAAAATTTCATCCAGATTCCGAATATACATGATTTGTTTATGTTCAGACTCATGATTTGGCATATAAAATACATTGTCAAAAATTTCAGGAATAGAAGTAAAAAAAATATTGGGGAAAATTACTCGTTCGTCTCTCCAAATGAACTTAATGGAGTCAATCAATGTAATAAATCCATTTTGTGTTTCCTTAATGCATTATTTTACAAATTTCAATGAAACATGTTTCTCATTACATAAAAAACTAAAAGTGAAAAACATGTTTTTTTCAGCAGATGTACGTAATACAAGTGATAGTATTCATGAAGTTGAAAATATTTGAGTTACATTTCACATCTTGCTACTACAAAATGGTAGTTTAAATTTGTGAAGAATTTGCGTGGAACAAATTCACACAATGGCTCAAAGATTCAGTAGATGAAATAAGATTACTTAAAATTTAGAAAAAAGTTATAACTTACAAAAAAATACTAAAAATGCAGAGCTAATTAATAATTTCCAGAGGAACTATCATCTGTCGTCATGAAATTCATTCATGGACCAAAACCAGTTTATTGTAAGCAGAAATTGCTTTATTTCTTTTTTGAATTTTTTGTGATGGTGGATCTTTTTAATTTTGTCTGGAAGCTGATTGAAAGCGTTTAATGTGAAGGTTAGGACCAGATCGATTTGAATACGCATGTGTTTCATTAGTTCTTGAGAAATATGCTAGATTTTGGTGAACTAAAGTCAATAATTTATACAACTAGATTCCGGTCAAAGTGAGAATTTTATATTTGTGTGAAAGTGTCCTTACAGGATTCGTTATAAGACATACTGAAAATCAACCTCAAGAATCTCTTCTGGATTATGAATATACGACCCACTTCTACAGATTGAACCCAAATAGTGATATTTGTGTTTAGTACTGAGCAAATAAAAGAGTAATAAAAGTTCAAAAGATGATTTTGATTAAAATTGATTTTTAAAGTTAGGATGTCAGTAAAGTTGAGTCAATATCAAGTTCAATATTTTGTATTTCTTTATATTTGTTCGTGTACTCTACAGACACAGCTTTCGTCAAATTGTTTATCAAGTGGTTGTTATAGCAGTCCGAAAAATTCTTCATTACGTGCGATAGTTTGTGTTCTAAGCCGTTTATGCAATCTAATGTTACAATGATAACATGGAAGATCATTCACATAGAGGAGGAAAAGTAGGGGTCCCAGAACTCCCTCTTGCGGAGTACCGCAATTACAGTTATGTTGGATTTTCATCTGAGCATTTATTTTTACCTGATTTTTTTTATCAGTCATGTAGGGCCAGGAATAACAATTTTTTCTGATTTTTCATATATAGCAACTTTGGATTTATGGTCTCCAATGGTCTTGTGAGATGTAAAAATATACCACAAATAAATTTTACCTTCGTCAATGTTTTCATGTATATATTTGACCATGTCCGTAGAATTTTCGATAACCATGTTGGCATGGATTAATTAATTGATTTTTATGTAGGATTTTTATTATTTGCAAATAATTGAACAAATCCCCCGATACGAATTCATTACATTCGCTTTTTCTGCCCAATCAAGCCGCGATCACTCATGATAAACGCTGTAATTTCCCGAATACCAACGAGAACACAGTTTCAATTTTCATCAGCGTTCTCAATCTTTGCCTTAATAACGCCGAAATCATAAAATTCCAGCCACCGTCGCTCATCCGACGAAAACGAGGAAGCTGGCACCAGGAAGGGGAAATAAAGGATTCTCGAAGGAGCATTCAGATTGTCCAGACTCCAAGGACGAGGGTATGTCGCGCACTATTCACAAGTGCGCGGGAAAACAGGGCGTGATCGCAAAAGAGACGATCGATCGAGCATCAGGGGTGGATTCCCCCACCCCCCGTCATCCCTATCCCGACTTGTCTCAACCTCAGCTTGCTGTCACAAGGCTCGCCATCGTCCTCTGTCAACAGGGTGCGCGTCGATGAAAAGTGCCGGATTTGTGTTTTTTGGATAGACTAGCGGTAAGAAACTTTTTTGCATACAGTATACTGACAGGTAGATATTCTTTTGTTTGTCACGCGCTCGCATCCGTGGCTCTAGATATTTGTAGGTGGTTGGGGGTGACTTAATTTTTTTTAGACATCTCTCAACTTATATTTTGAATGTTTAGATATGTGTGGCGTCACTACGTGAGCCAAGAACTGATAATTCTCACATTCACCATTTCCCCGATTCTTATACACAAAATACAAGTCACATAAACTTATTAATAGTTTCATATTCATACGAAAATTAATATAGAAAAAAGGATCGGTATCACTGGTAGCAGGCAGTCAAAAAAAAAATGGCGATAATAGTAGTTAATGATCCAAAAAGATGTCTGCAGAGAAATAGCAAAGCTTTACTTCTCATTTGCATAAAACCTAGATCAAAACTCATAGGAAAAAAGAAAAATATTGCGAAAACGTGCTATCAGAAATGTAGAAAATTTGGAATGTGTATGAATATTTTTGATTTCAATTTTATAGGCTCCTGTCAAATTTTACAGGCTCCTGTCAAATTTTACCACTTTTTAATTAAATTGATCACTCTGGTGAGTCTATCATTTAATTTTTTGTATATCAAGTTCGCACTTCCACTAATGTAACTAGATAAATAATCATCAAATATCATCACTGTGGCGATCAAAAACTGTCCAGTTATTGTCGAAGTGTAATTGACATAAAAATAATGCGATCTTGACAGCATACATACAGTGACCGTCTAAAGTCCGTCTCCCCCTACTTATTTTTGAACCACCTGGTATATCGCAACAAAATTTGGAGGGCTCAAATAGGAGATAAATATTTACTTTTTCATGAAAAAATCATAGCTGGAAGTTTTTAAATGACAATTTTTTCAAATAAAACACCCCCTGTATATTATTCCATTTTCGAAATCTGCTCATAATTTTCATAGTTTTCTTTTATACACTTTTCTCCTAAATTCAATTATTATCGAAATATTAACGTTTGAAAAGTGACATTCCGGTATGAAGTATGGATTTTGGTCACTTCCGGTAAAACATTTTGCTAACTTACATTGTTGTTAATTTGTAGTTGAATATTTTAAAAAATCCGCTGAATAGAAGGCGTAAAGAGAGTTTATTAAGGATAAACAGTAGCGTTTACCAGAATGTGCTTTGTAAATGCACAATAAAAACAATTTAGTTGGCTTAAAAATTATAATTTATTTAACCTCGACAAGTAGTTCATCAAGTGTTCAAAGTGGCCCCCTCCTAAATCTGACAATAAAGTGCCTTATTATAAAAAACTTCTTTCACGTTGATGAAAATCTGTTCTTCTATTTCTTCACATGTATCTATTATTCTGCTTCCCAACTCATCTATTGTTTGGCATTGAGTGACTTCAGATACCCCCCAAAGAAAAAAATCTAGAAGTGTGAGATCCGGAGATCTTGGTGGCCATTCTGTACTTCCCCTGCCGTCTATCCATCGCCCAGGAAAGTTTGTATCGAGAATCTCTCTAGCCATGCGATGGAAATGGGTGGGTGCCCATCCTGCTGAAATATGATTTAATCGATAAAGTTTTTTTGAAAAGAACTCCAAAATCCCCGCCCAAACCTTACATATTTCAGGAAACTGTGTATGTCCCTTTCTAATAATATCCGGATTAGAATCGCTCCAGTATCATACATTATGTTTGTTCACTTTTCCATGAAGATGCTCCGTTTTCCTTCAATTGTTTTTTGTTAACCACTAAAACATCCAACGCTTCGATCTGGATCATCCTCAGTGAGAGCATGCAGGATTTTGACAATATTTGTTAATTTTCAAAGCTGTTAACTAAAACTTGAATGATATGCGGAGTTTTGAAGATTTCCGACAGGTAACTTGATTCTCAGAAATAGATTTTAATTAACAAAAACCATGATAGAAGTTCTGGTGAAACAACATTTTAAGGAAACTTTTAACGATTGACAACAAAAGTTCGAAAATCAGCAATAATAATATAAAACAATCAATTTAGCGAAAACACTTTATTACAAAATGCTTTCCTGTCATTGATTTCAAAACTTAGAATATATTCAAATGAAGAATAATTTAGGCTTTGATATTCAAAGAGTATTGCGAAGTAGTTTTTGTAGAAAATTTTGTCGAGAATCCTAACAGATATAATTCAACAGTCGCAGACGGTAGTAGTTTTTTTCTATAGCTTATTTTCCAAGAGAAAATTCCCCTTTGTAACGGTTTATGTGAAAGATTGGTTCACCTAATCTGTATTTCATTATTAATTAATTGTCTTTCGCAAGTTATCCACTGTCTATGAAATGAGTGTGTACCTGGAGATGGCGTTGGATAGGTTATTCGTATTCGTCTTGAAAGCAAACCCTCATTGTGAGTGTTCACCGACTACCCAAATACTTCAATACTGTTAGTCACACCTTTCTTCAGTCCTTGAAAGATACCGGAATGCCTATGGAATGAATGACTATGGAGTTTCTCAAGGTTTTCTCAATTTACAGTCTTACGTGCCTTGGAAACACCCCTGTTGCTTTCTTTGGGTTTGCCTTGATTTCGGAATTCTGTTGAATCGATAAATTCTCCAAAAAATGTAGAAGATTACCCCATTCGGACGAAATAGTGGTGTGGAAAGGAGCATCGAATTCTGACATTCACCCTATCAAAGTTATGCTAATGCATTTTTTTCTAAATTTATAATCTCAAAACAGCAGATATTCTTCGTATATTTTGTACGCCGATAAACAAATTTTGAATGTAAGATAGTTGTATTTTTAATGCTCTAATACTATGTTATAGGTAGGTATATCATAGAATAGAATAGAATAGAATAGAATTTATTTGACCAAGTTACAAATATGTTTTTGGCAAGTCAATCATGTACAAAATGTTAATTAAAATTCGTTAAAATATACATCTAAGATATCACAAACAGATATACACAGATTTTCACAATCTAAAACAAGAACATGGATTGTTGTCGAATAAAATACAGTAAAGTATTTACTTTACTACGTTTCATTTTCGAAATGTTTGTAGCACGTCAAAAATACATATTAGAAAAGAAAACACATAAATAGTAGCAGATACCAATCAATTAAAATAAGGTCAGATTACAATTAAAATATTTTCAACACAATTTATATAATCTTACTGATTAACACTTTGAAAGAATTGTGGTGAGTATGATTTTGAAAATGACTAACGTATTCATTGACAGAGTAGAAGCAATATATCAAAAGGTAACTCTTTGAAACGATGCATAGAGAGACATTTATTATCATCTGGTAAATGATTGTAAAGATTGAAGTCTAAAGAATTTCTTTGAGATTTACTAAGCCGATAGCGATTTGTACGAATATTCTTTGCGGATCTGTTATTACGGTCATGAACGTCACATTGCTTAATTAGTATATTTGCGTTCTTATGAATTTCTACCAGAACACTATAAATATATAGGGTCGGTAGAGGCATTATTTGAAGTTTTAGGAAAAGTGGTTGGCAATGATCTCTATAGCCTGAATTTGTGATGATTCTGATTGCTCTTTTCTGAAGTTTAAAAATTTTTATAGCGCCACTTGAGTTTCCCCATAGAATTCTACCATAACTGATGTGAGAGTGGAAATGGGAAAAATATGTTGTTTTGAGTGTATCCCAGCCGGTGATATTCTTCAGATGACGTAAAAGGAAAAGTGTACTACATATCCTACTGCTCAATTGTTCGACGTGATTATTCCAAGAGAGACTGCTATCCACAATGACTCCAAGTAATTTTACACTATCCACGTCCGACTTAGCAATGCCTGTTGAAAATTTTAGTTCTTGAGTTTTGTCAGAATTCAGTTTCAGTCTGTTTGCAGAAAACCATGTTTCTGCCTTACTATTTACCTCTTCAGTTACTCTCTCAAGTTCTGATAAGTTCTTGTCGGAATAAATAAAAGTAGTATCGTCATATATGAATGATCATACAGCATTACTTCTTTTTATCAATATAACACTCGGCAGAAAGATCTATATATTACAACCTTAATGCTGAAGGTCGTTGCTCAAAGATTATTTACTTACGTTGCTAACAAAATGTACAATAATACACCAAAAACGATCAAATCAATAATTCACTTAAATCGCTTCAAAAAAGAATTTTAAAAATATCCACCTACTGTAACAGAATTTAAATTCACCGAAAGTAAATATTTTAATGTATAGTCACTATTTTCAATGTTATTTTTATTGTCAATGTTTCATGTATGTTTATATCGGAACAACTACACATAATCTTACCGTTGTTTCTCACCTTTTTTTCACCTGCATAGTGTCATTTTATGTTGTTGAAATTGAGTTATATCATAATTATTATTATTTAATTCAGAAATATTACTAGTTTATAGGATAGTTTATGTACTTTCGGCGTGGTGGTTTGATCCGAATTTTCGAACTTTCATTGTCAATCGTAAAATATTCATCAAAACGTTTTACAATTTTTTACCATTATTTTATGTGAAATACCACTAAGAAGCTTCGCCACAGAATCTTGTTTTTCCACCAGAACCTCTCATAATTTTGTATTACCATCTATTTCTGAAAACTATCTTGGAAACTTCTCACATCTTTCAAGATTTAGTTGACAGCTTTGACAATTAACAAATAATGTAAAAATCACAGCTATCCAAATAATAAAAACCACTTTACTTTCAGTTTTCAATATCTCTAACAAGTTAACAATATAAAGTGTGAAACATAAATAAACAAAGATTGAAGTTGGATAAAATAAATTTAGTGAATATTATAAGAAAACTGCAATTCAGGCAAAAGTGCCCAAAAAACTGGAATCTGCAGGGAAAGCATTGGTTCAGGGTGAGATTGCCGAATATCTTTTGGATTTTTATCGGACCAAATATTAAAATTTTGTGTAAAATGTACGAAATCCTAGCTGTTGTGAAACAATAAAACAAGTGTAATTTTTCTCTGGAAATAGTTCAAGCTGCATAAAGAACACCTATAAATCAACCCCTAATGACCAGAATTTTTATGTTGAATAAATTAGTACCTTCAACACGCACTTATTGAAGCTGATCGCTAAATTCCTCGTTTACGGAATACCTCAAAAACATCTGTTGAAGTATTTTATACAGCTATGAGAGCCATAAACGTAATAATAAACATAAACATAAAAAGGTCATAAACATCAACTTTAAAGGCTGTCGGTATTTGAACAACCCTCCTAAACAACCTTGGCAATTATGTAGGCTAGTCAGTGGCGTAGTGTCTAAGTAAATCGTTGATAGATATTTCTCATAAGGAAAAGAAAGTAATGACTGCATTACTTAACAGTAGATAATAATATATTCCTTTTATGTTTATTCAGCTCTGTACAATAATAGTTTTTTACGTATCAAGTGAGTAAAGTGATACTTTTTTACGAGTAGGAAATGTTGACGCACGACGCCGTAGGCGGAGTGCGGCAATTCCTACGAGTAAAAAAAAACACTTTACTCACGAGTTTCATGCAATATTTTTTTATCAACTGTCAAAAAAAGAAAACCAACCAATGTTTTTATACTATTTATTACCTACTTTTCATCCTCATTCAATTTATTTCAAATCAACACACAAAAAAATAAATCACAGAAATACAAAAAGACAGAATCAATTTTTCCGTCCCAGGGTTTATTTCGAAAAACACAATTAATTGCATTACTGCCAATGGAAATTCTTGACTCGGTCGAATTATCTTGTTTATTTGCTGATGAGTCAGTACTTATTGAAATTTTCTCATTTATAATTGTTTTATTTACTGTTATTGTATTTTTACTCATTGTTTCTTTACTACTTGATGGTGTAGATGAATTTCCAGTCAGAATTTTTGCGGCGCATTCCAGATATATTGGATGGATCCATCGACATACCCTTACGCAACCGCACTAGACTTCCATCCTCCGTGTTTTTTCAGTTGTAATGAATCACCACCTGAATTTGCCTAAAGAGTCGCTGATGTTCGACGAAATGCATGACCAGTGTAGCATTCAGGGTTGGGTAAATGCAGGTAATTTGCAATGAGTGATGGAATTTTTGAGAAGCTGTTACCTTTTCTAAATTGCAAAAAAAAATATTGGTAAAGATGTTTTTTGGTCTATAGCTTCTATACTTTCTATAAATATCCAACAAATTTAGATTCTTTATGGATGTTTCTCCGATAACTGTATATCGACGCTCAACATGAGTTTTTGTGCCAGGAATTGTAACAATCAGAACATAATCAGCTGATTCTTTTATATGCTCAGTTTTCATATTATACAATTCTTCGCGTCGGCATGTTCCCGCTATAGCAAATATTAATGCAACCTAGAATATTTCATCAGTCTTAAAAAAACATAAATATATTATATTTAAAATTTACCTTCTGCATGAAGCAAGCATCAAGCAAGAACTTATTAATCTCTTCTCTTGTAAAAGTAAGAGATTTTTTAGGCTTATAACCGACAGATTTTCTTTTCAAATATGCAATCAATTTTGCATATTTGCTTATGTCAATTGGACTTCAGTTTCGAATAACTGGACCATAGAGATGAACATTTCATTTTCTTGGATTTATCTTCGAAATAGGCGAGCAATACTCTCTCTGTAAAGCTTCCAATCCCTTTTTTGACGCCATGTTAAGAAAGACTCATATTCTTTCAAATACGTCTCCTTCGATTTTTCTGGTAGCAAATTCATTACTGCTGCTTTCGCACTATCTACGATCTCCTCTGGTGTGGTGTTTCACTCATCATCGCTTTCCATTTTCGTAGGTACTTGAATCGTAATTTCGAAAGATGGTGAGAGATGCAATTTACTAATTTGAAATAAGTACTGTCACATTGACACATTCAGGATTTCGTTGTCAAAATATCAAATGTCAAAATATTTATATACTTTAGGAACTCAAAACTACACAAAAAAGTGCACTTTTTTTGACAGTTGTAGTAAAACCATATATATGGTGTTGCTTAATTCATGCGAAAAACTTCGAGATTCTTCGTTATAAATTATGAAAAAGTGTGTTAAGCAAAAAAAAATCTTACTTCAACCTCCTAAGAAATACCCAAGGAGTATTATTCTGAAAATTTGTGTACAGAAGTTTTTCGATGAGCTCTTTTCAATTGAAAAATTTTCAGTTATGTACGACAACCGGTTACAATGGAATTGTACCTCAACCTTGTTTTTTTAAATGGAACACCAGGTTTTTTATTGCATTTTTAGAATCAATGATGAAATTCGAAACATGATATGACTAAAGGATTTCAGTTCTCAGTTGTTTATTTTCGCATATGAAGCGCTTCACAAAAATTCTCGAATTTTTCTGGAACAAAGGGAATCAGGTCAAAAACTGCTAGAATTTGCTAGAATGAGGCCTAAAGTTTTCTGAATATGTGAAAACTTTTCTTAGATATTATACGGTGTGCTCAAAAATTGGCGACAAATTCGTCTATATGGAAAATTGTGTAACTGATTGGTTTTCAAATGACAACCCAATATTTTCTTAACGCCAGTCGATTTTACGCTAAAAAATAGGTGATGTTCAGGTTTGCAACCCTATATATCTAAATTGAACGGTTTCTGTTGAAATTTGGAAAATAGAATATTTTTCAATAAGAGATAAAAATACTGTGAGTTGAGTTTGTCCACGAGCGACTGTCATTAGTGTCGAAAATCTATCAAATTGTTTTTAGTAATCTTCATTTTTACTCTGGAGTGAAAAACTATCACTTTCATGTAGGGTATACGGTTGAAAAATTATTATTTTCATATACCTGAGTGAAAAAACTAAATTTTCTCTGTGGTTATTAGAGATAACTGAATTATCAGTGGGCTATTTCGAAAGAATCGATAAGAAACAAATGCTGAAGTGTCAACAAAAATATTTGCTAATAATTTAACGTGGTATACCCTGTACATACCTAGCACACTTTAGTTGTATTTGATTTTTTTAAACCTCGACAATCAAAAGTTTCTTCATTAACTCAGACATTGGTCATCTAAAGTAGGTTTTATCTAATTTTTACCTGCCTTTCATAAAACATAATCAACTTAATATTGAAAAGAGATATCAGTTTTAATAATTTCGGAAAATGTATACTTGAATTCATTCTAGCTGACGAGTATAGCGAAATTTCAAACACTTGTAGATCATTTGGATTTTGGATTTTTGGATTTCAACTTTTCACATTTCAAAAATGAAATAATGTAGAATTAAAGAAATATATGCAAGAATGGAAGGGAAAATAAATGAATCAGTAATCATTGATGGTATTTAATTATTCTCATTTAGTTTGATTCTCGAGTTTAACATATATTATATTTCCTGTTTCATTTCATCTTATCTCTAATTTCAACATGAAGAACACAACTGGTATTGGTTATTTTACGTCAACTCTTTTATAAATCATCAAATTTAAATACATTCAAAGAACTAATATTCAAAAATCCATCAAAATCTATTGAAGGTCATTGGAAGTAATAGTAAAAAAACATTTGAAGGTTTTTCTACTCATAAATCATGTCGATAAATATTGCATGAATTATTTTCATTCCGTTACAGAAAACTTGAATGTGGAATCGTAAATTTTCTTCATCAATTAGTTCACCACTTCTATAACTGAGTTTTTTATCTGTTATTCTCCAGGAGAAAGCTTCTTCGTGAAATAAAATTAAATATTCATGTTGCATAACAGCCTGATGTCTTTATATAGGGAGTATGTGAATATCACATTTGATATTCCAGTCAGCTCTCTATAAGTACGCTGGTACTTGTAGAAAATAATAAGATTTCTTGTCTATATCAGTACTTGTTCTATCGACAAAAGCTTGCTAGTTCTGCGGGAGATATAAAAAATGCCACCATCCATCATTTAAGGAATTTAGAAAAATACTACTAGGGTAACAAGGGGGTATTTACATTGTTATGATTTTTAATATCAGAATAAACAGATAGAGGAATAATTTCTGAAATTCGAAACTTTCATTTATCCATATTTGAGGAAAAGGAAAGAAGTTGATCTCCCATGGTGGGTATTGAAAAAAAATTCTTTTTTCTGAATCACTCAGAAGTCATTCAAATTATCTTCAAAACGAGGAAAAAACTGCACATTACCCCATCTTATCTCAAATATTATTTCCTTCTAAAACAAAATCGATGTAAATTTAGAATTTGAGTCACCACTGTATTATTTTGATATAGCTCACCACAGATTTGCTCCATGTGACCATAATAAAATTTCAGGAAACTTCGAATAACGATGATATTAAAATTAATTAGTATGAGAGTACTAAAAAGTTCTGTTTATATATTTCACTTGAACTACTGATGAATCATAATAGGCCATGGGAAAAAATTGTTACTTAAAAGTTAAATTGAGACTTCAAATATCTTCTCTTTATATTTAGTTGGAGGAAATGTTGTTTGCAAAAATTCTAGGTGGGTATACGTTTTTTTCTTTGGTACCCCAAAAGTTAGCACTTTTGGGACTATTCGACAACTAGAGTTGAAATTTTGTCGTACTATTACTAATGAATCATCTACATTTTTATTAAGCGATTCCTGCTCTATCTTTAACCGTTCGCGATTTAAAAAGTTCATCTGGAGTTGAGAGGGGTGATTTCCCAGAAATTGTTATAAGTCTGAATAGAAGTAGAAATCGAAGTAGAAGTAGGAGTAGGGGTAGAAGTGGTAGAGAGTAGAAAATAAAAATTCGTTCGTGCGAGGTAATTCATTTCATGCTAAACCTTGCATCTGAGCGTACCTATACAAATCATATAGTTTCAGAATCAGCATAACATCTTACGTATATAGTGCAAATTTCAAGTAAATCTGAAGATTCTGTATTTTTCATGATTTTTAGGGGTCTACCCCTTGGGACTTTTATCGTATAATTTTTTGGATCGATATCTGTCGAAAATTTCGAAACAAACTCCAAAATTCCGAAATTATAACAAAGTGACAATGATTTTTGAACATTCTGTATAATATTGAGAAACGGGTTATATCAAAATCAATAGCCCACAACTTCTTTTATGCATGGTCAGAATTCGAAGGGATGATATCTATACATTTCGATGTTATTTTAGTTTCCAATTGTATTTTTAGCGAAAATTCAACTCGAGAACGGATATAGTTAGTTACATAAAACCATATATGAAATCATATTATTTTTCCTGAAAAGTGTAACGAAATACAGGGTGTTTCATTTAAATAACAAAACTTTGATATGTCACACTTTTATGAGCCACCCTGTTGACTCCAAAATAATTTCCTATTGCAGCCTCAATCAATATACAAATAGTGACATGGAGGAGTTCCCGGAAAAATTAATGGTTTGGTTCACAGGGACCGTGTCGTATAAACCCTGTATATTGAAGAGGGAGGCACCAAGTACAGTCCTTTTGCGAACTCATACCAAAGAATTGGGTTTAGTTTTCCTTTCTATTCTATAGTTTTGATCTTTTATTCGCTAATGTTTTACCAGTTTTGCTAAATCCGTCATTAAATTCCTTGGCAATATCAATCTTTTCCACTGGTAATTCTCCTGTTTCTACACTCTCAATTTTTTTAGTTTCTTCGTCTCACTTATTTGCTGAACTATGTCCAATCATCAATATCAAGAGACAATAGAGGTTTTTATTCTAAACGAAAGTGAACCAACGGTTTTATTGGACCATGTCTCGGACAGTTAGAGCTTTATTTCTTACATCATTCCATTCCTACCAATCTACTCACGATAATCTTCAAATATGTGACATCCGGTGCTTATTGTATTTTCACATGCCCCAACGAACACAATCAACTAGGGTGTCGAGAATTACGACCGTCAGGACTGAATAGACATACTGCTAGTTACACCTATGCCAGTATTGCGTTGAAGAGAGAGAGAGAGAGAGAGAGAGATACCAAACCACTCTATGATGGGGTCGTCAATACAAGGGGATGGTCACTGTCAAGTCTGTCACTCACTCGTTGCCAATTTTCAGCAGCGAAGGGAATGGCTGCTGGTTTGGATTCAGAAGAGTTAAGAGGGATGATTTCACAGAGACGGACTTGGGCAGACACATTTCCGTCCAATTTAATTGCTGTGAATTGTGTATAATTTTAAGTTTAATAATGGTTGTTGATAAGATTCATTCGTTCATCTGGAACATTACAATTCACTCTATAGAAATAGGTATTAGTGAAAAATACAAGGTGTAAGAGATGGGGAGGAAGTTGGAGGAACTTGCATATTTTCAGGAACTTCATAGTGGTGTTTAAAACATTCAAATTCAGTAATATCATTTCATTTATCGCGTGAAAGTATTAACCTGTTTCAAATTTAAATAACAGTCTGTCAAAGAAGGAGAAAATAATTTTTATATGTCTTCACAAAAACAATTTTTTAACCTGAAAATATTGAACCAGAAATTAGGGGTCTCTCAGTCCAACTCTGCGTGGGATAAAAATATACAGAAAGCAATACTAGTTCCCGTTGTTTCAATTAAAAATAACACAGCTGGAGAAAGGGGGAGAAGTGGGTTTGTTTGTTGTTTAGTTTCGGTTACCACTTTCACCGAAATTGATGCTCCCATTTTATGTTTGGCATTGGCATTTTCATGCCACGAAATACTCTGATTTTGAACGAAATGTACGCATTGAGTTTGACAGTTATTATTTGGTTTTCAGATATGATAGGTCAAGTTGGCCTGAAGATGGAATATAGTCATTTATGATGGAGTGAATACTATCAAGGAACCTGATGAGATTTTAGATTCATCACTAATAGAGAACAAAAAAGGTCTAGAAGTAAAACCACCAACACACTGACAATGATCAAGACTTGTAACTACAAGATTTTTTGGCAACTGAAGCATTCGCTTTTACTTTTACAGACACTAGCAAAGAATGAGAGTTTGATGAGAAAAGCAAATAAGGAGAGTCCAGGAACACTTCATGTCATTCAACATCATACAATGTGGAAATCGTGTTTGGGTAAATATCCTTCCAAATAGGTTCATCAGAATTTCAAAAGATTTATAGCAATCTTAGAGATTTGATTACGTATGATAAATAATAATAGCAATATCAATCAATAAATACAAAAAAATATAATAATTATAAATAATCATGAATGAAAAATGAATATGATGACAAGTTTTAAAACGATCCCACATACTTATTACGAATAAACATTGGAACACCCATAACCTAGGGTTGAGCATGGGTACACTTCATTATTCGTTTATAGTAACCCATAATGTCCCAGTTAATACAATATAATATTTAAAAATACGAATAATGAGCTTCTTATAACAATGCAGATCATAAAAGAAACAACGATTGTAATTGATGATATGTCTGGCAAATTCACATCTTTCGTTGCCAATAGTAGTTTCCAGTGTAATTTCTAGGAGTCCTATATCTAGTCTTCTGAATCTAGGAATCCGAATATGTAATTTCGACACATTCAATATTTTGGTCTATTATTAGGGACACGTTATCATTTCTGGGTCGATGTTGGTCGATAATCAAAGATATTTTGAGTTTTAATATGTTCTATAATATTTCAAACGGATGCGACCAAATCTTCCTTGAAATCATATTGACTTGTATTATGGTTTCACAAATATTCACTGAAATTTGGAGTTGAAGTAAAATTATAAAATAGAATAAATGATAGAAAGGACCAATATAACTTTTACTGTAAGTGAATGCACACACGAATAAACAGACTGTGAAATGTGTAAATCACCTACTTGAAACCTGGATATTTTCAAAAGTCCAACGTCAACCATATAAGACATGGGAGATACACTTCTAAAAATATAATTAGCACAGGTATTAGAATGATCCTTTTTGAATTTTGAGTAAGTAAAACCGTACCTTCTTTCATTCAAAAGTTATGAAAATAATTTATTAAAAAACATCACTAAATTTAAACGATGGATTTGAAGGGCTGGACCCACTGGGTATCCTCCAGGATTGCCAGATTTGTTTCACTTGTATTTTTCATCGGATCACATATGTACATGCTACGTATCTCAACCAACATTTCTGGGAGATTTTCAACTTCATAGTATTCTATATACCTATTGACTGGCATCACTTGAGGACATTAAAATTTTTTTCGGGTAAACATTGCATTATAAACTGCTCATTGACAGCAATAAAACTTATCTATACCTACTACAAAATGGTGTCGGGGCTTGTAAATACCAAAATAAATTTGATGATTTTTATTATAGCTCGTTGATAAGTATCTATTCAGAAGGATCCACATATGAAGTTCAAACAATATGTACCGCCAATCGATTTCGGATTATTTCTGACTGAAATTTTGCTGCCGTGAAGAGAATTCGAAGGCGTTTCGATTGAGGTATCAGTGGATCCACAATGATAATTGAATATATTTTATTGTTATCAAAGAACAGTTAATGAAACATTCGACCTAACAAAAAATGTTGACCGTTCAAAACTCAATAAGGGGGTCGTGATGGTTAACATGAAAGTTGGTTACGCTTCCCAGTTGGATATCAGTCGTGAAAGTATCAGAAGAATTTTGAAAAAACATAAGTGTCGATCGTATAAATATCAAATACATCAATATTTGTACGAAGACTACAGTATAAGAAGTTTGGAATATTGCAGGTGGGTACTACGCAATAATGTACAGCAAATTAATGAGTTCCTGAACACAATTATATTCTCTGATGAGTCAAGATGACCAATCTTGGTTTATTTAACAAACAAAATACTCGATATTGGACGCAAAAGAATCAGCATTCATTTGGGCAAGGCAATTTCCGAGAACGTTTTGGATTTAATGTATGGCTGGTAGTAGTTGAAGATCTAATAATCGGTCCCATAATATTTGATGGACCTTTGAATGGTGGTAGATACCTAAGTTTCCTCAGAAATGAAATATCGACTGATCTTTCAGCAGGATGGTGCACCTCCGCACAGTAGTAGGATCGTGATGATTACCTTCGTGACCGATTTGGGGAAAAGTGGATCGGAACATATGGTCCTGTTAGGTGGCCTGCAAGTTCACCTGACCTAACTCCTTTAGATTTTCTTGTTTGGGGTCACTTGAAAAACATCGTTTACAAAACCTACCCAATGACCCGCGATGACCTAGAGTTACGAGTTAGACAAACCATTCAAAGTATAACGCCTCAACAAATTGAACAATGCTATTTGAAATACCGCCAAACGAGCTCTAAAATGTTTGGATGTTGGTGATGGACATTTCGAACAGCTATTATAAGATTTCTCTTTTTCATTTTGTATCGTTTTCAATTAAATTAAATTACTTAACTATATTTGAACCAAGGCTTTGATCCTTCGAGATTTAGGAGCTCTATAGGTGGGATGAAATATTGACTAGATCTCCGTAAATGCGGAAATGTCAAATTGTTATTTGTGTTCCATAGCCACTTTGATAAATTATTGTTATTGAACCGAGAATATTCTTAAACTTGTCTAAACTCTATTATCGTGCTCGTATTGATTATACAGAAAAAAGTTAATATGGATTGATACTCCATCAATGTTACTTTCGAATGACGTCAGAGTACCATTATGGTACCGTTTGAAAAAACTGAATCGGGTTAAGAAAAGGTTTTGCTTTATTTTTTTGGCAAGTATTTCGAACCACGATACTTTTTAAATCGAAATTACGATAGTGTAGCATTATTTTGATTATTTGGAATAATTTTAGGGAGTTCGTTGCTCTCTAGATCGAAAAATAACTATCATTGGAATCCGAAAATTATGCAGATTTCAAAAATGTAATAATATACAAGGTGTTGCATTTTAAAATTTAAAGTGGATCTCATTTCCGAAAAAACCAGAAGTTGGATTTTTTTCCCAAATATGTCAAAAATGGCCCTATAGTAAGCATATTCAATGTTTCAAATTTCAGAAATATAGCTGCAGAAACAAAGGAGGAAAGGGCGTGTACCATGAGTCTGTGTCATATGGTATACCAGGTGTCCATTTGAAAATCGAAAGTTCATTGTCACTTCCAGTGAATCTGGAAATTGTATGAAGATGCCTCACTTGTCAAAAAATACAGTTTTATGCCTCAACCCGATCTTACGAATTTCATTCCATCATCTCCAAAAAAAAACAAAAATGTTATAGGGTGAGCAACCTTCCGTGGACACCCGGTATATAAATAACTAAGGAAAACATTGAATTAGAAACTTGGTTGGCAATAATAAACCACGAAAAGCTTCAAAATCATTTTTCTCATTGATCTACTTTGAATTTTCGTTGGGGCCGTTTATAAGTTTTCACGATTAGCGTGGTTTCCAACTGACACACTGTATGTTGGCTATTCGAGGAAAAACGCAAATATCATATAGAAATTCACACTTCCGGTGATAACAGCATTCCCACTTTCAGTTAACCCCATTAACCTTGTAATAAATCCACCATATGTACTGCAAAGACACTATCTCGACAAATACTTCACCATAATTATAATACCGAGTCTAAACTTTTTCACGCATCCTAATTAAAACTGGTTAGAGTTCAAATGCTGCATTGTAATTCTATGCGTGACTTCTCTAGCGTGACACGGCCAGAGTTAATTGGATTAGATCATTTAATTAAGGCGAATTGAGGGCTAACAGCCGACGTTTAACAGCAAATAGGTCGCACAGTATTTTGTATGGGCCCGCTTGGCGGAAATGCGATCTTTTATGGTCAATGTGAAGGTCCATTGGTACATGTTGTGGTGGCTTGCAGTTGTGGTGCTGAAATTTTGAATAGTAATTGCTCATTTCTCTTGGGTAGGGGTGAGAAAAGGCAACTGTTTCCTAATTATACTTCCCCGAAATTCCTTCATTACTGGGAGACTAACAGTGTGATTTCAATTTCAACTGAATTTTCATTTAAATTTTGAAGGTTTTATTATTGAATATTACGTATTACGAAAGTAGAATGACATTGGGTGAGGTGACTTTGCATTTTTGATTACAAAACATCTGCTCCAAAATTCTTTCTGCCACCAGGTATATCAATATAAAAATTTCTGTCAGTTTATTGAATTAATTTGCGAAGTCTAAGTCAAAATATACTGTTACATTTTATTTCACCCTATACATTATTATATATTGATGAAAGTTGTTGTCAAAGTATTTGATGAAGAGGCTGACATGACATTTATTTTTGAATTCTAAATTACTCCTTCCATTCTGTTCAAAATTTTCATCAGGCCAGTAACTTTTCTCCCTTCTTAGAAAATCTGGACAATTGAACCTTACTAGATTTTGTCAGTCTATTAGCTACACTGTTTTTCAAGTCAACCCATTTTCATGATTCTTCATTTGTTTAGTCCGGTACAGAAGTACATTTCGGTTTATTCTGGTGTAAATTCGTTACTACTTTTGAATATTATTGCATACTGGAAAATTCCCGAACTAATACAAACATATTTTATTATTCTCGATCATTCACACATTCTCTGCCATTCTGTGGTTTCGAAACGTCCGGAAAAATAAACTTCTGGTTTAGAAGTTCATAAAACTTCATTTTTTATGTTATAGAACATTATTTTAAATCAACATTGACCCTCAACAATGCAGGATATAATAATAAGCCTTTGATATATTATTCTATGACTGTACTAGTATTATAGATACTCTGAAATCACAACTAAATTTTTGTTCTAAAATTACTTTTTTTGTCTATATTCATTATTTCAATTTAGTACGTTTAACACATATTTTTTGTATTTTCCAGGTATCCAACGTCGATATAGACTCCGCTTCACGTTAATGCTCTACATCTACCCTGTAGATCCGAATTTGTTTGATATTAGGCGACAAATTCGGTTCTAGAGAGGTTTGTGTGGTGCATACAAAGCATCGTGACTTGCCGAAAATTCCGAATCTTTCTTCAACGCCGCGGGATAGCAAGAGGTAGCATTGGAATGGAATACATGCACACTAAACAACACCTATTGAATATTTATTATATTTATATTAGTAATAGTTACTGTAGTCAGATCACGATATTAAATACATTTCAATCCAGTTTCAAAAAAAAATTACAATTTTATGTACATTTTGTTGAATATTATAATAGTATATTGTGTATCTAGTAGTAAAAGCAATACATTCCCGGACGACAATGTAAATTGTTTGTCGAGGCGATAAGCCGAGGCCAACAAGCATTGAAGTCTAGGAATGTGCTTTTACTACGAGGTATACATACTATTTTTTCTGAAATCGCAATCAGCATTATCATAAATTAAGGAATTATACTTATTGTTTGCGTGCATTCATTTACTGTCTAAAATGTATACAAGCAGTCAAAAATTTTCCTACAAGCGTGCGTGTTCCGCCCTATTCCCGCACGGAATTTAGTTTGAGAGGTGTCATTTTCCCGCACGCTACTGTCACTTTAAGTGAGTTTTTCCCGCACTAGTGCGGGAATAATTTTTCCCGCACGCAAAAGTTTGTTCAAGAGAGCAACATAAGATGTTTCAATGCGCTTGTAGAAGAAATATTGATCCTAACTCATACGGAAAGGTACTCTCCCGCACTCGACTGCTTACCCGAACTCCGCTCTGCGTCGTTCGGGTAACGGCAGTCTCATGCGGGAATGGTACTCTTTCCGTACTTGTTAGGATAATAACTATTCCCGTACAGTTTAGTGCCAAAAACAGTCTGGGAAAGTTCGTTGCTTAACAACGGACTAAAATACTAGATTAGCGTATTTTGAGGCCTGAAGTTGCTCCGAGAAAGTGGGCATTATTGAATGATTTCAGATAAATGATTTTATTATAATTCGGAGTCATTAATGATTATTTACAAGTTTGCTGGAGATTCCTAAAAAAATTATAACTTCCAGAACTTAGGATCGAAGGACCACGTTCTGGTTGGCAGTGTCGGATTGTATAGAGTGGGCCAAATTGGATAGTTTTGAAATAAAATTCCTGTGTACAAACTAGACAGATGAAAAGGGATGGCTGTGTCTGAGGTTAAAATTTCTTGACAAACTTAATGGTGAAAACCGCATTACGATATCTATCATCGTTTTTGAATTAAAGCATGTTTTTTGAAAATGTGCATTTTCGAAAAGTAGCTGTAACTTTTTTTATGTCAAAAATTTCTTGTTTCTATGACGACATTTCCATTGCAGTTTTTCACATAGAAGTCAATGGTGTAACTTATTTTTTCAAATGAGATATCCATAGTGGTTATTGATGGAAAAATATGTTTTTAAACGAGACACCCTGTATGTTCCTGCACATTTAAATAGAATTTAAAATTATCTTTCCAAAAATGTAGCACAATTGATGTTTTGCTTGAGTCATCTTTGGAATACAGAACTTTTAGTTTTTTTTTAATGTAGACTTTAAAACGCACACTTTGAATAAGTAGGCTTTGGACGATGCGGCGTAGAAAAATCGAAAAAAGTTAAAAGGGGTAGACCCTTAAAATCCTTTAAAAAAAACAATTTAACAAAACCCCCTTGAAATTCGCACTATTTGGGTACCTGTATATTTTCATACATTATACAGGGTGTCCCGAAACTATGGTGCCAAATTGAAACAGAAGATTCCCCTTGAAAAATAAATGTCCCCAAATGTCGTTCGTTGCAGAGATACAGGGTGTTGAATATGACAAATTAAAAGTAATTTTTAGTCATAACTTCCACAGTTCTGAAAAGTTTTCAAAAAAAAATTTAAAGAGTATTTGTGTTCAATAGGTGCTATATTTCCAGAAAGAAAAGACATTTTCAATTGTTACCAGTGGCGTACAAGAAGGGCATGATTGTCCCTTTTCTCCCATATTTTTTACGCCACTGGTAAAATCAGGAAAATTGTATATTTTTTGCATTCCTCATTTAATTTTCAGTAAAAATGTATACTTGTTTGAATCCGGAAAAACTAACCGTTTTCAAGATAATTGCGCTTTTATGAATGAAAACATACTAGTAACGAAAAATTTGTTCGGCAGAAATTAATTTTACAATCCCGATTACTGGCCCAAATAACATCTAACTGATTTCTTTCAGAAATAGAGCACCCATTGAAGAAGGGCATGCCTTCAAATTTAGTTGTTTTTTTTTGTAACTATGAAAGTTGCCTTTTATTTTCCAGTTTCAACGCCCTGTACCTCTGCAAAAAAAAAATCGAAATTCCATGAAAAATACAAATACCTTAGATTTAGTTGAAATTCGCCCTATATACGCAAAATTTCATGCATATTTCGAAAATATATTATTTGATTTCAATACGTCATCCTGTATTATACAAAAAAGCTCCGAAGAATATATGATCTAAAAATGTCTAGATATGCTCAACTAAATAAACTGTATAAGTGAAAATTACTAGTGAGCACTGGAATTTATGTGGAAACAGTTCCTGGTATGCTAAAGAAAGGTTAAAGTAATTGAAAGGTATATACTCTAGAGAGAAAGTGCTACAAAATTCAGAATTCTACTGCAAAAACTACGAAAGTTATGGGGGTGGTTCCATGAGACGTGAGACACAGTGTCATTTACTTAAGTTTCTTGCCAAGGTAAAACAATAGTATATTGTGCAACAAGTGCAGAAAAGTGCTAATTTCTCACGAGTTTGAAATAGTTGCGGCACGAGCGCAAGCGAGTGCTGCAATTCAAACGAGTTAGAAATTGCATTTCTGCTCGAGTTACACACTATACTTCTACTACACCCTTTGTGCTAAAAATAATACTATACTATAACATGTAATGAAATGTCAGTGACTCATTCTTAGCTTTATGATGCCCAAGAGAAGCAAGGGAAGAGGGAGAGGAATTTAAGCCGCTCTCATTCTTGTTTTTTCTGAACTGAACATCGCTGACTATTAATTCCGTTTTATAGTATAATTAAGTTTATTTCCAAACAAATATTTATTATAATAATTAATTACATATATTTAAGTTAATTATTAACTATTAGTTGTTAATGGTAATAACTGAGAAACAAATTCCAATAAAATCACTCAAAAATTAATTCTTGGTATGATTAAAAAAAGTATTTATTTGTAGTTATTATTCACTGTAAAATTGGAACAATTTTGAATTAAAATTCTGGGAGAGTTAGTTTTGTTTGGAAACATTTTCTGTAATATTCAAATTAGATGTAGACATTGAATATGCATTACTCGCGAAATTTTCTACAATTTTAACAGAAGTTGAAGGCGAAAATGATGATGATAATGAAGGGGATATCTGGTTCATATTTGATGACACTATATTTGACATTTGTGGGTTAACTGAATGCATTATTTTATTTGAAATGTTCATTTTGGAGTGCAAAGAGTCATCAATATAACCTTCGGCTACGCTATTTGACCGACAGCCACCATGGCGTTTCAGTGTTAACAGATCAGCTCCTGCGTCTGCTAACATGGTTGCCGATGTCCGCCGGAATGTGTGCCCTGTATACAAGTTTGGTTTCGGTAACTTTAAAAATGTTGCTATCTCTTGGGGCATTTTACCAAATTTGTTTATTCCTACCACTTGACGTGTACATCTTCCTTTTTGATAATTTAAAAAAAAACGATTTTCAGAAAGATTAGAAGGACGCAATGAAATATATTTTTTGCAAAGGTTATAAAAGGGTCCGGTAATTATGAAACTTCTCGGAACTTTTGTTTTTGTGTCCTGTAATTTTATTATTAGAGTTGAATGTAGGGCTTCTATGTCACTCATTTTTAGCTTCCATAATTCTCCTCTTCGACATGCACCACTAATTGCGATAACCATTGCAACCTACGATAATAAATATTAACGTTTTATTGTTAAATATGTAAATTTTTCTCTTAACATTACCTTTGTTAACAGGTATATATTGTCCGGGGCTTCTTTTATAAATATATTTATTTCCTCGGATGTCAGAGTCTGTGCTTTCTTCGCGAAATACCCGTCAGACTTTCTCTTTAAAAAAGCTCGTAATTTTGCCTACGTTGATATGTCAATTCCGTGATTAATATTAATAGTCGATTTTAGCATTGAATATATTGACCAGAGAGTAGATAGAGGCATTTCTTGATTTGGATAGTTCGTCAAAATATGCCAACATTATATTTTCAGAAACACTTTTAGTTTTGTATTTTTCCTTCCAATCCATAAACTGTATGCATTTTCATATTTTCCTCTTGAAGTTGAAGGTAGTAAATTCAATGACAATGAATTAACGTGTTCTCTTAGTTCTGGCGGAGTCTTTTCAATTTCAGAACTGTCGCTATCCATTTTAGTTCAATCTCATTAAAAAATGACGGGACAAGAATATTTTACGAATATTTTATGCTTTACGTTTGTTGACATTCAAATGATTCGATAGATGTTGCTCCGTTGCCTAGCAATGGATAGTGTGTATGTGGGTATTTGAGACAGCAGTAGTGATGTCTATAATTTTTGTTCAAAATATTATGAATTTGTACGACAATTTCCTTCATATTATATATACCAATAGACTTTGTCTATTCATTCTTGAAGTTACCTGATCGAATATCCCTTCGAAATGCAGAATTTTCAAAATATACTTTCACCTTGCTGTCACGAAAACTGTATTGCTTAGAAATTAGGTACTGAAAAATTTTGGCACAGAAATGTCACTTTGTGGCACAGAAATGTCACTTTGCGGCACACTAATGTCAAATTTCAATTATTGTGAGATATAATCATGTTTGCGAACGTAAAACTATGCAGAAAAGCATGTTTTGGAGTGTGGTTGTAGAAAAAGATTATTGAACAGACTGTGGGTCTTTGAAAGACTGGAGAAATGAAAAGTATGGAAGAAAACTTTCAATAAGACAACTTAATCGTAAACATTGTACATAGAAGTAGCTCCCATGGATTGAATGTTCATTTCTTGAAAAATACCTATTTGAAATAAATAACAATAATAAGATGTTTTAATGCATATTATTTTATTTTTCACGGTTGAATTGAGAAGTTGATGAAGTCAATCAACATATTGAAAAAACATTACATTTGCTGACGTTAAAATTGAAATCAGGGCCGATTATCAGCAAATATAATTCAGGCACCTATAGTAAATAATAATAATAATAACTGTCCTTTACTCACACAGGCTATGCCATTGGGGAATATTATCATTGAATCGGACAGCAAATGAGGGCGCTATGGATAGGGGAATTTTTTGCCAGTCACTCTTTAGCTCTACAAGAAACAAAAAGTTATTTAGGCAACAGGCACCCTGAGCAACCATGACCAAAACGTGCATTCTTATCCGATAACTCACACTGAATGATCGTCTTCAACCGGTTTTCAAAGACCATGTTAAAAATTGCAATCTGCTGAAGATTTTGGTCGATCAGTGTGAGTATGAAAGTTTTGCATGTTTAAACAATATATACAGGGTGTCAATTAAAATATTTCCTACCCTCAATATTTTCCTTTTTGTGATGAAAAATTGAAAAAACGTTTCTATTTTATTTTCCTTTCAAAGGGGACAATGGTAATGAATACTTCAGCGCTTGTGGTTCAGCCTCCTAGACTGGGTGGATGCTACCCTTAGAAGCAAATGGAAAGGGGGGTCCAGTAGAACATCATTTTGGTTGATATTTGAATTTCTTTCTGGTGGTAACCTGACTTATTAAACTTACAGATATAACAAGAACTTTCCTGCACTGAGACGCATTATTGTGTTGTTCTCTTTTTAATAGAAATGATTAGAAGAGTAGGTGGCACCATTCCAACCCTTGAATAACAAGAATTGATCTATTCCACACGTGAGATTTTTCATTTGTTGATTATTTTCCTTTCACACAAAAAAACTTAAATTTTCCGAGAAGGACCTAGTTACGCCTATCTTATAAACTGTTCAAACCGTTGTCCAATTGGCTCTAAGCAGTAATAAGGTCTAGTTTTGAACTATTCTCTAACATTTTGGAAAACTTTGAGAGGAATAGACCGACTTGCTGTTGTAATTCATCTTTCAATTTCATAAATATCAGCAGGTTGTGTTTTATAAACAATGAATTCAAGATGTTCCGGAGAAAAATCTAAGGAAGTTAAATCCGGTGATCTCAGAGGCCATTCAACTGCTCCCTTCTGCCAATCCATTTACCCCGCAATCATTTGTTCAAACATTATAGGATGGAGAAAAATTATCAGGTGAAGCACAATCCTGCTGGAAATGTAGCAGATCCTTCTGAATAAGTTCGACACGTTCTGCATCGATTTATAAAAGGATCGCTAGTCTCTTCAAGTATATCAAGCTACAGATTGCAATTCAAGTTTTATTCAAGAAATAAAGGAACAATAATGACATTTCCATAAATATTATCCCAAAGATTCATTTTTGTGGGTGTTGTATATGCCCTTCTCGAAAATTATGTGGGTTTTCCTTTTTTGAGTTTTCACCAAACCAGATTCGTAAAACTTTGTCAACAAATCAAGCACATGGTAATTCTCAATAGCATCCAAAAGTCTATGGAAGTTAAGGACTTATATTTTTCACTTTGACACTATTCCCATCTATCGGCAGATATTTGAAGTAATTGTTTCAAATTAATGATCTTTTTGGCCTCTAGATGCCAGTCAAGGCTACAGAATGGTTTCTTGGTTTCTTGATTTCGGTCGATACCTGCATTGATTATTATATATTATTTTTTTTATAACTGGTGCAGTATATATAAACACATCATATAATTTTCACGTAAAAAAAACGGCCAGGATATTACTGGTTCATGAAAAAGTCAATCCTTCATGGCAATGCTACCTGATATAACATCATGAAGGGTAAGTTCTATACTGAAAAAAGTAATAGTGCGATGTTTCACGATAGATATACAGTATGTTGCAATTTGATAAGCCCCTCCCTCGTATTTCTGTACATTTAAAAAAATTGTTTTTTTTTCCGAGATATACTTATTCCTTATCTTTTCAGGTACGGAAGTTTCATTAATGACCTCTTCACGACCTACTACGATCACAGAATATATGCCAAAAATTAAGAAAATGTATCAGGCATTTCTTATGAACAATATTTTGATTGGGGCATTAGATTCAAACCAGGCTCGAATAACTTCATGCAAAATTTCAATCTGATATCTTTTATGTGGCGCTGTAACAATATTTGAAAGAGAAAATTATTTAAGACCCCCAACAGAGAGTTGAATTTTGAGAACTGTTGGTAATACATATTGAAGAATATCAATTTTTTAAATAATTTTATTCGGATAGATCAAATAAGAAACTAATTTATAAGAACTTCGTTCGAATAGTTTTGTTCGATTGTTTTGAAGGCATTTGCAACTTGTGGAGATACGAAAATGTCAATCTGATTTGGACAATCTCACAACGTTACTGTCAAATAGTTATCATGGCCTGCTTACCAAATACCGACTGGGAATATCATTCTGAAGGGACAATTTCACAAATAAATGCTCACAAGTCCGAAACTTGACTAGTTCGGTGTAGGAAGCAAATTTCAGCAGCTTTCCGAATGATCAATAATACGCAGGGCTTTTTTTGAAATAATCAACTTTTATTCACTTTTTCAAGGAAACGAAAAAACTGTATTTTTTCGTGGGAAGCCTCCAAGTATCACCTAACTCGAAACCAAATTTTGATACCATAGCATTTCTCAACTCAAAGATATTAGCATTTTAGAGGTCATGATTTCAGAAGAAAATAGAAGGAATTAATTTTTATTTCGAAAACGGCAATGGATAGGTACAGAGAAATATCAGGAAAAGTTGTCGTTATCAGCCTGTAATAGTCATCTTCGAAATTAAATTTTCAAAAAGATTGGTATTTAAATGATAAGAAATGATGTCGCCAACTCCAAATTCATTAATGTTTTCAAATAATGATAGGTGTGTGATATAACCCTCTATTCAGACCAATTTGTCTCTCATCGTTTATGCTCAAAACGATGGAAAATACTAGTTGATAGAAATATCCGAGATAACGATACAGAGCATTCAATTTTCTCGGAGCACCAACATGCCTATCAACCTGGAAAATCCTACCAAACGGCACTGCACAGCCTAGTAGGCAGGATTGAGAATTCTCTCATGAATAAAGAGATTGCACTCACAGCGTTTCTTGACGTAGAAGGGGCATTTGATAACACATCATATGCGTCCATCACATCAGCTCTCACGAAAAGAAACGTTGCTCCAGCCCTGAACCAGTGGATATCTGCCATACTTGGCTCTAGGGTAGTACAAGCCTCCCTGTTCGGGGACACAATGGAGGTAAGGTCTACGAGGGGCTGCCCTCAGGGGGGAGTACTATCTCCTCTACTGTGGAATCTAATGGTGGACGGCCTCCTTGTAGATCTGAATCGGAGAGGAGTATTTGCCCAGGGCTATGCGAACGATGTCGTCCTAATTGTCAACGGGAAGTACATGGGGTCTGTGTGGAGTTGATGCAATCAGCCCTTACAGACCTACAGACGTGGTGCACGAGGGAGAACCTTAGGGCCAACCCTTAAAAAACCACAATAGTTCCTTTCACCAGAAAAAGAAACCTGGAGACCAACAGAACTCTTCGAATCTTTGGTGAAAGTGTACAGATGTCAGTAGAGGCGAAATACTTGGGGCTTAACCTGGACTCAAAGCTCACCTGGACCAAACATCTGGAAAAAGTGCTGAAAAGAGCAAGGACAGTCCCTCTGGCTATACACAGCAACTGTTAGGCCCTCGATATCAAACGGAGCCCTGCTGTGGTGGCCAAAGGTAGAAGTGACAATCAGGGGAAAGCTGGCTAGTTTAGTTTACAAAGACTGGCCACGCTCGGAGTCCCTAGTGCTATGTCCAGTACATCGACAATTAGCTTGGAGGTAACCCTGAACCTCCCTCCCCTGCATCTGCACATTGCAGCGGAGGCGAGGATAGAAGCATCCAGGCTAAAATGTCTGGGCCAATGGAGGGGCAATAACCAAGGCCACTTCACCATACTGGAGGTCTGAGATGCCGTCGGACAAAATGACTCCAACATACTCCTTTGATGGAACATACACCACCATCATAGAAGATGGGGAAGCAAAATCAAGGGCCATACCAATGCTGTCAAGAGGGCAAATTTGGTACACGGTTGGCTCAAAGACTAGCAAAGGAGTTGGGGTTGGAATATACGGGGAGAGACATAAGCCTAAGCCTCGGTACTCAAGCCTCTATATTCCAAGCCGAGGTAACGGCAATCTCCGTCTGCACGAGAGAGATTCTAAGGAGGGGTCCATAACGATTCTCTCCTACAGACAGGTGGCGATTGAAGCCCTGCGTTCATGCAGGTTCACTTCCAAACTGGTTTGGGAGGCACACCAAAACCTTAACGACCTGGGAGCACAGAGCAGGGTAAAACTTGCCTGGGTACCAGGTCATAAGGGGATCCAGGGAAATGAGAGCGCAGATACCCTGGCGAGAGCAGGAGAAGCAACAACTCTCACTGGACCAGAATCAGCCTGCGGAATCTCGTTTGGGGATATTAAACAGGACACAAAGAAATGGGTTAAAAACCATCAATTTATCTGGGAGAGTGCCTCAGGCAATACTTACGGAAAAATGATGATGATGGGGCCAACCGACCGGCTACCGAGACACCTTTTTGAACTAAGCCGAGACTTCCTCAGGAAGATGGTAGGACTGATGACAGGCCTCTGCCATCTGAGAAAACACTTGCAACTGTTGGGGATACATCAAGGAGGACGAAACAGCCTCCCACATAATGTTTGAATGAGAAGCTCTGGCTCGCATGAGGATGGACATCTTCGGACACCACGGTGCAGAAAACCTTGTGAGGAATCTCCAGGAGTTCATTAAAAGATCCGGAGTACTCGCGAGATAGACCTGATAGCGGGGTGCAGAAAGGTTCTATACAGAACTACCTGCATTTCAGCCACTGGCCAGCCCCACCATCTATTATTAATAATAATAATAACTCTATATTTTGAATGGTCGAAAATTGTTAAAAATTATGAGAGGGGCGTTTCTAGCGTTAGTACTAAAATTACGATTATAATAGCAAACTTGTGATAATATTGTAAAGAATTATTTGAAAAATTTAAATTACTATTTGAGAAACTGATTCTAGATAAAATCACTTCAATATAAAACTAAATAAAAAGCTCTTTCGAGTATGGGAAATCAACACAATAACTACCTACACCATTACAATGTTCTAGTTCAACAACTTTCATGCCTCGTATTCATAACTCTGAACTGAATTAGTTTCAAGATGATTATAAACGATAACCGGCATCATCAATTACCTCAAAAACCGACATCGCAAACCCTTTTCGTGCAGATTATTAACAGAAAAAATCTCTCGCCGAACCAGTTTTTTACCTAAAGGGTACACAGACACACCTCAAACAAAACCTACTAAAGATACAGTACGGTCGGGACGAGGCAGAGGCTGAGATTTTCGTGTCACTTTTGAATCTTCGGACCGACAGTCATTAATCTTGTGTCTCCGAAGAATAGTTGCTTATCTCTAACCCCTACAACGGTAGATCCAACAAGCTAGCTGTTTAATGCACTTAATTAATAAAAAAGATATGTTGGACCTCACGTCCTCAACTCCTCAGTCGACACGATCGTAGATCCGGATAATTATTTATCTCATTAAGGCGATTACTCACCTAGTTTGGTGTGTCTGCGTTCTATACAAAATGTCACATGATATGGAGGGGTTGAATTTGCGATGTCACAATTTTATGAAGACAGGGATTTCAGAGATTCAAAGGTGACTGACATAACATATACGGGGTATTAATTTGAAAACTTCCTATCCTTAATATCTTACTTCCAGTAAATAATATGAGGAATCGAAAAACAATTTCATTTTCAAGGGGGACACTTCCAACGAATATTTGTAGCCCTCGTGGTTCAACCCCCCTAGGAGGGGTAGAAGTTACCCTTCGAATCTCAAATGGAAAGGGGGGTCAAGTGGTACATCATTTCCATTGGTGTTCAATTCTTTTTCCAATGATACCATTACTTTTTATTTTTTAATGAGCATTTTCTGAAAAATGGCGTTCTAAACTTAAACATATTATTAAGAATTTGCCTGTTCTGAGATGCATTATTGAATTGACTCCTTCCAACCCTTGAATGACAGGAATAAATTTATTATGCGTGGGATGATTCATTTGTTGGTTATTTTCTTTTTACAAAATAGAATATAATTTAATTCGCGAGAAAGACATTGCAAACATTGAATATACTTACGCTTATCTTATAAACTGTTCGACATGCCGTCCGTTTTGCTCTGAACAGTAATAAAGTCTGTTTTCGAACTCCCTTCTAACATTACGGAAAACTTCACTAGGAATTGACTGGTATACTGCTGTAATTCGTCTTTTAAGTTCATCAATATCAAAATGTTGTGTTATAAACAACGGATTTAAGATGCCCCCAAAGAAAGAAATCTGATCTAGTTAAATCCGGTGATCTCGGAGGCCATTCAACTGCTTCCCTTTTGTCAATCCATCTATCCAGAAATTTCTCGCTTAACCACTGTCGGACGGGAAGAAAATTATGAGGTGGAGCACCGTCCTGCTGGAAATGTAACAGATCCTCCTGCACAAGTTCGTTACCTTCTGCATCGATTTGATTTTCTAGCTCGTGAGTTATAAGAGGATCGATAGTCTCTTCAAGCATTTCAAGCTACAGATTGCCAGTCAAGTTTTCTTTCAGAAATAATGGACCAATAATGGCATTTCTAAGAATACCATCTATAACATTGACTTTTTGTGGGTCTTGTGTATGCCCTTTGTGGGTTTTCATCACTCCAATAGCTACAATTTTGTCTATTAACTTCGATATTCAGAAAAAATTAACAATCATCGCTGAAACAGATGTTTAACAGAACAGGGATGGTAATAACTCGATGAGACATGGTTTTACAAAACTCTATTCTTCTATCATAGGTAATCATCCTCATGGAGCTCTTGAAGAATCTGCATTTCATATGGATGAAATTCATGCATTTTCAATGCTTTTCTTACAGTCTCGTGTAACATTACCGTCTGTTCTGATAATAATCGATCGTAAGGAGCTCGTGGGCTCTGCATAAAATGTACCCAAAACTTCAATTTGAGCTTCTTCATTCAGTACTCTGGGGTTATTTCATTTTTATTCACTGAACCAATTTCGTTACACTCATTCACCAAATCAAGCACATACCGGTGACTAACCTTATAATTTGAATGTCTTTCGTTAATAAGGCATGTCGCCCTTCGTGCGCACTTTCTTACTACTTTTCAATAAGTTACAATCATTTCAATTATATTTTGAAGAATGTTAACCATTTTTACACTTTTATACACTCATTAAAGTAATCACTAAACAGGCCAACTGGTGAAACTGTAGTCTCAATACTACCACATCGTTCAAATTTGCTATAAAATTTTTTGCCTGACAACAGAAAGTTTTCACAGCAGATGTAGCAAATAAGGAAGGCTATATATAAAATTTCTACAATGAGAATTAAAAATTCCGAATTTAATAAACACACTTTTACCACCATCTACGTTTTACTATTAGACTACTTTTTGATATAAATTTTTTGGAGCTAATGACTAATGTTACCTCTAATATAGGGTTGGAACGATACTTCCTAATATTCTGACCAGTTCTGGTCAAATCATGCATCTCAGTAATCATAGTAATCATAGTCTAATCATTACTTCTGTTAGTTTAGAACGCTATTTTTCGGAAAATGCTCTTCAAAAAATAATAAGTCAGGGAAGCATTGAAAAAAGAATTGAACGCCTATCATAAAAATGTACCTCTTGACCCCCATTCCCATTTAAAATTCTGAGGGTAAGATCTACCCCTCCTAGGGGTATGAACCACGAGGGCTACAAATATTCCTTGAAAGTGTCCCCCTTGAAAATAAAATTGACTCGTTATTAAGATTCCTAATATTGTTCACTGGCAATGAGATATTAAGGGTGGGAAGTTTTCAAATTGACACCTATAATTTTATGACAAATTTCTCAAGCTCGTTGCTTGGTAACCACGGAACGAGCTTTCGATTGTCCTAAAGCTTTCTCGTCTATTATCAATGTCCTAGGGATATTACTACTGATAATCGACCGTTACCATACATATCAGCGACCCTATAACTTCAAGTTGTAGAATAATATGACTTCCGTCTCTCAACGATGTATTGATAACCCTGTATATTTTCTAACACTTATGAATTATTGAATAAGATATCTTATGATATTAGTACAAAGCACTCGAGTCGAACAACGTTGATCACCCCGAAAGAAGCGACTCCGCCGGAATAAATGAAACTGATAATAGATTAGAGCAGACATTCAAAATAAAGAAAGTTGGAGAAGTGTCAAGCTGATGCCGAGTGGGCCCCTGCTCCGGCTGGAGGGCGAAACGAAATCTTGAAGGGTAGATACAGAAAGACTCTTTTCCGACGTTCGTTCTTATACACAATATTTTTTCTCTGGGAAAAGTTTGTTGTTCGAAGCTGTGCCCGCCGAGCGACCATTAATCACGGCCAAAGTTTCGGAGAGAGTGAGTGACGTCTGGGAACAGTCGGCAAAGGCCCCTTTTCGTTTCGAAGAACTCCGGGGAGCTTTCAGAAAATTGCAACATCTCGAGAGCGCCGATGAACTCTCGAATAAAAGGGACTCTTCGGTCCGATGACGCGGCAATACGTTTCCACAATAAGATATTTGTTTTAGCGTAATTAGATTGTTTGTCGACGTAGCGCCGGCCGCTGGAGACTCTTTCCAGATTGGAAAGTAATTGATTGTTTCGCTGCACTTTTTTCTCGCCTCGGTCATGCTTTCTTTGCTACAGCAGATTTTAATGGACTCGGTTACACATTTATTGAAAATATTTTTCAATATATTTATTCATTCAGTCAGTTATATGAAACAAGGCTTTCTGACAAATTCAATTCCAATGACGAGATGATCAGTACAGTAAGAAAATTTGATTAAAAAATTAATTTTAAACATAAAAACTTGGTTTGGGCTTGAAAGTCAAGCTTTCAAAAATAAAAAACTTGGCTTGGCTTGGCTTGGTTTCAGCTATTTTCCAGCTTTTTCAAGTTTTTTCAAGCCTAGGCTTTTCTGCTCCACCCACATTCTCGAAACATCATTCACGTGTTGCCACTTCACGGATTATCATTTAAGTTGCAGGAAATACGGGAAAATGAACTGCTCAAATATTTAATGAAACTTGAAAATTCTCCCAAGCTATCTTAATAAAAATGACCAATTTTCTGCTATGCAATTTGGTTTCAAAGTAGGTAAATCTATAACCAGGACGCCATACCGGAATTAACATCGGAAATCTATGAAGCCCTCGCTAAAAGCCTTTGAAATCGTCAGTCATTCTCCTAGTATCAATCTTGGAAAACATAGGAATTAGAAATGATTATAAACTCTTCAGAATATAAATATCTTGAAGAAAGAAGACAATGTGTGAAAATCAATGGTGAAATAAGTAGTTACAGGACTATAGAATATGGTATTCCACATGGAACGGTACTGGGACCGATCCTATCCTCCATTTATATCAATGGATTATTTTTCTTGCCAATAAACGGCTAAATAATCAGCTTTGCAGGTGATACTGCATTATTGTATAAAGTTGATAATTGGGATGAAGCCAGAAGTAATTCAGAGTCAGATCTCAATATTATCAGAGACCGGTTTGATATAGTTAACTGTTATCTATTAATTTTAAGGAATCATTTTTCTTACCGTTTACCACCACAGAAACTCATGATTTCCACAAATTACTATTGGGAATAACATCAGGCTGGATCCTGCTCTTCGTTTTATACAAGTACCGGCAACTCTAACATCTGAAGCAAAAAAAAATATATATCGATCAAAGAGAGTCATATTACGTATGGTATCTTAGGATGGGTAGTGGTGGAGAAAATGTACCTTCATCCTCTTGAATTCATTCAAAATCGTTTCTTGAAACTTATGTTGAATAGGGAATTGAGATATCCAATCGACTTTCTTTACTTAGAATCGCAAATCCTTGAATTTAGATATTCGTCAACACTTGAAAAAAAAAACAAGTTAGTCAACTCACCTATCACTATAATACTAGGCAAAAAATCAATTTCTCCACCCAGTTGTATCTAAGACAATAGGACAAAAGAGTTTCAACTATCTAGGCCCCAAACTTTTCAACACTGTACCTTTCTCTGTCCAAGTCGAAAAATATACAAGACTATTCAAAAAGAAACTGATTGACAATATAAAATGTATCTCTTGAACGAATATACATGAAATAATTGTCTGAAACTACTGTATACAATTATTTTAACATTACCTTCTCAACCTCGTTTACAATTTTAAATTCTCTACGAGTTTTTTTACAATTTTATTTATACAATTCCATTTATACAATATCTTATAACTGAGTACATTGTTTCATATTTTATATATTATCTAGCAGTTTGTTATGCTATTTGTAATGAATTTTTGACGTAGTGAGCCTTTAGTATCAGAGTTTTTTTTATTCTATATCTCCAACTTCAAATAGTATTGAAGTTAGGCTTGAGAATGTATTCATTATTATCACAAACAGACGTAAGCCTCTGTGAGTTCTGTTGTTTATTTTGAACGTATATTCGCTGTATTTTATTTCATGTATTTTTTTCATCAAACTAGACTAAAAAAAACTATTCTTTACACGATGAAATTCAAGGTGTTACAACAGACGGTACCAACATTTCTGCGTGGAATTCGAGAGGTTGATTGACCATTTTCATTCAAGACATGCATTACGTTCATTTGAGTTCATTTCAGATTTAGGGGCTCGTGACTTCAAGAAATTTCTTAATTCCCATGTTTCCGATTAGGAGACTTCGGTGGATAAAATCAAAACAACCTATTGCAAAAAAAAAATAAAAATCCAAGCAGATCAAAATTAGTTTTTGAAAACTTCATACCACTTTGAATATAAGAATGTAAATGCTAAAATTAGACCTGCTCCAAGATGAAATTCTTCTCTTCAAATGCTAGCCTATTATATAGGCACTCAATTTGAAAAATTACATAAACGTCCTCCTTTGTGATAATATACCGATAAATTTGAGGGTCACCGACACAAAATTTGTTATTTCAAAGCATAAATTGATCGAATCCGAAAGAGGGCAATTTTTTAAAACAAAGAAAACAATAACTGGGGTAGTTTTTTCACGTTTATTTCAGAATTATTTTGTTAATTTTTAAAGCACGAATGATATTCGGTGGGAAATTTTAAGAATACGAAAAGATTCATAATATTTATTGTAGAAGTTGATACTACAATTATTCTGTCTTTCATCAGTCACTTCAGTTGAATTGTCACTTATCATCACTTATACCATGTGGATTATCGAGTGCTCGCAATACTATCGATAGTAATTCTGTCGGAAATGAAAAAGATCAAATTGCTTGATGGTATGTCAAAGTAATTTGATCGAGTTTAGGATTTCTGACAGAATTAACGATAGTATTGTGTTTATTGAGATAATTTCAAGAGGCAATTAAGGTAGGAAAACGAATATTCTTGTTCATTTTAGTTCAATGAATAAAAGCTGTCAGACTGACATTTATAATGTAATGCTCTAATTCAGGGATAATTCCACACCTCTGAGAGACATTTTAACACATGAGTGAAATTTTCTAATAAATTTTACTAAACTCTCTACAACTTTGCAGGCAGAAAAGAAACGAACTTCAGCAATGGTAGTTATTGGAATCAATTTATTAGTACACAAGTTGGAGAAATGGACAAATTTCTTGGATAAAAAAATTACAAGAATAACATTGAGATCTTCCTTTTGTCTCTACAAGCATTGCGAGATGGAATTTTCGAACATTAAAATAAAACCAACTGGGACTAATTTTATATCATAGACACAAAGTGAAAATTTTCACAACCACTGATTGGAGAAGGAACCTGCAAAGACAGGCAATGTCGAAATTTCAAGAGATGTATAAATGAATATACTACTGATCTAATACTTCCATTACTGATAAGGAGTTCGTAGGATATCGAAATTGAACACAGTGAATATAACGATACGACATGTTTTAATAGAAATGAATTCGATCATCAAGATACATTTCAGGGAACCTCTGATTTCTCAGAATAAATTAAATAAAAATTTCCAAAAATATCGAATATTGCATTATTTGACTTTATCGTCTATGAATCTCTTGAAAATGCGAAATTAGCTAGTATTTTTTCATTAAAACGCCCTTATACTTAGGAAGTGTCTATTTTTGGACAGAAGTACAAAAAAAATATTCTGACATTGTCAATTTGACATCGGAATACATTTTTGTGGTATGATTCGGAATCAGCTGGCAAAAATATATTTGGAGGACGTTTGCGATGGAAAATTGATACTTTTGAAAGTTGTATTGTGCGAGGGAATGTGTGACGTTTTATTCATTCCTTTCGTATGTTAAACCTAAAATGAGCGTATACAAACCTCATATATTCGGAATCAGTTTGAATTTTTGCGTATATAATGTGAATTTCGAGTAAATGTTGTCATTTTGGATTTTTCACGATGTTTAGGGTTTCAGAACAGAAGGCAGGGACTTTCCTCCATTCTTACATTCTCAACTTATGTCAAGTATGCCCAGCCAACAAACTAGAATTTCTGGCATGGCATAATAATATTAAGTTTTTCTCAAGAATCTTTTCTCCATTTATAATTTATTGATTCCCATTTATAGTTAGAACATGATAAATAAGTACAACCAGAATGATTGACTGATTGACTATTGACTTTTGAAATCGTATTTGATTGATCTTACCTCAAAATTCCCCCCACCTCGATATTTTCTCGGTCTGAGAAGCAATTAAGGTGATACGCAGCGTTTCCTGCAAAACTAAAATCCGTACAACTGTAACGAACAATAACTGTGTCATATTCGCCCCAGGATAACCAGTAGAAAGAATACTGAAATTAACTCGAAACGACTTGTGATTAATGATGGCGACGTTATTAAAACCACAAATTACATATGTATGTTATCGTGCCGTATATCTGGTTTCATTTTCATAAAAAAGGCTACACACTCGATGATAGAGTGGATAATAAATTAATGTTGAATTTTCGCATTTCATAACTTTTCGAATCTATGATTTGAATATAAATTGGTTTTCTGTACTTCTACGACGATATCAAAGAGGCGTTGGCATTGATTTTTCAAGAGTCGGCATTTCAAATATTGTGAAGGGTACGACCATAATCAAAACTAATCCATGTGACATACACGATGTCTGTTAATACCTCATGAAGATTTTTTTTTCCGAAACTATCTCATCGATTTCCATTTCTGCTAATGTATTATAATAAAAATATATTCAAATTGGTTTTACCGATTTATCTAATTTATTTTCACAAACTTGATATACCTAGTTTATTTTCATGTGTGCAACACTATATTTCATTCTGTCAAATATGAATTTCCCCTTGCTATGCGCTATACTCTTATGCCCACAGACGAGTTATTTTTGAAGAGTCGCGGGACTTCGAGAACCAACGAGAGAGGACGCTTATGAATTATTTTGCAATTCACATCAAGAGCGAGAAATCTGTAACAGTCGTGAGGTAGCAGATTTCCTTAACAAACAGAACACCCAGAATGAATGGTTACAATATGAAACGATTAAATTCTGTCGTTCAAACATGACCGGAACTCTTTTCTCCCCAATCTGGAATCAGGAGATAGATACTATACATATTTTTTATACATAAAATAATTCGATTCTGGTAACATTTTTATTATCTTTAACAAACTTATGAAAACAGTACTGGTCAAAAAAACATGACATTCCTGCATCGCTATTGATGTGTAACTGTTTACTTTTTTACACCGTGAAATAAGTTTTTTTTTACTGCCAAAATAATTCACAAAATAAACATGAAATATTACTTCTTGAAGGAATACATTTTAACTGAGTCAATAATTATTAATTGATTATTCATCCTAAAACAATTTCATTTATTAGAATGATAATTGATAGTAGAGTTTGAACAATTACTTCCAACATAAATTCCTGAAGATGTTCCATTTTGCTGCTGATCAGGAACGTTAGATATTTCTTGAAGAGTTGATTCCACAATTTTATTAAATATTTTTTTTGATTTATTTGAAGAAGATGGAAAATTCAATATTTTGTTGGAAATTTCATTTTTGTTATTCAAACTATCTTCTATACATGCTTTTGCTACGAAGGCAGATTTCTAGCCATCGTGACGTTTTATGGATGTAATGTAACGTTGCCACCTGTAGTGGCCAGAAGAGTTATAGAGCTTCTCATGAAACAGTGACCTGTGTAGCTCTTATACATGTCTTTTCCAAGCCATTTGGAATCAGGCTAGGAATTTCTCCTATTTTATTTATCCCTACATGTTGGTTAATATATTTTCCTCTCGAATATTTCAAAAATGATCTGTAACGTTTGTATGAGGCGGCCGTAATTCTATACTTGCAGTATATTTCAGTATAATCAGAATTTGAAACAGTGAACGTTCTTGCGTAAAAGGTCATCGTATCAGGTATTTTAACAATCAATATACAGTGTGTCCCGCTTTTCATGAATACACCCTAATATCTCAGTTATTAATAATGCGATTTTCTTGAAATTTTTGTGATGATTATATGTTGGGTAAATGAAGTATTTTGGCATAGTGAACATTTTCATCGACCATAGGCGTGCGGTGTGGGGGGTAAAAAAGCTGTTTTTTGGGAAAAGGATATTAGGGCTCATTTTAGATAACTTTTTTTATCAGAATTAGAATCAGCATCCCCAGAAACCCTCCAATCCATATTTTCGAAATCTCAAGAGCTGATTTGAGGAGAAAAAATAAATAAATTCACTTTTTTCGTCAATGCACCCGAATATCTGTTATTAGCGATTTTCTTGAGATTTTGGTGGTGATTTTTTGTTAGAAAAATGAAGCATTTGGCATAGTGATCATATTCATTCACCATTGGCGTGCGAAGTTGGGGAGAGAAAAAAGGCATTTTTTGAGAAATGAATATTAATGCTTATTTAAGACAACTTTTCTTATCAGATTCGGAATCAGCATCCCCAAAAACCCTTTGATTCATATTTTCAACATCTCAAGAGCTGATTTGAACAAAAAAAAGTCTTTTTTTTAATAAGTTCTTTATTTGTAACAGTGGTAACAAAATTACGAATTACTTTATTTTAGATTCTTGTGTTTTCAACATAACTACCTTCTGAAACAATACACTTTTCAACAATTCTTATCAAACGTACATTAACTTTTCTTAAAGTTTGGGGAGTTATTTCCTGACACGCTTGCCTAATTGCAAAACAAAGTTCCTCTCTATTACGCGGCCGAGTAGCATACAGTTTATTCTTCAAATGCCCCCACAGAAAAAAGTCACAAGGGGTAATATCTGGCGATCTAGGGGGCCATGGTTCCAAAGGAGAATTTCTACCTATCCACTTCATAGGGAAAATTGCATTTAAAAAGTTCCGAACTATCCCAGAATTGTGTGCGGGGGCCCCATCTAATTGAAAGATTAAGTTTTGTCTTTGTGCTAATGGCAATTCCATGAGAAAAACATAAAAAATTTAGAAAATTTTGTCCGGTCAGGTTATCCAGGAAATAAGGGCCAACAATCCGTTCGTTGAATATGCCACACCACACGTTAACTTTTTCACTGTATTGGTTTTTACAATGAATTCCTCAATTCGGAGTTTCAGCTGCCCAAAACCTACAATTTTGACTAGACACCACACCGTTTGTTGTAAACGTTGCCTCGTCAGTAAACATCATGTTCTTCAGAAAAAGTCTGTCGTTAACATAGTTACCCTGCAACCATAAGCAAAATTCAAACCGTCGTTCAAAATCACCATTTAACAGAGTATGTAGAAATTTTGGTTTAAATGCCCTAATCCTGTTGCGTTTCAAACATCTCCATACTTTGTTTTTCGTTAAATTCATTGTCCTCGCAACTGCCCTTACTGTACCATTTGGGTTGTTTCGAAATTCTGCTAAGATACGTTCGTCGTCTGGATAGTGTCTTTGATTTAAATTGTACCTCCCTGGTCTTATTTTGAAAACCGCTCCAGTCCATGCGAACAATCTGTTGATTTTGGCAACGGTATCGTGAGAAATTGGTTCTCGGTCATGATGCCTTCCATTTAATATTCCAGCAACTTGACGCGTAGATCTTTCATTATTACCAAATAAGCGGATAATCTCTACTTTTTCTCCAATTGTAAGAACTACTCTTTGGTTGTGTGCCATCTTATTAACAGTTAAGTAACACTGCTTGACTTATTGACATTCCGTACTGATTACCGATGTCAAACAAAAACTTTTGTTTCAAAGCACTCTTTCATTAATTTGCATGAAAATTCAAATCGGCAAGCCAACGGTAACAAAATGTGCGTATCTTCGGAAATACCTAAATTGTAGTATAAGGGCAGTTGCAAACGATACAGAATATAAGGAAACGAAGGTGTTTGAAATTTAATATAGGATTAGGGCATTTGAAATAAAATGTTAGAAATAAACAATCTATTGAAAAAAAGTGAATTTTATTTTGTTTTCTAATCAAATCAGCTCTCGAGATTTCGAAAATATGAATTGAGGGGTTTTTGCGGTCGCTGATTCCAAATCTGATAAAAAAAAAATTGTCTAAAATGAGCCCCTTATATCCTTGGAGAAGAAGTGGAGATTATCCGATTATTTGGTAATAATGAAAGATCTAAGCGTCAGGTTGCTGGAATATTCAATGGAAGGCATCATGATCGAGAACCAATTTCTCACGCCAAATTCGACAGATTGTTCGCAAAGACTAGAGCGGTTTTCAAGACAAGACCAGGGAGGTACAATTTAAATCAAAGACACTATCCGGACGACGAACATTTCGAATTTGGAAACAACCCAATTGGTACTGTAAGGGCAGTTGCGAGGACAATGAATTCAACGAAAAACAAAGTATAGAGATGTTTGAAACGCAACAGGATTAGGGCATTTAAACCAAAATTTCCACATACCGTGTTAAATGGTTATTTTGAAAGACGGTTTGAATTTTGCTTACAAGGACTTATTGAAAAAAAAGTTGCATAATTTTTTATTCAAATCAGCTCTTGAGATGTTGAAAATATGAATTAAAGGGTTTTTGGGGATGCTGATTCCGAGACGAAAAAAGTGAATTTTTTTGTCCTCAAATCAGCTCTTGAGATTTCAAAAATATGGATTGGGGGGTTTTTGGGGATGCTGATTCTAATTCTGATAAAAAAAGTTATCTAAAATGAGCCCTAATATCTTTTTCCCAAAAAACAGCTTTTTTTTACCCCCCCCCACACCGCACGCCTATGGTCGATGAAAATGTTCACTATGCCAAAATACTTCATTTACCTAACATATAATCACCACAAAAATTTCAAGAAAATCGCATTATTAATAACTGAGATATTAGGGTGTATTCATGAAAAGCGGGACACACTGTACATAGATCCAGTATCAATCAATCAATAGCTATATTTTCCTGTTTGAAAAAATCAGTCCTAAATAACTAAATTATACTTCTCTTTTCCATACATGTTATCCTTAATGTTATCAATACTTCCAATACAATTTTACAGCATCCATTGGTCTTTCTGAGTTGTTAATATAGAAACGGTTTGTTGGCACGCGTGTTTGACTGTGTTTGCTCGTAGTTTCTTCAACTTTGAGTTGTTTTCAAGAAGAAGGATGTTGATTATGATAGTGGAAGTGATACCCTATCAGATATATCTGAGAAAGCAAATGTAGTATCTAATATGGTACCGACCAAATCCAAGTTAGTATATGAGAAAACATATCATCAATTTCGTGAATGGTGCGACAAGAAACATGTAAAAATGGTACAAAAAACACCTCAAGAGTTATTGGACGTATTTATTTTTAATATATTTCAGACGATGTAAATTCACATTCACAGTTGTACAAAAAATGTTCTTTGTATTTTGTGTATAAAATCTGTGTTTTCATGGTAAATTCGGGAGAATTTTTGGCCACAACCTGTGGTCTCGGCCAAAAATTAACACTCTCATGTGCCATTGTAAAACACTAATTTTACGCACTTAACAAAAATAACTATTTATCGACTCATGAACATGAGCTCTTTCGCCATAATGTAGCAACAGGTTACTTGAATCACACTTCTATCACAAATAAATGTTGCCTATGGTGACAAAGATGAAATACGAAGATTTGTTTAGAAAAAAGTATTGAATTCGAATATGGCCTATCACATTTCTTTCGTTTAGCTCTCTGGGTTAGGAAATAGAGAAAGTGTTGCCGATTCAAAAACTAAGAAAAAAAAAAATTCTAGATAATTGCATACCTACACCCATTCAGAAAAGAAAGTTTTTTCAATAGCTTTCTTGGATCGTTTATTGACTATAACGTATGCCCAGAATACTTTGACTCCTATGCAAAAAGATCTTTCAGCATCAAAATCTACTCGAACTGCATTGATCAGAGTCCTAACCAACCTAGTAGAGATCATGGACACTGGCGAACGCCCTGCTGCGATATCATATAACCTGAGCAAGACATTCGACTGCGTCAGCCATGTGAAGTATTGAATATTTCTGAATCATTTAGTGAGAGTTATTTCAAAAAACGATATAATCATCGACAGTATGACAAAATCAAAACATAATTTTAGTCAGTTTTGGGATCGCACGCTGGAAAATAATACTCTTTTTTCTAGGCCATATGGGTCTCATGAAAACTCCTCATTACTGCTGAAATCCTGCAAATAAAATATAATATTCATGTTGAACCTAATAGACATTTCAATCAATATCATGCACATCACCAATTTTGAAACACTTTCAGTAGTGATATGGTGCACTGCTTTTTCACTTCATGATCACACGGTACGAACGTAATACTGTTGGATATTTTCTCGAATTCTACACGCATAAATCACTTTTCACTGAACTATTCCTCCCCCATTTCGAGTTGCTAATAAGAGAAAATTTGATAAGGTCGTGCGATTCATCTAGAGATAAATGTATTTTAATTAAGAAAGCATTTAAGAATGTCAATCATTTACACCCTAAGTCGTTTGAAACTTTTAGGTCACAAGGGACGACATTGGGACTATATTGACTTCTTGTCAAAATCAGGTCACGAGTGAGTAAGTAACACTAACACCAACTCAAACATCCCTCGTTAACTGCTGGGTATGATAGAAATGGATTAGATAAAAAATACATCTTCCAGCATAATTATAATCTGAGGTATGACTTCAATTATTATATACCGTTGCGCATATAAGGTGTTATCAAAACTCTTGCACTGCCAGCGTAAATAGAGAAATTTTATAATAAATAGAAATTTTAAAAATAAAAATAAAAAGAGTTTTCTAAATTTGGCAACATTTTGGTACCGCTGTCTGCAAAACTTCAGCTGACTGCGACAGAGCCATAATCACAAAATGGCAATACACACACGACATTGACGGAAGTGCAAGAAATTATATTACTCTCTTTATGTTGTAACATTTATTATAAAAATCAGTAACGTATTCAAATATTTCTTATTATTAAGTTTTGGTGGAAAATGTGTTGCAAATCAAATGAAAGCAATTGAAATCCCTATTATTTTTATTTCTGTACTATATCCTAGTCTGGAGATATACAGTGTCCTTCATAAAGTTGGCATCATATGGGAAACATTTTTGGTTATAATACCGTGAGTGCTTTAAATAGTATCGATGATGCTATCGGGGTCGGCAATTTATGGTTTGAAACAATGAAACAAATAAACTCGTGCTGTTTTTAAAAAACACGTTGAATAATTTTGAAATTTGTCTTGAGCGTTCAAAAATACGAAAAATGACCTACTAGGATATAATCACCTGACTTTCTCTTAACTGTCAAAAGTTATTAGTTCTTCAGAATGATATCTGAAAATAGTCTCATCTTTTCGAAACTTAAAGGAATTAGTATATTGTGTATTTAGTAGTAAAAGCAATACATTCCCGGACGACAATGTAAATTAAGCCGAGGCCAACAAGCATTGAAGTCTGGGAATGTGCTTTTAACTACGAGGTACACATACTATTTTTTCTGAAATCGCAATCAGCATTATCATAAATTAAGGAATTATACTTATTGTTTGCGTGCATTCATTTACTGTCTAAAATGTATACAAGCCGTCAAAAATTTTCCCGGATACGTGAAAGTACTTTCCCGTACAGTTTAGTGCCAAAAACGGTCCGGGAAAGTTCGTTGCTTAGCAACGGACTAAAATACTAGATTAGCGTATTTTGAGGCCTGAAGTTGCTCCGAGAAAGTGGGCATTCTTGAACGATTTCAGAAAATAGTATTTTGTGTATCTAGTAGTAAAAGCAATACATTCCCGGACGACAATGTGAATTGTTGGCCGAGGCGATAAGCCGAGGCCAACAAGCATTGAAGTCTGGGAATGTGCTTTTACTACGAGGTACACATACCATTTTTTCTGAAATCGCAATCAGCATTATCATAAATTAAGGAATTATACTTATTGTTTGCGTGCAATCATTTACTGTCTAAAATGTATACAAGGCGTCAAAAATTTTCCCGGATCGTTTACGTTGCTTAGCAACGGACTAAAATACTAGATTAGCGTATTTTGAGGCCTGAAGTTGCTCCGAGAAAGTGGGCATTCTTGAACGATTTCAGAAAAAAGTTGTTTTCATTTCGATTGTACACCTATTCCTGGAATTTGAACATTCTGTGACAATTTTCACTATTGCAACTTTCTTGATAATTACGAAATATCAGCAATATTAAAAAACTCTTTTTCAAACCTGTTTAATACTTTTAGCTTTGATATGCAACTAGTTTTCAGTTTAGAATTAATAGCAAAAATATGTTTTTCTAATAAATGAGAATTACTGCTAAAAATGTTTGTTATGATTGTTATGTTTGATGCATTGATGATGTATTGTCAAGAAACCAGGATATTAATTCAGTTAAGCGGATTTTCTGCGTATTAAAATGATACCAAATCATACTTCAAAATATAAAACTTCTTCACGTATCTAACCAAAGTTTACTTATTTTTTCAGTACAAATCTCAAATTTAATTCTTACTGTTCAGGCTATGAAACTTTCAACAATTTTTTGAAGTAGGCTATGGAGACGAATCAAAGGGATAAAGATTAAATATGTTTCAGAAAACTAACAAAAAGAAACACTGTCAACTTCATTTAATTAAGAATTCTAGAGTGTACAAATAATTATAAACTTATTCAATAACAAAACACAAAGTATGAATCAGAATTTTCTGATCCAAACTCAACTTCATATTTCTGTAAGTCTTCCTTTTTCTGCAATACATATAGCATGGTTCTTCTGTATACATCTTTTACTGCATTTCTAATTAATTGTGGCTATAATATTCCCAAATAATATGCTTTTAGACTTGTTGCTTCGGATAACACCACATGAAAAATTCCAGTAGCGTTAAGTCAGGAGAATGGGGTGGCCAATGATGTTCCTAATTATTACCAATTATATTTACTAGTGAGAATTAAATTTGAGGTTTGGACCCTGAAAAGTGGTAAACTTTGGTAAGAAACGTAAAGGAGTTTCATGATGTTTTGAATAATTATGACTTAGGTATAATTTCTAAACTGAATAAACCCACACAAATTAATCCTAAATGCTTGAAGATACGTGAACGTCATCAAACATAACAGAAATAATTTTCAAAAAAGAAACAGGAGAAAAATCATTCAAAATTTACTATATTTGAGAGACACTAATGAAAAAGAAATAGTTTGAAAGATAAAAAAGCACCAGAAATACATGATAATCGGGGAGAAACATTGAAACATATTGCGAGTGAAGTGGCAGATAATCCCTTAAGCTTTCTTTCAACCAAATCGTTTGAAGTTGGAATATTTCCGAACATCTTGAAGGTAGCTGTTATCAAACCATTATTTAAAAATGGAAATGAAGCAGAAATGGAAAGTCATTGACCGATATCACTGATTTCTAACATCGAAAGAATATTTGGAAAATAATAAAGGATCAACTAACAAATTACTTGGATAAGTATAATATAATAAAGAAAAAGCAGATCAACAGAAGATGCAATCAGTATACTAACATCGAGCCTACACAATTCACTCAATAAAAAAATTCCATTGACAGGTAGTGAATGTCACGTGACCACATCCGAGTGGATCATTTTCCATATTTTCGAAAGAACAACTCTCTGAAAAACATCTAGTAAATACTAAACAAAACATTTTTTTCTGCGGCAATTTTTACAATATATTTGAGGTAATAAATTTTCACGTATTTTTGATATATACGTTAAAATATGCTGGTAATGAAAAATAGTATAGGTTTCAATTCTACTATATTCAAACTTGAAGAAATGAGAAACAAATAGTAGTATAATTTTTGTGGTAATATTCATATTGACATTAGAGATAAATCTCCAATATTCTGAAAATATTGTATTTTTCAATAGAATCATATCGTTCGGGTTATGTGAGGATGAAATAGCTATTTACATACCAAGGGAGGGAAATAGTGATTTTCCTCTCGCAGATAATTTAATGCACGACGCGAAGCACTTGAGACCTGAGTTATCAAAAAATTGTGAAACTGGATATTTTAAATCAGAAGAAAATGAAGATATGGCTGGACGTGTATTAGATAATGGTAAAAATCACTTCAAAAATCCGTTATGATGCCCGAAAACGAACCGTTATGAGTGGTACATCATCGTACCTACTTGGAAATAATTATAAAAAAAAAATTGAAAAACATTATTTGATGATGGTTGATCAATAGTGAAACATGGGACAATAAAACTGATATCATTAAGAGGAAGAATGTAAAATAGTTGTGGATAATATACAATGGCATTAGTATCGAAAATTTCATATTTTGCGAAACAACTTGAACAACAGGCAATTTTTTTAAATTGTATGATGCCATAAAAACGGGCCACCTGTTCCGCAACATTTTTACTATTTATTCATTTATTACATTTTTCGATGTCATATAAACATACTTATTATGATAAGCAATAAAATATGATAACTTATTCCAACTATTCATAAAGTGCCTACTCATCACCTGTTAACGTAGAGGAAAACTTATTATTTAATTTTGATCATAATACCCTAGTAGATATTAGCTGTAAAACAATCACTGACACAGAAATCTTGGAAGCTGGGAAAAAATTGAAGTATAAGTTCACTTCAGGTTCAGACAAAATAGCATAATTTCTCTTGAAAGACTGCTCAAGAGTAATAGTTCACCCTCTACAAATCCTTTTCAATTTAATTTTGAAAACGTCAGTTTTCCCGGAAATTTTGAAAATTGCCAAAGTTTGCCCAATCTATAAAAGTCAAGATTGTAATGCAATTAATAATTATAGACCAATATCTGAATACCTTTGCGAAGATCCTGGAGACCATCTTGTACAGTCGCATGTATCTGTCCACCAAACATATAATATCTGAATATCAACATGACATGTTTTATGAATTCTAGATCCACCATTAGTAACCTGACTGTTTTTAATCTTCTTCACAAACTTTCAATAATGGGCTTTAATGAAACTTACTTACAACTCGTAGAATCATACCTACATCAACGCGAACAGTATGTTTCATTACAATGGTTTTTATTCAATTATCTATTTTGCAAGTAGCGGAGTACCTCAAGGGTTCAATCTTGGTCCTTTATTATTTCTGATATTTATTAATGACTTGAATGTATAACCTATTGAAGTGCAATAGGTCGATGTTTGCGCAGCTGATTTGAAATTATCCGCTACTATAACCAGTTTAATATTTTCCACACATGGTGTCTTGAAAATTGCTTGCATTTGAACATATATAAATGTAAAATCTCAACATTTTGCCGTAAAGTCAATACATTGTAATTTCCCTACAGCATAGATAATGTCATATTAGAAAAAAAATACTGATACCATTAAGGATTTAGATGTCCATTTTGATCAGCAACTCACATTCAAACAACACATAAATCTTATTGCCAGTTTAGCATATCGATCATATATGGCTTCATTATAAGAAACTGTAGAAATTTCAATAATATTCTGGCATTGACCTCTCTATATTACAGTTTAGTCAGATCTAAACTGGAATATGGGTCCATAATATGGAATCCTATATATCTTCAATACTCATCTGCTATCGATAAAGTCCAAAAGAAATTCTTAAAATTCCTAAGCTTCAAAATCAACGGAATTAATCCTCCAAGAGGCTGTGATTATCTTGATTTGTTGCATAGATTTGACGTAGAAAAGTAGAACGTAGAAATCAGGCTTCTGTTTTATGCTTGTATAAATTATTCAATGGTAAAATTGACTGTCCCGCATTTCTGTCGCAAATTGATATTGTTATTCCAAGAATAACATCTAGACACAACACTACTTTCTTATGCAAAAGAGCTCAAACAAATTTAATGTCAAAGTCACCAATAAATTTTATATGCAGTAATGCAAACAAACTTTCTAGTGTTTGTGACTTCTTTTCTTGCAGTGTTTGTGAACTCAAGAATAAATCTCGTGCGCATCTTTGAATTTTTGTATTTTATTTTTTTAATTTTTTTATTCAAATAGGACTTGTGATTGTCATTCATTCATATTTATAAATTAGTGCTGCTAATTAATCTTATCATTGGTAAAATTACTCTGTGAATGGGAAATTGTTGGGCAATAAACGCTATTATTATTATTATTATAAATATTCCATTTATTGCCATGCTGATCGTTAGGGTTACTACACAATTAGTTTTATTTTCCATTATTTTAGTGTATGTCTATTTTTGATCATTTAAAAACAAAATGCTCAACATGGTGAGATTGTGAATGTTTTATTCACAAATTGAAGATAATTCATTTGTTTCGAACCATTCTTCAAAACAGTACATCATTATCTAATTGAAGCCTATCCTAAGCTCATTTATCTCCACATATCCCAATATATATTCACAAGATGGGCCTTCAAATCTGTGACTTGTCCCACCGCCCCTGTTCCAATTTCAGCCATTTTCGTGAGAAATATGGAATTTTATGAAAAGAATGCCGAACCTAGCCATCAGGGCGTCTGTGTTATTTTTGACCCACCCTCGAGAAACCCTCCTAGAGTCCGTATCCTCATCCAATAGAAACTATTTATACAATTTTCACGCTTCATTAGACGTTCCTTTGTCGCCTTTGTTATTCAAAAAATTTGGATTATGTATCATTTTGCGATTCGATACATTCGGCTTAAAAAAGTCCTGAAAGGGCAGATTTCGACGGAATGATTAATTGTTTTCAGGTTTTGGATTTTGAAAAGACTGCAGATTTTTTTCGCCCGGTTCGATGAACCATGAAAAATCAAGTTTAGCAATGAGAATACTAGTTAATGATCAACAACATTTCGACAAATATTGGTCCGTTAGTAAATACTATTGCTTACACAGGATGAATTACTTGCATATATAGTGTGTTCCAAATTAAGTCGGCAACATTGCCAACTCCGTTTTTATTGATGCTACGAATTCGATTAAATGGGCAAACTAGTAGCATTTTTAATGGCAGTCGTGTTTTCAGAATATTTCATAAAATGATATTTCTTTCAATGGAATACCCTATATTTTTTCATGCATTTCGATTCGTAATAACACTCTCACAAAGCTCACATCACCTTTCTTGAAAATGAGCGACTCATGTGGAAATATTTATTTCTTTCACTAGTACAAAAAATTAATTTGTTTTGGCGAATAAAACCTCATGATTGTCCAAACACCCAATTTTGGTAATTATGCGAATGACAATATTTTGTTACTAATAGCAAAATAAGACAGTAAAAAAATATTGTGCTGGAAAACCCGTGAACATCATGTCGCACCACTCAATTGACAACACTAAGCCAGTTGATATTAATGTACAAAACGATAATTTCCATCTTAAAGCAATTCCGCAGGCCATTAAAAATGCTACTTGTTTGCCCATTTAACCGAATTCGTAGCATCAATAATAACGGAGTTGGCAATGGTGCCGACTTAATTTGGAACACCCTGTATAATAGTCAGCTCATATCCTAATACATGCCCCTAGATTTTTATTATCTCGGGATATGTTGAGGAATAGATCCACAGCGAGAGACCAATGAGGCTTAAAAAAAAATTAGAGAAGTTTTTCGCTCTATTACAGGATCAGCTTCAACTGAAGTTCGGAGAGCCATTGTAGTCAGACTCAATTTGTGCATAGGTTAAAATAGGAGATTGTTTGGACATCTCCTGTGAGTTAACGCTTTTAACAATTATTTTGATGTCGTGTTTCTCCATTATTAAATACGAATATCATTATTGCTTCTATGACATTTTTTATACTTTCCTCAAGAATTAGATACATTTTTTATGGAAATTTAGCGAGCTATCCCAATATTGTTTGGAGGCTCCTAGTTGGGACTATTCTGGTATGGCCCCATCCACAGAGTGTTCCATTTGAAAAAACTGAGAAAAAAGTGATCCCAAACTTTGGTTGCCCCTGTATGGAAAAAGTGCCATTCGGTAAATTCATCAATATGAAATGAAAGTTCGAAGATATTTGGTGAGAACATTTTTTTATTCCTAATTATTGATTTTGAGCTATTTGGTGAGCTATTCAGAACCACCTGGTGCAACCATACAACCCAAAATTTTTGAGAAATACCCTTTCAAAGATATTCAATGCAATGAAAATATATAAGGCTGTTTTATTTGAGAAAACACATAACTTTGATATCTCACACTGTCATCGGTATGTTGGCAGTTATTTTTGGAACATAGGTTTTATTGCTCTTTACAAATTTAATTCAAAACAGTTTTCCTATTCTCAATAAAAGCAGCTATCGTCCACCCATGCATTGTTGATTAATTAAGAGCTGTATCACTTCCGTTCAAAATAACGTCACCGTTAGACTTTGGTCAGGTAATGAAATATCTTGAAATGTTTAAGAAGAAAAGTTAAACTCTCCGAGAACAATACCAAACAACAGTCGTGAGGTCGTGGTACTTATTGAGATTGTGTTAAGTAACGATGACATACAAAATATTCACTGTTGTTTTCATCATAAATGACTGGCGATTTAAATCGAATGCACACAGATTCTTCTGTTGAAATAGTTCATTGTGTCAGGGAACTAATTTGAATCAGATTTGTTATACTTGGGTTATTGAAGACATGCAGTTAAAAATTGAGTTGACTTCAATATATGAAAAACTGTTGAATTGGCAACATTGGCGATATCACCACTGAATCGGGCATCATTAAAAACCGTCTTGTATGAAATTTCACGAATGTTTCTTAAACCGTATTGAAAATATTGGAACGTTCCCAGACTTTTGAACGAAAAAGCCATGTTGTCATATTTCAAAAACTACATTAAAAATGAGCGTCACTGAATTGTTTGCAATTAAAACAAATAGGGTGTTCCATTTGAAAAAATTGAGTTACCCTCAATATCTGAAAAACTGTTGATTTGGCAACATTGCCGATATCACCACTGAATCGGGCATCATTAAAAACCGTCTTGTATGAAATTTCATGAATTTTTCTTAAACCATATTGAAAATATTGGAACGTTCCCAGACTTTTGAACGAAAAAGCCATGTTGTCATATTTCAAAAACTACATTAAAAATGAGGCGTCACTGAATTTATTGCAATTAAAACAAATAGGGTGTTCCATTTGAAAAAATTGAGTTACCCTCAATATCTGAAAAACTGTTGATTTGGCAACATTGCCGATATCACCACTGAATCTGGCATCATCAATAACCACCCCGTCGAAATTTTCATGAATATTCTCTGGGCCGTTTTTGAAATATGAGACCGTTCCAATACTTTTGAAAAACAGTATAGATAGGCATAGATAGTCTGAGGAGTTTATGATACTCTAATTTCATAGAATTCATTCAAGAGTGAATTTTGTGCAAAAAAGTAAGGGTTTCGTTGCAAAGCACTTTTTTTGACAAGATACCTTCAGTAACTGGCTGATTCTCATGCAAATGGCTGGTTAAAACTCATCGAACTGTCCCAAAGAATTACTAAAACATAGATCTTGAAAGTTTGCTTTACAATTGGCTACGAAATGAGAGGAAAAGACTTTGGCTCAAGATCCCCATCACGAAATTGTGATGAAATATACAAAGGACACTTAAAGGATTGAAAATGAACCTTCACTTTGCAGATACAGGAGGTTAAAAACGAGTTATTTGACCAGACCAGAATATGTTAATGAAGACGGCTATAGATCATATTGCAGCAATAATCTAGATAGGTCCCAGTATTATTGAACTTTCCATGTTGGTTGCGGAAATGATGGATGAACTTCATAATCCATATGAAAAAGAAAAGTTTGCGGATCAGCTTTGAAGAAATCTACCAGAGTAGATACGACGACAAAATCCAGACGATGAGTATCTGTATTATTGAAGAAATATGTATTTTGAGAAATTCTGAACTATTCATTATGGCCCTACAGGAAAGATATAGGGGAATTTGTGCACTAGAGTAATTGATATCGAAAGTGAAATTATACAATGAATCTGTTTTGTATATGATAGAGGATTAAGTTCCTAGTTAGTTATGTTGCAATACGATATCCGGTATATTCACACAACGTCCTGTATATCGATATACTAATGGATATTTTCCATCGGAACTACTGTTCCATTTTCATTCAAATGGGAATTAGTGAATATGGGAGCGGCTGCAAGAAGCAATATCTACACGTTACAATATGAATTGAACTATCAATAGCTCGTCAGAGGAAGGAATCCAATATAGGAATTTGCATAGAGCTTTTCTCGTCAACAATCTTTATGAGATTTCCTGTCGATATGAAAATATACGTATACCTAGAATCGATGGCGCCTTCAGCAAGGAATGAGTATGGAGGAATTTATTCGATATTCATTTGGAATATTTGCTATTTGGAAGACGTGTGGATGTGTATACTTGGAGTCTTATACAGCGTGATTTACGTAGGCCGTGCATTAGAAGTTTTTTAACTTGCAGTTGGACTAGAAACTTGAAATTTGGTATGCTGTCATAATTGATCATGTGCGTTCTACCTCAAATGTTTTTAGTCCTACAACTATACAGGGTATGCCAAAAGTCAGTACCAACTTTCTTATTTTAAATAGAAACCTAATGTTTTTTTGTCATGATTCGATTGGCCTTCTGATTATGACTTTAGACAACCTAAGTTATGTTTACTTATCTATCACAGTTTTTGAGATATGTCCATTTTTCTGAAAAAAATACGGCTGTAGTAGTTTACGAAAACACGTGTAGCCCGCAAACCGTTCAAAATTAGGAAACCAAATTTATGGAGCAGTTAGCTGGTAGTCCAATCTAACACCTGATGTCCCATCGACGGTCCCATTTTGTACCATATGGGCGCAGCCGATTTTTGAATGTCGCAATATAAAATTGTCAAAAACTCAATTTTTTCAAATGGCACCTACCATTTCTTTTTTAACCATTCAAAAGAAAATTGAATTTTAGTTATTTCAGCTTTCCCTATACCCAAGTTCAACCTCTATCGAGTTATTCAAAAAAAATCAAGAAATGCCTTATCTTACAGAATGATTATGTGTGTATGCCATGGAAACAAAAGAAAATTGTAATAATTTAATCAAAAATATTGAACAATTTTGACAGAACTCTAGCGTAAATGTTCAATATGACCACCATTGTTGTTCAAACATTCTATTATTCTAATCAAATCAAATCAAATCAAAATATGCTTTATTGTCTAAGAAAAGGTACTTATTGACAAAGCGTTAAACTATACTAATACATATAAAAGGCAATAAAGGCAATAAATATAAAAGAATTTGTAGAATCACAATATCTATATATAATATTACAAACACATTAAAATAATAAAAACTTGGTTACGATACTTTCAATAGATTGCGTAGCACGTCTGATTTCGTTGGGATCAAGACTGTCAAAAGTCTGTATTATTCTAAGTCTCAACTCATCTATATTGTGAACTGGTAAAGAATAGACAAAATCTTTTACCCTACCCCAAATATAAAAATCTAAAGGGGTAAGATCTGGAGATGTTGCAGGCCAGAGAAAGGGTCCTCGATTTCCCCACCAACAGTGCTCGAACATGGAAGTCAATTTGGTATACACAGTTCGTGTATTGTGCGGTGGTGCCCCGTCCATCTGGTACCATGAACGTGCAGCTCTAGCCAGTGGCAAATTGGCAAGAAATGTTTCTATTACGTTTTGAAGAATTTCTACATATCTGTCACTATATTCAGATTTTCATCGTACATAAAGTAGCGTACCTCTTGGTTCATTACCAAACAAAACACATTTATTCGAAATTGTACTTGATTTTCAACTTCGAACACCATATGTGGATTTTCAGAAGCCCACTTTTGACAAATGCCGTGGATAACAAACAAGTCAAACACAACTTCGTTTGTATAATTTTCCATATTCCAATCAATTTTATTTAAGAATTAGCACGACTCGTTTTTACTTCGACAGAATAGCACCTTCTTGTTTACAGCTGTATTTTGGTAGGTGCCATTTGAAAAAATTGAGTTTAGGACAATTTTATATTGCAACATTCAAAAATCGGCTGCGCCCATATGGTACAAAATGGGACCGTCGATGGGACATACGGTGTTAGCCTGGATTACCAGCTAACTGCTCCATAAATTTGGTTTCCTAATTTTGAACAGTTTGCGGACTACACGTGTTTTCGTAAACTACTACAGCCGTAATTTTTTTCAGAAACATGGACATATCTCAAAAACTGTGATAGATAAGTAAACATAACTCAGGTTGTCTAAAATCATAATCAGAAGGCCAATCAAACCATGATAAAAAAACATTAGGTTTCCATTTAAAATAAGAAAGTTGGTACCGACTTTTGGCATACCCTATATAATTGTAGGACTAAAAACATTTGAGGTAGAACGCACATGATCAATTATGACAGCATACCAAATTTCAAGTTTCTGTTCCAACTGCAAGTTGAAAAACTTCTAATGCACGGCCTACGTAAATCACGCTGTATAGGTTGAAATTACTATCTTCCTATTGAAAAAAATATTTCTATCGAGTTTGGTCTTCAGCTTCAAATAATATTATTTATTTTCCATTAGGCAATTACAACTGTATAGGAGTCGTCATGTAAAATCTTAATCTAATTCTTAAACGTATATCACAACATTGACAAATATAATTGTAAAACTCATAAAACTTTGAGATTCATAAAAATTCTCTCATGGAGTAACTTTGATGAATAAGAAATTCCCTCAAATTCTTTTTGAAATGTGTTGATGATGAACAACTTTTTATTTCAGAGGGTAGTTTATTGAACATGAGTAGAGTATACCTGTATTATTAGGTGACTTGTATGATATTGAGATGTTTGTGATAGGAATATGGAAGTTGTCAAAATTTGATTATAAAAATAATCCAGCCTTTAGCAAATTTTCCTATTCAAACGTCGAACAGAAATAATTCAACAGCCCCATACGACCGCCGAATCACGTCTATCCAACGCCTGGCAAAGTTTTCCTACAATGATATACTTTACGAAAGGCTGGATTATTTTTATAATCAAATTTTGTTTTCAAATTTATTGCCTTTCGTCAAGTACTCTCATGAGAAATATTTAAATATTTTTTATGGTGAAAATTCAGAGTTGTCTTTTATTCTTGTATCACGATTGTAAACGCCAGAACGATTTCTGAAAATGTGTATATGTGAGTATATTTGAGCTTGTGTGTGTCAATATGCCCAGCTCCTTTAAGACATTTCGGCAGCTAAGAGTGCTGGGTACATTAGCAATTTTTGTAATGATTCGCTTTTGAGCGAGAAATACACCATCAGAGAGGACCAACCCCAAAAACTAATCCCATATCTCAACCGAGAGTCAACTTGACCATGATATACCGTGGGTAATTGTTTTATGGTTAAAACTGTTCTCAGGTTCTTCATCATAAAATTAAGCGAGTGGAGTTTAGATACTAAATATTCACAATTGGTTTTCCAGTTCAGATTGCAATCGATATTTGGACCATGAAATTTGATACTGGGTGTTTGAGACAGCCGAAGTTCATCTTCAGTAGTGATTTTTATATAATCACATATACGTTTTGAATCTTATATATTGTGTTTCTGTCTCGTTTAAGTAAAGAAAATTCTTTGAAAACCATGTGGAAATATCATGTAAGGTTTTGTTGGCCTTCTCTTCAAGAATATTGTTTGATTTATCAGGAATTACTACTGTGGTGTCGTCGGCATAGAAAGTAAAGTGTATATCTCTCAGGTCGTTGATAATTCGCACTATATATGCAAAATTTCATGCCGATTCGGAAAATATATGATTTGTATACGCTCACCGTGAAAAAATTACTAACGAAGAAACGGACATTTTCAATTCGAAATTGCAGTGTTTTGGATATTATCAATTGATTCAAAGTGGACTTTGCTGATATTTAACGTGAAAATTTGTATGACATTCATCAAAATTCTTATTACAAAGTCATAAAATTCTCTATAACAAAATTGTTGCTACCATAGTAATACGACAAAAAATTAATATACAGAGCAATCCAAAAACCGCTCCAACATGCAGAGCTTCTGTAAAAGTCTATGAAATCTTGATTTGACTTGTAATCGACTTCAAATTCGGTATACATAAAAGTCAAAAATAACTTTCCTCTCAACTCCAGATAATTTTTTCAACTCGAGAACGGTTAAGAATAGTGCAATTCTGCAAACGGCAGTCGATTCAGAATGAAGAAATTGGTATACTCTGTGAATTTTAAGTTGATCGAATGAAAAGGGTGATAGCTTGAAAAAAGTCTTAAGAAAGAAATAATCAGATTCACTCGAAATTCTCACAATATACGCAACATTTCATACTGATACCGACAATATTTCATTTGTATACATTCAGATACAAGGTTTAATATAAAAAAGGAACCAACCGAAAAAACGGACATTTTCAATTCCAAAACACAGAGGTTCCGTAAAAATCCTACGAAATCTTGAATTGACTTGGAATCGCAATCAAATTCGGTGTGCATATTCAAAAATGGTTGGAGTATTGAAAAATTTATGAAATAATTATGAAAAAAAAGTTTGAGGTCGAAATGATCCCTCTCAACTCCAGATAAATTTTTCAATGAGAGAACGGTTAAGGATAGAGCAATTCTGCAAACGGCAGTCGATTAAGAATGAAGGAATTAGTATACTTCATGAAATTCAGGTTTCAGAAAAAGGGTAATACCAAAAAAGTCCAAAAAATCACGAAATATACGAAATCATCAGATTTACTCGAAATTCGCACTATTTACTCAAAATTTCAAGCTGGTTACAAAAATATCAGAAAGTTTGGCATGAAGAAGGAATGAAGTGGAATTTTTATTTTCCATTTTTTAAAAAATTGCTAACGTCCCTCAAATGTATCTCGACGAGCTGACTCTGAATCATACCAATAAAATGAATCTTGAAGATGAATTAACATTTCAGAAGATTTATCGAATTCTTATTTTGAAATCTTCAAAAAATCGCTCTCCCAATTGTGTCTCGAGATGAAGTTGTTGGAAATGTACCTATAATAACGACTGTGAAAAATATATAATATAAATGTTGTTCTACTTGAAATTTCTAAATATTTACTGCTTTCCACTAGACGGGACAACGTCGCATTGTTCATACTATTTTTCTTAGAAGGGCTATGTCTACTTATACTCACCACCAAATTTTCAGAGCCATATATACGCTGCCCTTGGTACAGTAATGTTTCTGTCTCTCCCATGAATTCAACCATAATGTTATCATACTTATTTGATAAAAAGTGGAATTGAATTGAATGGTACACGGAATCCCACCTGGGTCGCTAGAAATTTCTAATACACGCTCATTGTGAGAAGCCCTATAGAGTGCTATTTGGGAAAGCTCTCTGGAAAAAAAGTCAAAAGAAAAAGATTCGCGAAATGAAAAAAATATGATCTTTTAGTTTTTCATATTTATCCCATAATGTTTTTCAGAATAGCAGTATTAGGAGATGCACCCCCACTGCCCACATTCGTAAAAAAAAATTATAATCGTTTTTGCCTCAACCCTAAAAAATGTAGTCCTTTAATGAAGACGTCTGAACTGTTCTCCCAATTTTCTTATCAATCATAATCAAGTCAGTGGAGCGCATTTCTTGGTTAAATTGCTCGAAGAGTTGTGGCAAGTTTTATCTCCAGGAAGGGAGCTTCCGCCTCGGTATCAGAACATCTCATTCAGTTTTCCTGATTGCTGTACCTCCTTCCTCGTATTCCGCTTGATTGATTGATTCTCAATGATTATCAAATCCTTTCAGTTTGAGTTTGGATTTGAATGTAGTCGGATTATCTAGATTCGCGAGGAAGAAGACGTTTGGAATAATGCTTGTTGTTCGTTCGATGATATTCCAGAAAAAAAATGTAGATTGAGAATGTCTATATAGAACGAAACTGCAGTAACATTAGTGATACCAATATTTCACGACTAATAATTTGCGATTTTCTACCCCTCTGTATTTTAAAATGAATCAACTATGGTCTAGTTTCTTTAACATGACACACAGTTGAAATTTCATTACTTTATGTGTACTGGTCATTGTTATCGCATATAGGGGTATTTTTTTCCGTTTTTTTTTTCGTTTACCACTCCAGCATAGATATAGTCGGTTCAAGCCCGATGTAGGTACAAGAGATTTTTTCTCATCTACTTCATATCGGATCGATAGGCAACCGCATGCCTTGTTGAAAAGCAAGTGTATTGTGGGTTGCCAATCTCGTCTGGTGCTAGCTTGGAGTGCACACCGACCACCAGAGGTGGTGCTGTAGGTTCTCCGGGTTTTCCTACAGCTGAAAAGTGAATACATCACCTGAAACATCAGTAAGTCGCACCGGTGCGCCACGGAAAATAATAATAATAGCCGTCCTCTACCCGCACAGGCTATGCCTTTGGGTACACTGAATGAGTGTTTATGAGGGAGTATTATTATTATTATTATTATTATTATTATTATTATTATTATTAATCTATTCTGCTGTGAGAATATTTTCGAAATTGCCTGAAAGTAGACACAATTACACAATGTTCGCAAAAGAGCTGGAAGATGAGAATATTTTTCATCCTCCTGACAATTTATAGCAAAAAAATAAAAAAAAAACTAAAGTGTATCAAATATTAAATTCATCAGATATTAAAAATATTTTTGTTTTTTGTTGACATACAGTGTTTTCAAGTAAATAATGGAACATCATTAGGATCTCAGAACTAGATGGAGTTACAATATCAGTTGAATTAGTCCTTTCAAATGGGGTGTTTACAGATTTCGAGTGTTTTTGAAAGCAGTAATGTTTTCGATATTGGACTTTATTTTTTTCTGACGTTATTTCAAGAGATTTCAAAAACTGAAGAATCCATTCTTTGACACTCTTTGAGATTGACAAGGTGACTTTTACCAATGTTCACTGCGATGTTTCGTTTCTAAGGAACCATCACTATGAAAACCAGCTAAGAATGATAAAGTAACGGAAAACGGATATTTAAAATAAAAAAAATATATTAAAAAATATTTTTTGAAAAATGGCCGATTTTGTTACAGTAACTAGACACATTGTTTATGGGATAAACAATGAGAAATTATATGAAACAAATAACGATTTTGAAAAAATGGTTTCCTAATATCAATTATAAGTAGTGAAAAATTATTGCTTAATGAAAAATGCGTTTTTGAGCAATAAAATTTTTTTTTCAAAAGACGATTTTTTTAAATCATTATTTGCATTGAAGATTGGGAAACCAAAACAAAAATTCAATTATCTTATAAATAACTTTAAGAAAATCCAAAAATGTGACAATCAGAAGAAAGATTCATCAAATTTAAAGGATTGTTATTAGTGATTTCATTTATCTAACAACAGATGTCTGTTTAGAAATAAATTATAGTAGTAGTTCAACTTCCCTCCATTCACCAGTTCAATACCTTCCGGAACACACTGTACATGACAAAACGCGCATAATAGCTCTCAGTTGAATAAGTCCTCAGCTACAAAAATAAATCCAGGTCGAACGCAATACAAATACTGGATGAGAAATGATCCGACGAAGAGTCTCAGCATCCGGACCCTATTTCAGACGACGTTAAAATTCCTCTTTCAAGCCACCCTACGCGTTTTAGAAATACGCATTTTGACATTTCGATTCATATTTCACAAATGCCCAGACAGATGAAATATACCTAGATATTGGATGCAGGTTCGATGACATTATCGTGACGTCACGCTTTTTGGGATGATGAATTTGTTTTATACTACGACAACTGAGTTGTCATCACGCCCTATCGATTTGGTATAATGTAGTTTTACAGCTAAGGTCACTAGATGATCAGTCCATTATGCTTTTTCGACAAATTATCACATGTTTCGTATTCCTGATGACTCAGGTCATTAGTGTTAGAATGGGGCAGACTTCTCGCTGAGGATATATACAGATTTAAGTAATATATTTTCCGATATGGTGCTTGACAAAAGTGATATTGTGATATCCCATATTTTCCGCTAATCAGTTTCCCTGAAGAGATAACACTTCACAAAAGAATAATAATATTGTACTATCCTTGTACGTCTATGTATGCTTAGAACGAATTCGACCAAAAAGTTGCTTTGTAGCTCCACGGCATATAATAATAGCAATAGCCGTCCTCTAACCAGACGCAGACTATGCCCTGGTTACACTCTACGAGTTTTTATGAGTTTTTTTTCCATAAGGAATATACCAGTCAGGCCCTGCCTTCGGAGCTCCGATATAACTAAAGGGCGCGCTTGTGTGTCTTCAACACTCACGTCCGTGGGGTGAGTGATTACTGGGCCCGAGAATCATGTGCCCTGAGAAGGCGGAGTGAACCAAGAATTACGGCCTTCTACATTCTTCCGGCTAAGTTTTCTACCGCATCATGGCAAGCCGGTCTGATTTTCAAGTTTGAGAGCAGTGTGTCTATCATTCCATCAAGAACCCCTATTATCAGAACCACCATCTCGGCAGAATGGTTTGGGTAGAGCCTGCGGAGTTCAAAGAGTAGATCCCGATATTAGGTCCGTTTTTCCTACCCTTTTCGGACGATGTTTGTTTCGCCAGGTGCTAAAAACTCACAACGAAAATAGTCCTACTTTGATGGTCGAGGAGGACTACATCAGGCTTAGTGGCTTGTATTTGCCTGAGGGTGGGGAATGAGTAGTTCCGATAGATTCGGCACTTCTCATTCTCCACAACGGACTCAATATCCCCCAGAGCATAAGGCAACACAAGTGTCTCGTCTATACCGTAAGAGTATCTTATAAGATAGTTCAACACTCGTAGCGCCGCGTTATGCATGTGGATTTTATCGCCTTTGCTGTGGTCACTAGTTGTCGACGACCTGCTGATAAAGCTACACGAATCTGGTTTCACGACTCAAGGTTATGCCAATGATCTAGTCGTCACCATTAGGGGCAAACATGACGGAGGAATCTCCGACCGCATACAATTGGCCCTAAACACAATCAGAAGCTGGTGCGATAAGAAAGGACTCAACGTCAATCCTAGCAAAACAGTGCTGGTTCCATTCACACCAAGAGGCGAAAGTATGAACTTAAAGCCCCAACTCTGAATGGAACCCAGCTAACATTTTCCAACGAGGTGAAATATTTGGGAGTTATAATAGACCAGAAACTGACTTGGTACAGCCAAATCATCCACATTCTTTCCAAAGCTATAGTGGCATGCTAGACATGTCGCAAAGTCTTTAGTAAGACATGGGAAACCAAAAATGATTCATTGCTCATACCAAACAATCATTTAACCCATGGTCACTTATGCTTCACTGCTATGGTGGCCAAAAATTCAACAAATTTCGGCACAAATCAAGCTGCAGAAAGTGCAGCGGCTAGCCTGTCTGGGAATCACAGGGGCAATATGTACGTGCCCTACTGCTCAGAGGCAATGCTGAACCTTACGCCATTGCACCTATGTGTAATAAAAGAAGCAGCAAACAGTGCCAGACAAAAAACTTCAAAGCAGGAGATCTGATCGGACACTTAAAGATTTTGGAACACATTCCCTTAGAAGCTATGTTTAAACCGACAGATTTCATTCCAGTTAGGTACGACTTCAAAATGCAGTTTGAAGTGGTCATAAACAGCCATCAAACTTGCACAGAGAATGGGACTCAACTGGGAAGAGATGCATCAGTGTGGTACACAGATGGATCTAAGTTGGACAAAAGGGTTGGACGTTACAGGACCAAATTTCAGCCTCTCAAAACCCCTTGGTAACACCCCAACCATCTTCCAAACAGAATTACATGCCTTGAAAGAGGCACTGGAAGGGCAGAAATCTATATACTATCATATAGCTAAGCAGCACTAAAAGCTGTGAGGTCATACACCTGTAAGTCTAAGTTGACTTGGGACTGTAAACGACTCTAAGACAACTGGTAGTAAACAATCAGGTCACCCTCTTGTGGGTGCCAGGTTACAGAGGAATCGAAGGCAGCAAAGAAGCAGATTGTATTGCCAAAAAAAGGGGCAAACACACAATTTCCTGGCTCAGCACCCTTCCCACTTAAAACAAGAATTCCGACGCTGGGAAACTGATGAAATGAAATCTCAATGGAATAAAGTGCCAGGACAAAGACAAGCAAAAAGACTAGTGTGCCTATCGCCAAAGAAAGCTAAACAGCTTCTGGAGTTGGACAAGAAAGACTTGAAGATGGTAACGAGACTAGAATAGATCAATGGTCACGCACAAAAGAACTTATAGGTCGAAGTGCTCGTGAGGCTGCCCAGCCTGTACGACCCCCTTACAATCTACAATCTATGCCTGTGGATATGGGCTGAGACCGCATAAGCTGACAGCAAATGCATTATGGTCTCAGCTGTCCCATGACATGCTCTGCATCTACTTTGGGTGTGTGATGAAGACACCATCTTAGCAGGCCATTATGAATCACTCGGTTACTGACTTCAGCCCACTTGACCTGAGAAATGCAAAGGTCAGTTTCCTGGATAAGACAAGGTCTTCAAGAGGACCACATGCATCTGCAGCTTCAATGTGTTTGCTGAACGGGTCCTCTTTTGAGATGATCCGTGGCATATTTGTCGATCCCAAACTCCATTCCGATAGCATGCGTGTACTCTTGCACCACCGTTAAGGACTGATGATAATCCTTTTTTACGGACACATATAATTTTAGGTCATCCATGTAAAACTGATGGGTGACCTTGGGGGCCGCAGTTGTATCCGCGGGTATTTCTTAGTGCAACGGACAATGACAATAGGGAGATGCAGATAGAAGAGGGCTGGAGTGTTGGTCGAAGCGCTGGTTGGAATTTGGAATTTGGAATTTACGACAGTTGTAAGAGACAACTCACCTGGTGAATTTTCCATCTTCTGAATGCTCTCTTGGTGATATGTTAATCAAAATATGTTGGAGCACTTGAGATTGCGAGAGATTTAAACTTGTAACGAATGCGAAATTGCAAGATTGCGGTAAAGAGCTACAAACACACCTTCGTATGACTTTTTCTGAACTCGGTTCGCCATAGAGGGCGTAGATGTCACCTCAACTGTATCTTCACCGCGAAAACTGGGAAATAAGATTTATAGACTTTTGATTGCTCTCAGTTAGTGAGTATATTGTAATTTGCATAGTTTTTAAAGAGCAACTTATAATATCTAAGCGTAACTAATACTAGAAGTGAACAGAGGGAGTCTTTCTGAAACACGCCCGTTTTGAAGATAGCTTCCTCTGTTTGGACTCTGACTTTACCAGATGTTTAGGTGAAGCGAGTCCTCCAGAGTGGCATCAGCTGTTCAATGCATCTCACTATTTGATCGGGTATGCATGATGAGCTCATACGATGTTGTATCAAATGCCTTACGATTATCGATCCAGGCCATTGAAAGGTTACGCTTATAATGCTTATGGAAATAGTAATGAATGTGCGAGTAACTCCAAAATAACAACTGATTCCACAACATTTCTCATTCCCCCCATAGCTCACTTCTCGTTGCTATGTTCAACTCTATATTATGCTACAGAAATTATTGAAAAATCTGGGGCATTTCCTAAGTACTGGTGTATTACATGAAAGTACTTTGAAGTCAGGGGGCGTCCATAAATTACGTGAGGTGTTTAAGGGGGGGAGGGGGTCGAGTCAAATCTCATCTAATCTTACGTTGGAGAGAGGGGGGGTCTCGGCAAATATCACGCAATTTTTTTTCTGATTGAAACAAAAAAAAAATTATACTATTTTGGTCCATTTAATCCAGATTGTACATGCATAAGATTACTAGTCATAACTAGTCGTAAATAAAAGCACGAAGCAAATTTGTTTTTTTCTTTTTACAATAACAATCCAACACGTTTACGTAAGAAACTCACATTTTGAAAAATCTCACGTGAGATTGGGAGATGGGGGAGGGGGTTGAATAAAATCTCACGACATCTCACCAGGGGGGGAGGGAGGGGCAGAAAATTAAAAAAAAACACCTCACGTAATTTATGGACGCCCCCTCACGTGTACAAAGAATGTGGCCCTGTTCCGGTGTCGAACTGGAGACGGGGAATGCTTGTAAATCGATTGCTAGTGACATACGGCCTTCTCAACACGCTGTGCTGCTAAATTCTCATCTTACTCATCTTCGTAGTGAAATTTTCATTTTAGAAAAATGTTAGTGACGTTTTGTTTGGATTTGTGGGTGTCTGAAGATGGCAAGGTAGCCCGCCAAAATGCATTATATTTCTATCGCTTAAATAAATGCCTTTTGTATTTAGCATTCTCTTGTTTTCCCAATTACATATCGAATATTTTCAAAATTTGGATTAAAGTTGTCCACGTGAAGAGTTGTAACTATTTCACTTGATGAAATTCAGTTAAACAAGAAAAAAGTCTAACACAAAAGCGTGTCGTTCGTATCGAGAATGATTATCCTTTTGACACTTTCCCATAATTCATTATTTCTAATGATGCGTTCGCTGGTAATTAGGGAAAAAGGTGTATCAGAAACCCATGAAATGTTCCGAATGGCTTCGCACCTGTTCCCCAGATAAATTCAATTTAAAACTCGTCTGTGTTTTGAAACAATATAAATGAGTGTAGTAGGGCATCTTTTGTTCATTTTGAGGCACAATCCTGAGTAGTAATATTGAAGAGATAAATTTCTTCAATGGAGTATTCATTAATCATGGATTTCTCGGTTGGAAATATTTCGAACGGCTTCAAATTTCCTGAACTTCTCTGTTCAGGTTTGGGGTTGATTTCTTTTGAAATTAGCACTGTACATAATGGGATATTGTTAGCGTTGGCCACGTCTGCTTACTGAACGATTTTACCGATATTTATAACACACTAGAGATTTTTTCTCTCAATGAAAACATTGTGTTGGTAGGAGTAGACTTTTTAATAGTAATAATGTCTCGAATTTGAGCTGATTTATAGACAAAAAAGTGTGGCTGCAAAAACCATTAGTGAAAACCGTTCAAAATAAAAATGTTTATGTCAAGAAATCAGTAGTGGTCAAAAAAAATATGTTCGTGAAATGTTTCTTTCATTTCCAGTTTGAATTTCCACATAGAAAGTAATTGCAGGGGTATATCAGATAGGCGGAATAATGGCTATCAATGTAATGAGATTATTATGCGACTTATAATAATGGAGGATTTTACGAAGAGCCTCGTCGCCTGATCATCTTCCGAGATTTATTTAAATTGCATAATAATCTAGTTACCTACATTAAAATCAACATCTTTGGTTATTTTCATGTTAATGCAAAGTTCATCTTGAGTTGAGAGGGGTCATTTCCCGCCAATTTTTTTATGAATCTGAATCAGCTAGTCGAGAAACATTTGAGAGGAAACTTTTTCGAAAATTCGGAGAAACCAGTTCGTACTTCTGGATTAGAATGCTATTTCACTATGAAAATGTTAATTTTATAGATAGATGCATTTTTTCGACCAATAATTTTCTGAATTAGGATTTTGTGGTTGTTATATGTATGTTTCTCATTGAGGCTGATTCAGATACATGCCTGCCCATGCATAGTTTTTGAAGTATGGACAGTTTAAACGCCTATTACTTATGTTTCTATGATAAAAACGTATTTTATTTGGTTCTGTAATAACTTTGTCGACGCTGGACTGATGCTATTTGAATTTTTCAAATAATTCCGATGTATTTTGCACTGTATTTTTCATCTCATGCATGGGGGGGCCTTAAATCCAGTGAAAAATAAATCGGGATTATTCAAAAATAAAATAGTATTAGTCCAGCATTGACAAAATCATTCCAGAACAAAATATGTCATAAAAAGCGCCCGTGCTTCGAAAACCCTGCATGGACACGCATGTATCTTAATCAGCTTGTAGAGTTTATACTTTGATGTTTTCATATGCACACTTTGTATTGGGTATACATATAGTGTGTTGATGTATCAATATAGTATTATATTGACCAACCCTTTTGTTTCACTCATCTTGAAATTCTCACTTAAGTAATCTGACCAATCGCAAATCAAAGACAACTCGTAATATCGCGATAACACCAGCTGTCTTTCAATTCTGATTGGAGGATCAGCTTCGGTATTTTCAACGACGTAACCATGGCAACACAAAGTTTGGCAGTTCTATCAATATTAATTGAACCTGATTGTGTCAAAATGAGTCGCTTCGGTGCAAATTCAAATGAAATTATGAAACGAAACATTATAATATTGACGATTTTAATCATTTGTTTATGACTGTTATACATTGTTCGTATTTATATCAATAAAGAAACTGTATTCGTGAAATATTCAAATTAAATTCAACTCGTGATTGAATTTATCTCATAAGTCTGTCTTTTATTTCTAAACTCAACTGAATTGTTCTGAAGCAATTCATTTTCGTTCAGAAATAAATCGACTAATTTCTTCATGTGTACAATTCTACCTCAATATAATAGAGTTGAACCATTAGTGGATGTTATTTCAAGTTGAATAACTGATATCTAAAATTGGCGACCAGGATGGGATTGTGGGTTGAAGATTATAGATCGAATAATGAAAAGTTTTGTATGAGTTTAGTAAATGAAGTATTTGGAAGAAGAACCTACATGATGCCAATCCCTACGTCTGGCGCTAACCACCCGGGGTGGTGCTGTAAGATTTACAGGTTTTCCTGCAGCTGAAAAGTGAATACGCCACCAAAAATCACTAAGTCGCTGGGTACACTCTATTATTATTATATTATTATTATCAAGATAGATAAAGGACATAAATGGAAACGTGACCTGGATCAAATGAAAAATTTTTATTCGATTTCGATGACAAGTATTATACGTCTATTTAATGATTCCGTTTCTTTCACTCCTCGATCCACTTTGCATGACCATTCTGCTGGAGTGAGTGATGATAGCAATGCACAAAACACCCCTTCTTGTAGCCACACAGCTGATACTTCTAACCACAGAGTATTGCGAAAACGTCAATTGAGCGACCTGAAAGACTAAAAATTCATTAAGGCCGATACTATTTTCTGGGGGAAAAATGCGGCTTTTAATAGTCCCCTCCTGTTTACTTTTGAACGGTTTGCGTACAAACGTAAAAAAACAGTTTGGATGGTATCACCAATACTACTTTTTGAAGTGATTGCTCGATAGATGGCGGGGGGCACATCAACTAAAAAAAATTAAATGATACGTAAATTCGGGTTATTTCTCTATTTAATAAAGCATTTTTTCGTATAAAAATCTCCTCAAATGTTGCCAATTCGTTCTCGAAATTATGATAAGAATCAGGTCGTCGTAATACATTTGAGGGATATTTGCAGCTTTTTTCTTTAACTTTCGAAAATTCGATCGAACCAGGTAATTTTTGATGTTTAATTCTTTTTTATGGCAAACCTTGTATCTGAGCATATGTAAATCATACATTTATGGAATCAGCATGAAATCCTGTTTAAAATGTGCGAATTCAAAGTAAATCTGAAAATTTTGTATTTTTCATAATTTTTAGGATTTTTTCGGGACTTCTTTCAAATAATTTTTATTTTTGTCGAATGATCTGAGATTCGGAAAGTATAGGTACTTATTTTATCATTCTGGATCGCTAGGAATTCGCATAATGGATCCGTCTTCAACCGTTTTTCAGTAGGGAAGTTCATCTTGAGTTGATATGGGCCATTTTCCTCCAAAAATAAGAAATTACGAGACAACTGAAGTTTAGTCAAGAATATCCACGCTCAGGTTTTCCTTCAGGTTCCTTGAATTCATCTACAATAATTCTTATTCATAGATTTACCGTACAGGTATAGAGATAAGTTGCATTTCTGAATTACTGTTAGCATTGTATACATACAGTACGGCTTGTAGTAGTCCCCCATTATTAACTTTTGAACGGTTCGACGTACAAATTTAAAAAAAAAAAACATTTGGAGGATTTCACCAATACTACTTTTTGAAATAAAACACATTGTGTTTGCTCAATAGATGTCGCGAGGAGCACATCAACTAAAAAACATTTAATAGCATCCAAATTTTTTGAATTTATTTTCATTCAAAATTTTTTCTGGCCCGTTTTTTCACATCAAACCGTTCAAAAGTTATCATGGTCAGATTCAAATCTGACAGATCCGCACTTATTCTGACATTTCAAATGCATGTTGTGTTATGTTTGTACGTCAAAATCCGCACTGAATAGACAGATTCCTATCGCTGTAATTTATGGGTGTTGTAAATGAATCCATTTTATTATATTCACTATTATTTTCATAGTAAAGAAGGACCTTCAATGCAGGAGTCTTTGGGCCTCGCACCAAATACTCCGAACCCATAGGCCTGTTTTTCAAGAGGGAATTCACGCCATAGAAAGGTGCATTCAATCCAACCTCGACAGGAAATACCGAAACAAGGAAATCGCAATCCTCTCCTATAGTCAAGCAGCCATCAAAGCGTTGAGCTCATATAACATCAACTCAAAGATGGTCTGGGAATGCCTAGACAAACTTAATGATCTAGGCAGAAACAACAAGGTGATCCTCCTCTGGGTGCCGGGGCACGTCGGAGTGGAGGGCAATGAACAAGCAGATTCGGGCCAGAACCATTTTGCTGACTTGGAACTCAACAAAACTGAAGAAGCAATGAGAGCAACATACTGGCAAAAACTTCCAGGGCTAAGGCCGGTCAAAGATCTCCTCGGCAACTTCAACCGAGCAAGATAGAAGACACTGATTAACCTCAGCAAAACTATTCCAAAGACAATCACGGGATTTCTGACAGTGTACTGCAGACTCAAAGAACACCTAAGGAAGCTAGGCTTGAAGGAGGACAGCACCTGCAGATTCTGTGGGAAACATCCAGAAACACCACACCATATATTGATGGGGTGTTATGCTGTACATCACGAAAGATTGAATATACTGGGATCACACCAGCTGACTGTGGGAGAAATACCACGAATAGACCCCTAAAAAAATCCATAAATTCCTCAAGGAGTTGGGGCTTGAGGGGCTGCTGTAAACGAGAACTTCTTGAAATAGCAGAAGAAGATGGGGCACAATAGATCTAACTAGTTCGCAGCGCATCAGTCACCATCCATATTCACCATTACCATTTACCAGGACCTTCAATATCAGATGGGGACATCTCATGTTCTATTTGGAGTATTTGATTCGACAGGCGTCGCGACGCCCATTATTTGGCAACAACTATTAGCTTTTCGTTTTGTATCCTTTCTATTGTTGTTAATCGATTTATCTTTTCATTTCTTTTATAGATATTGGGGAAAAATTACTTATTGCATGCGCCTATAATTCAACCTTTCCTTGACATGTCTTTCGTTTTATGGTGTATTGCTGATGATTATGAAACACATTAACATAATTATTCATTATGTATCAACAGTTTCAATACATACCCACGAGGAGATGCGATGTCAAATGTCACAGCAATTGTGACGATCGCATCTATAGTTCCATTACACATTGTCCAAGGTTATCAAACGTCATTCGAACAAAAAAAGATGATGCAAATTATTTTTCACACTGTCAGGACGTGATGCAACGCGAGGTGGCGTTTTTACGAATGCAAATGCGTATCTAACTCATAACAGTCCCGTGACAGTGATCAATTGCTAATCATATATTCTTGTTCGACGGTATTTTTTCTTCGTCGTCGTTGTTATGGAGCCAAGACAAGTTGAAGTTGAAATGTGCCTCGTGTCTGGGTATGAAGAATAATGCAGTGAAAGAACGAATGATACATCTTTGTGTCGTCTTCTTTACAGCATCCGCAACGGTGGTGCTGAATTGGGACTAACACCTTGCGAAGACTTGCCATTGAGAGAAATGAAACTAGTTGGAACAGCGTTGAAATATTCATATTTGATAACTTCTATCTAATTTATTTTAACAATAATTGATAAATCGTTAGTTTATATTCACAAATTACGACGACCCGACAAAGAACTTTGATGATGGAAAGTTGTTATTTGGACATTAATGAATGTATTCTGACCCAATATAAAGCGGGCCAACCCGAATCCTATTTTTGAGATCAATTTAAAATATTTGAAAATCGACCGCACTCCTCTGACGACCCGACAAAGAACTTTTATGATGGAAAAATGTTATTTGGACACTAATGAATGTATTCTGACCCAATATAAAGCGGGCCAACCCGAATCCTATTTTTGAGATCAATTTAAAATATTTGAAAATCGACCGCACTCCTCTGACGACCCGACAATGAACTTTGATAATGAAAAGTTATTATTTGGACACTAATGAATGTATTCTGACCCAATATAAAGCGGGCCAACCCGATTCCTATTTTTGAGATAAATTTAAAATATTTTAAAATCGACCGCACTCATCTGACGACCCGACAAAAACTTTTATGATGGAAAAATGTTATTTGGACACTAATGAATGTATTCTGACACAATATAAAGCGGGCCACCCCGAATCCTATTTTTGAAATCGATTTAAAATATTTGAAAATCGACCGCACTCCTCTGACGACCCGACAAAAAACTTTGATAATGGAATGTTGTTATTTGGACCCTAATGAATGTATTCTGACCCAATATAGAGCGGGCCAACCCGAATCCTATTTTTGAGATAAATTTAAAATATTTTAAAATCGACCGCACTCCTCTGACGACCCGACAAAAACTTTTATGATGGAAAAATGTTATTTGGACACTAATGAATGTATTCTGACACAAAATGAAGCGGGCCAACCCGAATCCTATTTTTGAGATCAATTTAAAATATTTGAAAATCGACCGCACTCCTCTGACGACCCGACAAAGAACTTTGATAATGGAAAGTTGTTATTTGGACACTAATAAATGTATTCTGACCCAATATAAAGCGGGCCAACCCCAATCCTATTTTTGAGATCACTTTAAAATATTTGAAAATCGACCACATTTCTCTGAAGACCCGACAAAGAACTTTGATGATGGAAAGTTGTTAGTTGAACACTAATGCATGTATTCTGACCCAATATGACGCGGTCCAACCCGAATCCTATTTTTGAGATCGATTTAAAATATTTGAAAATCGACCGCACTCCTCTGACGACTCGAGAAAGAACTTTAATGATGGATAGTTGTTATTCGGACACTAATGCATGTATTCTGACCCAATATGAAGCAGTCCAACCCGAATCCTAATTTTGAGATCGATTTAAAATATTTGAAAATCGACCGCACTCCTCTGACGACCCGACAAAGAACTTTGATGATGGAAAGTTGTTATTTGGACATTAGTGAATGTATTCTGACCCAATATAAAGCGGGCCAACCCGAATCCTATTTTTGAGATCAATTTAAAATATTTGAAAATCGACCGCACTCCTCTGACGACCCGACAAAGAACTTTGATGATGGAAAGTTGTTATATGGACAATAATGCATGTATTCTGACCCAATATAAAGCAGGACAACCCGTATCCTATTTTTGAGATCAATTTAAAATATTTGAAAATAGACCGCACTCCTCTGACGACCCGACAAAGAACTTTGATAATGGAAAGTTGTTATTTGGACACTAATGAATGCATTCTGACCCAATATGAAGCGGGCCAACCCCAGTCCTATTTTTGAGATCACTTTAAATTATTTAAAAATCAACCGCACTCCTCTGACGACCCGACAAAGAACTTTGATGATGGAAAGTTGTTATTTGGACACTAATGCATGTATTCTAACCCAATATGAAGCGGTCCAACCCGAATCCAATTTTTGAGATCGATTTAAAATATTTGAAAATCGACCGCACTGCTCTGACGACCCGACAAAGAACTTTGATTATGGAAAGTTGTTATTTGGACACTAATTCATGTATTCTGACCAAATATGAAGCGGTCCAACCCGAATCCTATATTTGAGATCGATTTAAAATATTTGAAAATCGACCGCACTCCTCTGACGACCCGTTAAAGAACTTTGATGATGGAAAGTTGTTATTTGGACATTAGTGAATGTATTCTGACCCAATATAAAGCGGGCCAACTCGAATCCTATTTTTGAGATCGATTTAAAATATTTGAAAATCCAGCGCACTCCTCTGACGACCCGACAAAAAACTTTGATGATGGAAAGTTGTTATTTGGAAACAAATGCATGTATTCTGACCCAATATGAAGCTGGCCAATCCGAATCCTATATTTGAGATCAATTTAAAATATTTGAAAATCGACCGCACTCCTCTGACGACCCGACAAAGAACTTTGATGATGAAAAGTTGTTATTTGGACACTAATGCATGTATTTTGACCCAATATGAAGCAGTCCAACCCGAATCCTATTTTTTAGATCGATTTAAAATATTTGAAAATCGACCGCACTCCTCTGACGACCCGACAAAGAACTTTGATGATGGAAAGTTGTTATTTGGACACTAATGCATGTATTCTGACTCAATATGAAGCGGTCCCACCCAAATCCTATTTTTGAGATCCATTTAAATTACTTAAAAATCGACAGCACTCCTCTGACGATCCGACAAAGAACTTTGATGATGGAAAGTTGTTATTTGGACATTAGTGAATGTATTCTGACCCAATATAAAGCGGGCCAACTCGAATCCTATTTTTGAGATCGATTTAAAATATTTGAAAATCCAGCGCACTCCTCTGACGACCCGACAAAAAACTTTGATGATGGAAAGTTGTTATTTGGAAACAAATGCATGTATTCTGACCCAATATGAAGCTGGCCAATCCGAATCCTATATTTGAGATCAATTTAAAATATTTGAAAATCGACCGCACTCCTCTGACGACCCGATAAAGAACTTTGATGATGGAAAGTTTTTATTTGGACACAAATGCATGTATTCTGACCCAATATGAAGCTGGCCAATCCGAATCCTATATTTGAGATCAATTTAAAATATTTGAAAATCGACCGCACTCCTCTGACGACCCGACAAAGAACTTTGATGATGAAATGTTGTTATTTGGACACTAATGCATGTATTTTGACCCAATATGAAGCAGTCCAACCCGAATCCTATTTTTTAGATCGATTTAAAATATTTGAAAATCGACCGCACTCCTCTGACGACCCGACAAAGAACTTTGATGATGGAAAGTTTTTATTTGGACACAAATGCATGTATTCTGACCCAATATGAAGCTGGCCAATCCGAATCCTATATTTGAGATCAATTTAAAATATTTGAAAATCGACCGCACTCCTCTGACGACCCGACAAAGAACTTTGATGATGAAATGTTGTTATTTGGACACTAATGCATGTATTTTGACCCAATATGAAGCAGTCCAACCCGAATCCTATTTTTTAGATCGATTTAAAATATTTGAAAATCGACCGCACTCCTCTGACGACCCGATAAAGAACTTTGATGATGGAAAGTTTTTATTTGGACACAAATGCATGTATTCTGACCCAATATGAAGCTGGCCAATCCGAATCCTATATTTGAGATCAATTTAAAATATTTGAAAATCGACCGCACTCCTCTGACGACCCGACAAAGAACGTTGATGATGGAAAGATGTTATTTGGACACAAATGCATGTATTCTGACCCAATATGAAGCTGGCCAATCCGAATCCTATATTTGAGATCAATTTAAAATATTTGAAAATCGACCGCACTCCTCTGACGACCCGATAAAGAACTTTGATGATGGAAAGTTTTTATTTGGACACAAATGCATGTATTCTGACCCAATATGAAGCTGGCCAATCCGAATCCTATATTTGAGATCAATTTAAAATATTTGAAAATCGACCGCACTCCTCTGACGACCCGACAAAGAACTTTGATGATGAAATGTTGTTATTTGGACACTAATGCATGTATTTTGACCCAATATGAAGCAGTCCAACCCGAATCCTATTTTTTAGATCGATTTAAAATATTTGAAAATCGACCGCACTCCTCTGACGACCCGACAAAGAACTTTGATGATGGAAAGTTGTTATTTGGACACTAATGCATGTATTCTGACTCAATATGAAGCGGTCCCACCCAAATCCTATTTTTGAGATCCATTTAAATTACTTAAAAATCGACAGCACTCCTCTGACGATCCGACAAAGAACTTTGATGATGGAAAGTTGTTATTTGGACACTAATGAATGTATTCTGACCCAATATGAAGCTGGCCAACCCGAATTCTATTTTTGAGATCAACTTAAATTACTTAATAATCGACCGCACTCCTCTGACGACCCGACAAAGAAATTTGATGATGGAGAATTGTTATATGGACATTAGTAAATGTATTCTGTCCCACTATAAAGCGGGCCAACCCGAATCCTATTATTGAGATCCCTTTAAATTACTTAAAAATCGACCGCACTCTGACGACCCGACAAAGGACTTTGATGATGGAAAGTTTTTATTTGGACACAAATGAATGTATTCTGACCCTATATGAAGCTGGCCAACCCGAATCCTATTTTTGATATCCCTTTAAATTACTTAAAAATCGACCGCACTCCTCTGACGACCCGACAAAGAACTTTGATGATGGAAAGTTGTTATTTGGACATTAGTGAATGTATTCTGACCCAATATAAAGCGGGCCAACCCGAATCCTATTTTTGAGATCAATTTAAAATATTTGAAAATCGACCGCACTCCTCTGACGACCCGACAAAGAACTTTGATGATGGAAAGTTGTTATATGAACAATAATGCATGTATTCTGACCCAATATAAAGCAGGACAACCCGTATCCTATTTTTGAGATCAATTTAAAATATTTGAAAATCGACCGCACTCCTCTGACGACTCGACAAAGAACTTTAATGATGGAAAGTTGTTATTCGGACATTAATGCATGTATTCTGACCAAATATGAAGCAGTCCAACCCGAATCCTATTTTTGAGATCGATTTAAAATATTTGAAAATCGACCGCACTCCTCTGACGACCCGACAAAGAACGTTGATGATGGAAAGATGTTATTTGGACACAAATGCATGTATTCTGACCCAATATGAAGCTGGCCAATCCGAATCCTATATTTGAGATCAATTTAAAATATTTGAAAATCGACCGCACTCCTCTGACGACCCGATAAAGAACTTTGATGATGGAAAGTTTTTATTTGGACACAAATGCATGTATTCTGACCCAATATGAAGCTGGCCAATCCGAATCCTATATTTGAGATCAATTTAAAATATTTGAAAATCGACCGCACTCCTCTGACGACCCGACAAAGAACTTTGATGATGGAAAGTTGTTATTTGGACACTAATGCATGTATTTTGACCCAATATGAAGCAGTCCAACCCGAATCCTATTTTTTAGATCGATTTAAAATATTTGAAAATCGACCGCACTCCTCTGACGACCCGACAAAGAACTTTGATGATGGAAAGTTGTTATTTGGACACTAATGCATGTATTCTGACTCAATATGAAGCGGTCCCACCCAAATCCTATTTTTGAGATCCATTTAAATTACTTAAAAATCGACAGCACTCCTCTGACGATCCGACAAAGAACTTTGATGATGGAAAGTTGTTATTTGGACACTAATGAATGTATTCTGACCCAATATGAAGCTGGCCAACCCGAATTCTATTTTTGAGATCAACTTAAATTACTTAATAATCGACCGCACTCCTCTGACGACCCGACAAAGAAATTTGATGATGGAGAATTGTTATTTGGACATTAGTAAATGTATTCTGTCCCACTATAAAGCGGGCCAACCCGAATCCTATTATTGAGATCCCTTTAAATTACTTAAAAATCGACCGCACTCCTCTGACGACCCGACAAAGGACTTTGATGATGGAAAGTTGTTATTTGGACACAAATGAATGTATTCTGACCCTATATGAAGCTGGCCAACCCGAATCCTATTTTTGAGATCCCTTTAAATTACTTAAAAATCGACCGCACTCCTCTGACGACCCGACAAAGAACTTCGATGATGGAAAGTTGTTATTTGGACACTAATGAATGTATTCTGACACAATATGAAGCTGGCCAATCCAAATCCTATATTTGAGATCAATTTAAAATATTTGAAAATCGACCGCACTTCTCTGACGACCCGAAAAGAACTTTGATGATGGCAAGTTGTTATTTGGACACAAATGCATGTATTCTGTTCCAATATGAAGCGGTCCAACCCAAATCCTATATATGAGATCGATTTAAAATATTAGAAAATCGACCGCACACCTCTGACGACGCGACAAAAAACATTGATGATGGAAAGTTGTTATTTGGACACTAATGCATGTATTCTGACCCAATATGAAGCGGTCCAATCCGAATCCTATTTTTGAGATCGATTTAAAATATTTGAAAATCGACCGCACTCCTCTGACGACTCGACAAAGAACTTTAGTGATGGAAAGTTGTTATTCGGACATTAATGCATGTATTCTGACCAAATATGAAGCGGGCCAACCTGAATCCTATTTTAGAGATCGATTTAAAATATTTGAAAATCGACCGCACTCCTCTGACGACCCGATAAAGAACTTTGATGATGGAAAGTTTTTATTTGGACAAAAATGCATGTATTCTGACCCAATATGAAGCTGGCCAATCCGAATCCTATATTTGAGATCAATTTAAAATATTTGAAAATCGACCGCACTCCTCTGACGACCCGACAAAGAACTTTGATGATGGAAAGTTGTTATTTGGACACTAATGCATGTATTCTGACCCAATATGAAGCAGTCCAACCCGAATCCTATTTTTTAGATCGATTTAAAATATTTGAAAATCGACCGCACCCTTCTGACGACCCGACAAAGAACTTTGATGATGGAAAGTTGTTATTTGGACACTAATGCATGTATTCTGACTCAATATGAAGCGGTCCCACCCAAATCCTATTTTTGAGATCCATTTAAATTACTTAAAAATCGACAGCACTCCTCTGACGATCCGACAAAGAACTTTGATGATGGAAAGTTGTTATTTGGACACTAATGAATGTATTCTGACCCAATATGAAGCTGGCCAACCCGAATTCTATTTTTGAGATCAACTTAAATTACTTAATAATCGACCGCACTCCTCTGACGACCCGACAAAGGAATTTGATGATGGAGAATTGTTATTTGGACATTAGTAAATGTATTCTGTCCCACTATAAAGCGGGCCAACCCGAATCCTATTATTGAGATCCCTTTAAATTACTTAAAAATCGACCGCACTCCTCTGACGACCCGACAAAGGACTTTGATGATGGAAAGTTGTTATTTGGACACAAATGAATGTATTCTGACCCTATATGAAGCTGGCCAACCCGAATCCTATTTTTGAGTTCCCTTTAAATTACTTAAAAATCGACCGCACTCCTCTGACGACCCGACAAAGTAATTTGATGATGGAAAGTTGTAATTTGGACACTAATAAATGCATTCTGACCCAATATAAAACGAGCCATTTCGAATCTTATTTTTGAGATCAATTTAAAATATTTGAAAATCGACCGCACTTCTCTGACGACCCGACAAAGAACTTTGATGATGGCAAGTTGTTATTTGGACACAAATGCATGTATTCGGTTCCAATATGAAGCGGTCCAACCCAAATCCTATATATGAGATCGATTTAAAATATTAGAAAATCGACCGCACACCTCTGACGACGCGACAAAAAACATTGATGATGGAAAGTTGTTATTTGGACACTAATGCATGTATTCTGATTCAATATGAAGCGGTCCAACCCGAATCCTATTTTTGAGATCGATTTAAAATATTTGAAAATCGACCGCACTCCTCTGACGACTCGACAAAGAACTTTAATGATGGAAAGTTGTTATTCGGACATTAATGCATGTATTCTGACCAAATATGAAGCAGTCCAACCCGAATCCTATTTTTGAGATCGATTTAAAATATTTGAAAATCGACCGCACTCCTCTGACGACCCGACAAAGAACGTTGATGATGGAAAGATGTTATTTGGACATTAGTGAATGTATTCTGACCCAATATAAAGCGGGCCAACCTGAATCCTATTTTAGAGATCGATTTAAAATATTTGAAAATCGACCGCACTCCTCTGACGACCCGATAAAGAACTTTGATGATGGAAAGTTTTTATTTGGACACAAATGCATGTATTCTGACCCAATATGAAGCTGGCCAATCCGAATCCTATATTTGAGATCAATTTAAAATATTTGAAAATCGACCGCACTCCTCTGACGACCCGACAAAGAACTTTGATGATGAAATGTTGTTAGTTGGACACTAATGCATGTATTTTGACCCAATATGAAGCAGTCCAACCCGAATCCTATTTTTTAGATCGATTTAAAATATTTGAAAATCGACCGCACTCCTCTGACGACCCGACAAAGAACTTTGATGATGGAAAGTTGTTATTTGGACACTAATGCATGTATTCTGACTCAATATGAAGCGGTCCCACCCAAATCCTATTTTTGAGATCCATTTAAATTACTTAAAAATCGACAGCACTCCTCTGACGATCCGACAAAGAACTTTGATGATGGAAAGTTGTTATTTGGACACTAATGAATGTATTCTGACCCAATATGAAGCTGGCCAACCCGAATTCTATTTTTGAGATCAACTTAAATTACTTAATAATCGACCGCACTCCTCTGACGACCCGACAAAGAAATTTGATGATGGAGAATTGTTATTTGGACATTAGTAAATGTATTCTGTCCCACTATAAAGCGGGCCAACCCGAATCCTATTATTGAGATCCCTTTAAATTACTTAAAAATCGACCGCACTCCTCTGACGACCCGACAAAGGACTTTGATGATGGAAAGTTGTTATTTGGACACAAATGAATGTATTCTGACCCTATATGAAGCTGGCCAACCCGAATCCTATTTTTGAGATCCCTTTAAATTACTTAAAAATCGACCGTACTCCTCTGACGACCCGACAAAGAACTTCGATGATGGAAAGTTGTTATTTGGACACTAATGAATGTATTCTGACACAATATGAAGCTGGCCAATCCAAATCCTATATTTGAGATCAATTTAAAATATTTGAAAATCGACCGCACTTCTCTGACGACCCGAAAAGAACTTTGATGATGGCAAGTTGTTATTTGGACACAAATGCATGTATTCTGTTCCAATATGAAGCGGTCCAACCCAAATCCTATATATGAGATCGATTTAAAATATTAGAAAATCGACCGCACACCTCTGACGACGCGACAAAAAACATTGATGATGGAAAGTTGTTATTTGGACACTAATGCATGTATTCTGACCCAATATGAAGCGGTCCAATCCGAATCCTATTTTTGAGATCGATTTAAAATATTTGAAAATCGACCGCACTCCTCTGACGACTCGACAAAGAACTTTAGTGATGGAAAGTTGTTATTCGGACATTAATGCATGTATTCTGACCAAATATGAAGCGGGCCAACCTGAATCCTATTTTAGAGATCGATTTAAAATATTTGAAAATCGACCGCACTCCTCTGACGACCCGATAAAGAACTTTGATGATGGAAAGTTTTTATTTGGACAAAAATGCATGTATTCTGACCCAATATGAAGCTGGCCAATCCGAATCCTATATTTGAGATCAATTTAAAATATTTGAAAATCGACCGCACTCCTCTGACGACCCGACAAAGAACTTTGATGATGGAAAGTTGTTATTTGGACACTAATGCATGTATTCTGACCCAATATGAAGCAGTCCAACCCGAATCCTATTTTTTAGATCGATTTAAAATATTTGAAAATCGACCGCACCCTTCTGACGACCCGACAAAGAACTTTGATGATGGAAAGTTGTTATTTGGACACTAATGCATGTATTCTGACTCAATATGAAGCGGTCCCACCCAAATCCTATTTTTGAGATCCATTTAAATTACTTAAAAATCGACAGCACTCCTCTGACGATCCGACAAAGAACTTTGATGATGGAAAGTTGTTATTTGGACACTAATGAATGTATTCTGACCCAATATGAAGCTGGCCAACCCGAATTCTATTTTTGAGATCAACTTAAATTACTTAATAATCGACCGCACTCCTCTGACGACCCGACAAAGGAATTTGATGATGGAGAATTGTTATTTGGACATTAGTAAATGTATTCTGTCCCACTATAAAGCGGGCCAACCCGAATCCTATTATTGAGATCCCTTTAAATTACTTAAAAATCGACCGCACTCCTCTGACGACCCGACAAAGGACTTTGATGATGGAAAGTTGTTATTTGGACACAAATGAATGTATTCTGACCCTATATGAAGCTGGCCAACCCGAATCCTATTTTTGAGTTCCCTTTAAATTACTTAAAAATCGACCGCACTCCTCTGACGACCCGACAAAGTAATTTGATGATGGAAAGTTGTAATTTGGACACTAATAAATGCATTCTGACCCAATATAAAACGAGCCATTTCGAATCTTATTTTTGAGATCAATTTAAAATATTTGAAAATCGACCGCACTTCTCTGACGACCCGACAAAGAACTTTGATGATGGCAAGTTGTTATTTGGACACAAATGCATGTATTCGGTTCCAATATGAAGCGGTCCAACCCAAATCCTATATATGAGATCGATTTAAAATATTAGAAAATCGACCGCACACCTCTGACGACGCGACAAAAAACATTGATGATGGAAAGTTGTTATTTGGACACTAATGCATGTATTCTGATTCAATATGAAGCGGTCCAACCCGAATCCTATTTTTGAGATCGATTTAAAATATTTGAAAATCGACCGCACTCCTCTGACGACTCGACAAAGAACTTTAATGATGGAAAGTTGTTATTCGGACATTAATACATGTATTCTGACCAAATATGAAGCAGTCCAACCCGAATCCTATTTTTGAGATCGATTTAAAATATTTGAAAATCGACCGCACTCCTCTGACGACCCGACAAAGAACGTTGATGATGGAAAGATGTTATTTGGACATTAGTGAATGTATTCTGACCCAATATAAAGCGGGCCAACCTGAATCCTATTTTAGAGATCGATTTAAAATATTTGAAAATCGACCGCACTCCTCTGACGACCCGATAAAGAACTTTGATGATGGAAAGTTTTTATTTGGACACAAATGCATGTATTCTGACCCAATATGAAGCTGGCCAATCCGAATCCTATATTTGAGATCAATTTAAAATATTTGAAAATCGACCGCACTCCTCTGACGACCCGACAAAGAACTTTGATGATGGAAAGTTGTTATTTGGACACTTATGCATGTATTCTGACCCAATATGAAGCGGTCCAACCCGAACCCTATTTTTGAGATCGATTTAAAATATTTGAAAATCGACCGCACTGCTCTGACGACCCGACAAAGAACTTTGATGATGGAAAGTTGTTATTTGGACACTAATGCATGTATTCTGACCAAATATGAAGCGGTCCAACCCGAATCCTATTTTTGAGATCGATTTAAAATATTTGAAAATCGACCGCACTCCTCTGACGACCCGTTAAAGAACTTTGATGATGGAAAGTTGTTATTTGGACATAAGTGAATGTATTCTGACCCAATATAAAGCGGGCCAACTCGAATCCTATTTTTGAGATCGATTTAAAATATTTGAAAATCCAGCGCACTCCTCTGACGACCCGACAAAGAACTTTGATGATGGAAAGTTGTTATTTGGAAACAAATGCATGTATTCTGACCCAATATGAAGCTGGCCAATCTGAATCTTATATTTGAGATCAATTTAAAATATTTGAAAATCGACCGCACTCCTCTGACGACCCGACAAAGAACTTTGATGATGGAAAGTTGTTATTTGGACACTAATGCATGTATTCTGACTATATATGAAGCGGTCCCACCCGAATCCTATTTTTGAGATCCATTTAAATTACTTAAAAATCGACAGCACTCCTCTGACGATCCGACAAAGAACTTTGATGATGGAAAGTTGTTATTTGGACACTAATGCATGTATTCTGACTCAATATGAAGCAGTCCAACCCGAATCCTATTTTTTTGATCAATTTAAAATATTTTAAAATCGACCGCACTCCTCTGACGACCCGACAAATAACTTTGATTATGGAAAGTTTTTATTTGGACACTAATTCATGTATTCTGACCAAATATGAAGCGGTCCAACCCGAATCCTATATTTGAGATCGATTTAAAATATTTGAAAATCGACCGCACTCCTCTGACAACCCGTTAAAGAACTTTGATGATGGAAAGTTGTTATTTGGACATTAGTGAATGTATTCTGACCCAAAATAAAGCGGGCCAACTCGAATCCTATTTTTGAGATCGATTTAAAATATTTGAAAATCCAGCGCACTCCTCTGACGACCCGACAAAGAACTTTGATGATGGAAAGTTGTTATTTGGAAACAAATGCATGTATTCTGACCCAATATGAAGCTGGCCAATCTGAATCTTATATTTGAGATCAATTTAAAATATTTGAAAATCGACCGCACTCCTCTGACGACCCGACAAAGAACTTTGATGATGGAAAGTTGTTATTTGGACACTAATGCATGTATTCTGACTATATATGAAGCGGTCCCACCCGAATCCTATTTTTGAGATCCATTTAAATTACTTAAAAATCGACAGCACTCCTCTGACGATCCGACAAAGAACTTTGATGATGGAAAGTTGTTATTTGGACACTAATGCATGTATTCTGACTCAATATGAAGCAGTCCAACCCGAATCCTATTTTTTTGATCAATTTAAAATATTTTAAAATCGACCGCACTCCTCTGACGACCCGACAAATAACTTTGATTATGGAAAGATTTTATTTGGACACTAATTCATGTATTCTGACCAAATATGAAGCGGTCCAACCCGAATCCTATATTTGAGATCGATTTAAAATATTTGAAAATCGACCGCACTCCTCTGACGACCCGTTAAAGAACTTTGATGATGGAAAGTTGTTATTTGGACATTAGTGAATGTATTCTGACCCAAAATAAAGCGGGCCAACTCGAATCCTATTTTTGAGATCGATTTAAAATATTTGAAAATCCAGCGCACTCCTCTGACGACCCGACAAAGAACTTTGATGATGGAAAGTTGTTATTTGGAAACAAATGCATGTATTCTGACCCAATATGAAGCTGGCCAATCCGAATCCTATATTTGAGATCAATTTAAAATATTTGAAAATCGACCGCACTCCTCTGACGACCCGACAAAGAACTTTGATGATGAAAAGTTGTTATTTGGACACTAATGCATGTATTTTGACCCAATATGAAGCAGTCCAACCCGAATCCTATTTTTTAGATCGATTTAAAATATTTGAAAATCGACCGCACTCCTCTGACGACCCGACAAAGAACTTTGATGATGGAAAGTTGTTATTTGGACACTAATGCATGTATTCTGACTCAATATGAAGCGGTCCCACCCAAATCCTATTTTTGAGATCCATTTAAATTACTTAAAAATCGACAGCACTCCTCTGACGATCCGACAAAGAACTTTGATGATGGAAAGTTGTTATTTGGACACTAATGAATGTATTCTGACCCAATATGAAGCTGGCCAACCAGAATTCTATTTTTGAGATCAACTTAAATTACTTAATAATCGACCGCACTCCTCTGACGACCCGACAAAGAAATTTGATGATGGAGAATTGTTATTTGGACATTAGTAAATGTATTCTGTCCCACTATAAAGCGGGCCAACCCGAATCCTATTATTGAGATCCCTTTAAATTACTTAAAAATCGACCGCACTCCTCTGACGACCCGACAAAGGACTTTGATGATGGAAAGTTGTTATTTGGACACAAATGAATGTATTCTGACCCTATATGAAGCTGGCCAACCCGAATCCTATTTTTGAGATCCTTTTAAATTACTTAAAAATCGACCGCACTCCTCTGACGACCCGACAAAGAAATTTGATGATGGAAAGTTGTAATTTGGACACTAATAAATGCATTCTGACCCAATATAAAATGAGCCATTTCGAATCTTATTTTTGAGATCAATTTAAAATATTTGAAAATCGACCGCACTCCTCTGACGACCCGACAAAGAACTTCGATGATGGAAAGTTGTTATGTGGACACTAATGAATGTATTCTGACACAATATGAAGCTGGCCAATCCAAATCCTATATTTGAGATCAATTTAAAATATTTGAAAATCGACCGCACTTCTCTGACGACCCGACAAAGAACTTTGATGATGGCAAGTTGTTATTTGGACACAAATGCATGTATTCTGTTCCAATATGAAGTGGTCCAACCCAAATCCTATATATGAGATCAATTTAAAATATTAGAAAATCGACCGCACACCTCTGACGACGCGACAAAAAACATTGATGATGGAAAGTTGTTATTTGGACACTCATGCATGTATTCTGACCCAATATGAAGCGGTCCAACCCGAATCCTATTTTTGAGATCGATTTAAAATATTTGAAAATCGACCGCACTCCTCTGAAGACTCGACAAAGAACTTTAATGATGGAAAGTTGTTATTCGGACATTAATGCATGTATTCTGACCAAATATGAAGCAGTCCAACCCGAATCCTATTTTTGAGATCGATATAAAATATTTGAAAATCGACCGCACTCCTCTGACGACCCGACAAAGAACGTTGATGATGGAAAGATGTTATTTGGACATTAGTGAATGTATTCTGACCCAATATAAAGCGGGCCAACCTGAATCCTATTTTAGAGATCGATTTAAAATATTTGAAAATCGACCGCACTCCTCTGACGACCCGATAAAGAACTTTGATGATGGAAAGTTTTTATTTGGACAAAAATGCATGTATTCTGACCCAATATGAAGCTGGCCAATCCGAATCCTATATTTGAGATCAATTTAAAATATTTGAAAATCGACCGCACTCCTCTGACGACCCGACAAAGAACTTTGATGATGGAAAGTTGTTATTTGGACACTAATGCATGAATTTTGACCCAATATGAAGCAGTCCAACCCGAATCCTATTTTTTAGATCGATTTAAAATATTTGAAAATCGACCGCACCCCTCTGACGATCCGACAAAGAACTTTGATGATGGAAAGTTGTTATTTGGACACTAATGAATGTATTCTGACCCAATATGAAGCTGGCCAACCCGAATTCTATTTTTGAGATCAACTTAAATTACTTAATAATCGACCGCACTCCTCTGACGACCCGACAAAGAAATTTGATGATGGAGAATTGTTATTTGGACATTAGTAAATGTATTCTGTCCCACTATAAAGCGGGCCAACCCGAATCCTATTATTGAGATCCCTTTAAATTACTTAAAAATCGACCGCACTCCTCTGACGACCCGACAAAGGACTTTGATGATGGAAAGTTGTTATTTGGACACAAATGAATGTATTCTGACCCTATATGAAGCTGGCCAACCCGAATCCTATTTTTGAGATCCCTTTAAATTACTTAAAAATCGACCGCACTCCTCTGACGACCCGACAAAGTAATTTGATGATGGAAAGTTGTAATTTGGACTCTAATAAATGCATTCTGACCCAATATAAAACGAGCCATTTCGAATCTTATTTTTGAGATCAATTTAAAATATTTGAAAATCGACCGCACTCCTCTGACGACCCGACAAAGAACTTCGATGATGGAAAGTTGTTATTTGGACACTAATGAATGTATTCTGACACAATATGAAGCTGGCCAATCCAAATCCTATATTTGAGATCAATTTAAAATATTTGAAAATCGACCGCACTTCTCTGACGACCCGACAAAGAACTTTGATGATGGCAAGTTGTTATTTGGACACAAATGCATGTATTCTGTTCCAATATGAAGCGGTCCAACCCAAATCCTATATATGAGATCGATTTAAAATATTAGAAAATCGACCGCACACCTCTGACGACGCGACAAAAAACATTGATGATGTAAAGTTGTTATTTGGACACTAATGCATGTATTCTGACCCAATAAGAAGCGGTCCAACCCGAATCCTATTTTTGAGATCGATTTAAAATATTTGAAAATCGACCGCACTCCTCTGACGACTCGACAAAGAACTTTAATGATGGAAAGTTGTTATTCAGACATTAATGCATGTATTCTGACCAAATATGAAGCAGTCCAACTTGAATCCTATTTTTGAGATCGATTTAAAATATTTGATAATCGACCGCACTCCTCTGACGACCCGACAAAGAACGTTGATGATGGAAAGATGTTATTTGGACATTTGTGAATGTATTCTGACCCAATATAAAGCGGGCCAACCTGAATCCTATTTTAGAGATCGATTTAAAATATTTGAAAATCGACCGCACTCCTCTGACGATCCGATAGAGAACTTTGATGATGGAAAGTTTTTATTTGGACACAAATGCATGTATTCTGACCCAATATGAAGCTGGCCAATCCGAATCCTATATTTGAGATCAATTTAAAATATTTGAAAATCGACCGCACTCCTCTGACGACCCGACAAAGAACTTTGATGATGGAAAGTTTTTATTTGGACACTTATGCATGTATTGTGACCCAATATGAAGCGGTCCAACCCGAACCCTATTTTTGAGATCGATTTAAAATATTTGAAAATCGACCGCACTGCTCTGACGACCCGACAAAGAACTTTGATGATGAAAAGTTGTTATTTGGACACTAATGCATGTATTCTGACCAAATATGAAGCGGTCCAACCCGAATCCTATTTTTGAGATCAATTTAAAATATTTGAAAATCGACCGCACTCCTCTGACGACCCGTTAAAGAACTTTGATGATGGAAAGTTGTTATTTGGACATTAGTGAATGTATTCTGACCCAATATAAAGCGGGCCAACTCGAATCCTATTTTTGAGATCGATTTAAAATATTTGAAAATCCAGCGCACTCCTCTGACGACCCGACAAAGAACTTTGATGATGGAAAGTTGTTATTTGGAAACAAATGCATGTATTCTGACCCAATATGAAGCTGGCCAATCTGAATCCTATATTTGAGATCAATTTAAAATATTTGAAAATCGACCGCACTCCTCTGACGACCCGACAAAGAACTTTGATGATGGAAAGTTGTTATTTGGACACTAATGCATGTATTCTGACTCAATATGAAGCGGTCCCACCCGAATCCTATTTTTGAGATCCATTTAAATTACTTAAAAATCGACAGCACTCCTCTGACGATCCGACAAAGAACTTTGATGATGGAAAGTTGTTATTTGGACACTAATGCATGTATTCTGACTCAATATGAAGCAGTCCAACCCGAATCCTATTTTTTTGATCAATTTAAAATATTTGAAAATCGACCGCACTCCTCTGACGACCCGACAAAGAACTTTGATGATAAAAAGATGTTATTTGGACACTAATGCATGTATTCTGACCCAATATGAAGCGGTCCCACCCGAATCCTATTTTTGAGATCCCTTTAAATTACTTGAAAATCGACAGCACTCCTCTGACGATCCGACAAAGAACTTTGATGATGGTAAGTTGTTATTTGGACATTAGTGAATGTATTCTGACCCAATATAAAGCGAGCCAACCCGAATCATATTTTTGAGATCAATTTAAATTATTTGAAAATCGACCGCACTCCTCTGACGACCCGACAAAGAAATTTGATGATGAAAAGTTGTTATTTGGACACTAATGAATGTATTCTGACCCAATATGAAGAGGTCCAACCGAAATCCTATTTTTGAGATTACTTTAAAATTTCAAAAAAATCGACCACATTCCTCTGACGACCCGACAAAGAACTTTGATGATGGAAAGTTGTTATTTGGACACTAATGAATGTATTCTGACCCAATATGAAGCTGGCCATCCCGAATTCTATTTTTGAGATCAACTTAAATTACTTAATAATCGACCGCACTCCTCTGACGACCCGACAAAGGAATTTGATGATGGAGAATTGTTATTTGGACATTAGTAAATGTATTCTGTTCCACTATAAAGCGGGCCAACCCGAATCATATTATTGAGATCCCTTCAAATTACTTAAAAATCGACCGCACTCCTCTGACGACCCGACAAAGGACTTTGATGATGGAAAGTTGTTATTTGGACACAAATGAATGTATTCTGACCCTATATGAAGCTGGCCAACCCGAATCCTATTTTTGAGATCCCTTTAAATTACTTAAAAATCGACCGCACTCCTCTGACGACCCGACAAAGTAATTTGATGATGGAAAGTTGTAATTTGGACACTAATAAATGCATTCTGACCCAATATAAAACGAGCCATTTCGAATCTTATTTTTGAGATCAATTTAAAATATTTGAAAATCGACCGCACTCCTCTGACGACCCGACAAAGAACTTCGATGATGGAAAGTTGTTATTTGGACACTAATGAATGTATTCTGACACAATATGAAGCTGGCCAATCCAAATCCTATATTTGAGATCAATTTAAAATATTTGAAAATCGACCGCACTTCTCTGACGACCCGACAAAGAACTTTGATGATGGCAAGTTGTTATTTGGATACAAATGCATGTATTCTGTTCCAATATGAAGCGGTCCAACCCAAATCCTATATATGAGATCGATTTAAAATATTAGAAAATCGACCGCACACCTCTGACGACGCGACAAAAAACATTGATGATGGAAAGTTGTTATTTGGACACTAATGCATGTATTCTGACCCAATATGAAGCGGTCCAACCCGAATCATATTTTTGAGATCGATTTAAAATATTTGAAAATCGACCGCACTCCTCTGACGACTCGACAAAGAACTTTAATAATGGAAAGTTGTCATTCGGACATTAATGCATGTATTCTGACCAAATATGAAGCAGTCCAACCCGAATCCTATTTTTGAGATCGATTTAAAATATTTGAAAATCGACCGCACTCCTCTGACGACCCGACAAAGAACGTTGATGATGGAAAGATGTTATTTGGACATTTGTGAATGTATTCTGACCCAATATAAAGCGGGCCAACCTGAATCCTATTTTAGAGATCGATTTAAAATATTTGAAAATCGACCGCACTCCTCTGACGATCCGATAGAGAACTTTGATGATGGAAAGTTTTTATTTGGACACAAATGCATGTATTCTGACCCAATATGAAGCTGGCCAATCCGAATCCTATATTTGAGATCAATTTAAAATATTTGAAAATCGACCGCACTCCTCTGACGACCCGACAAAGAACTTTGATGATGGAAAGTTGTTATTTGGACACTTATGCATGTATTGTGACCCAATATGAAGCGGTCCAACCCGAACCCTATTTTTGAGATCGATTTAAAATATTTGAAAATCGACCGCACTGCTCTGACGACCCGACAAAGAACTTTGATGATGGAAAGTTGTTATTTGGACACTAATGCATGTATTCTGACCAAATATGAAGCGGTCCAACCCGAATCCTATATTTGAGATCGATTTAAAATATTTGAAAATCGACCGCACTCCTCTGACGACCCGTTAAAGAACTTTGATGATGGAAAGTTGTTATTTGGACATTAGTGAATGTATTCTGACCCAATATAAAGCGGGCCAACTCGAATCCTATTTTTGAGATCGATTTAAAATATTTGAAAATCCAGCGCACTCCTCTGACGACCCGACAAAGAACTTTGATGATGGAAAGTTGTTATTTGGAAACAAATGCATGTATTCTGACCCAATATGAAGCTGGCCAATCTGAATCCTATATTTGAGATCAATTTAAAATATTTGAAAATCGACCGCACTCCTCTGACGACCCGACAAAGAACTTTGATGATGGAAAGTTGTTATTTGGACACTAATGCATGTATTCTGACTCAATATGAAGCGGTCCCACCCGAATCCTATTTTTGAGATCCATTTAAATTACTTAAAAATCGACAGCACTCCTCTGACGATCCGACAAAGAACTTTGATGATGGAAAGTTGTTATTTGGACACTAATGCATGTATTCTGACTCAATATGAAGCAGTCCAACCCGAATCCTATTTTTTTGATCAATTTAAAATATTTGAAAATCGACCGCACTCCTCTGACGACCCGACAAAGAACTTTGATGATAAAAAGATGTTATTTGGACACTAATGCATGTATTCTGACCCAATATGAAGCGGTCCCACCCGAATCCTATTTTTGAGATCCCTTTAAATTACTTGAAAATCGACAGCACTCCTCTGACGATCCGACAAAGAACTTTGATGATGGTAAGTTGTTATTTGGACATTAGTGAATGTATTCTGACCCAATATAAAGCGAGCCAACCCGAATCATATTTTTGAGATCAATTTAAATTATTTGAAAATCGACCGCACTCCTCTGACGACCCGACAAAGAAATTTGATGATGAAAAGTTGTTATTTGGACACTAATGAATGTATTCTGACCCAATATGAAGAGGTCCAACCGAAATCCTATTTTTGAGATTACTTTAAAATTTCAAAAAAATCGACCACATTCCTCTGACGACCCGACAAAGAACTTTGATGATGGAAAGTTGTTATTTGGACACTAATGAATGTATTCTGACCCAATATGAAGCTGGCCATCCCGAATTCTATTTTTGAGATCAACTTAAATTACTTAATAATCGACCGCACTCCTCTGACGACCCGACAAAGGAATTTGATGATGGAGAATTGTTATTTGGACATTAGTAAATGTATTCTGTTCCACTATAAAGCGGGCCAACCCGAATCCTATTATTGAGATCCCTTTAAATTACTTAAAAATCGACCGCACTCCTCTGACGACCCGACAAAGGACTTTGATGATGGAAAGTTGTTATTTGGACACAAATGAATGTATTCTGACCCTATATGAAGCTGGCCAACCCGAATCCTATTTTTGAGATCCCTTTAAATTACTTAAAAATCGACCGCACTCCTCTGACGACCCGACAAAGTAATTTGATGATGGAAAGTTGTAATTTGGACACTAATAAATGCATTCTGACCCAATATAAAACGAGCCATTTCGAATCTTATTTTTGAGATCAATTTAAAATATTTGAAAATCGACCGCACTCCTCTGACGACCCGACAAAGAACTTCGATGATGGAAAGTTGTTATTTGGACACTAATGAATGTATTCTGACACAATATGAAGCTGGCCAATCCAAATCCTATATTTGAGATCAATTTAAAATATTTGAAAATCGACCGCACTTCTCTGACGACCCGACAAAGAACTTTGATGATGGCAAGTTGTTATTTGGACACAAATGCATGTATTCTGTTCCAATATGAAGCGGTCCAACCCAAATCCTATATATGAGATCGATTTAAAATATTAGAAAATCGACCGCACACCTCTGACGACGCGACAAAAAACATTGATGATGGAAAGTTGTTATTTGGACACTAATGCATGTATTCTGACCCAATATGAAGCGGTCCAACCCGAATCATATTTTTGAGATCGATTTAAAATATTTGAAAATCGACCGCACTCCTCTGACGACTCGACAAAGAACTTTAATGATGGAAAGTTGTTATTCGGACATTAATGCATGTATTCTGACCAAATATGAAGCAGTCCAACCCGAATCCTATTTTTGAGATCGATTTAAAATATTTGAAAATCGACCGCACTCCTCTGACGACCCGACAAAGAACGTTGATGATGGAAAGATGTTATTTGGACATTAGTGAATGTATTCTGACCCAATATAAAGCGGGCCAACCTGAATCCTATTTTAGAGATCGATTTAAAATATTTGAAAATCGACCGCACTCCTCTGACGACCCGATAAAGAACTTTGATGTTGGAAAGTTTTTATTTGGACACAAATGCATGTATTCTGATCCAATATGAAGCTGGCCAATCCGAATCCTATATTTGAGATCAATTTAAAATATTTGAAAATCGACCGCACTCCTCTGACGACCCGACAAAGAACTTTGATGATGGAAAGTTGTTATTTGGACACTTATGCATGTATTCTGACCCAATATGAAGCGGTCCAACCCGAACCCTATTTTTGAGATCGATTTAAAATATTTGAAAATCGACCGCACTCCTCTGACGACCCGACAAAGTACTTTGATGATGGAAAGTTGTTATTTGGACATTAGTGAATGTATTCTGACCCAATATAAAGCGGGCCAACCCGAATCCTATTTTTGAGATCAATTTAAAATATTTGAAAATCGACCGCACTCCTCTGACGACCCGACAAAGAACTTTGATGATGGAAAGTTGTTATTCGGACACTAATGCATGTATTCTGACCCAATATGAAGCAGTCCAACCCGAATCCTAATTTTGAGATCGATTTAAAATATTTGAAAATCGACCGCACTCCTCTGACGACCCGACAAAGTACTTTGATGATGGAAAGTTGTTATTTGGACATTAGTGAATGTATTCTGACCCAATATGACGCGGTCCAACCCGAATCCTATTTTTGAGATCGATTTAAAATATTTGAAAATCGACCGCACTCCTCTGACGACTCGAGAAAGAACTTTAATGATGGATAGTTGTTATTCGGACACTAATGCATGTATTCTGACCCAACATGAAGCAGTCCAACCCGAATCCTAATTTTGAGATCGATTTAAAATATTTGAAAATCGACCGCACTCCTCTGACGACCCGACAAAGTACTTTGATGATGGAAAGTTGTTATTTGGACATTAGTGAATGTATTCTGACCCAATATAAAGCGGGCCAACCCGAATCCTATTTTTGAGATCAATTTAAAATATTTGAAAATCGACCGCACTCCTCTGACGACCCGACAAAGAACTTTGATGATGGAAAGTTGTTATATGGACAATAATGCATGTATTCTGACCCAATATAAAGCAGGACAACCCGTATCCTATTTTTGAGATCAATTTAAAATATTTGAAAATAGACCGCACTCCTCTGACGACCCGACAAAGAACTTTGATAATGGAAAGTTGTTATTTGGACACTAATGAATGCATTCTGACCCAATATAAAGCGGGCCAACCCCAGTCCTATTTTTGAGATCACTTTAAATTATTTAAAAATCAACCGCACTCCTCTGACGACCCGACAAAGAACTTTGATGATGGAAAGTTGTTATTTGGACACTAATGCATGTATTCTAACCCAATATGAAGCGGTCCAACCCGAATCCAATTTTTAAGATCGATTTAAAATATTTGAAAATCGACCGCACTGCTCTGACGACCCGACAAATAACTTTGATTATGGAAAGTTGTTATTTGGACACTAATTCATGTATTCTGACCAAATATGAAGCGGTCCAACCCGAATCCTATATTTGAGATCGATTTAAAATATTTGAAAATCGACCGCACTCCTCTGACGACCCGTTAAAGAACTTTGATGATGGAAAGTTGTTATTTGGACATTAGTGAATGTATTCTGACCCAAAATAAAGCGGGCCAACTCGAATCCTATTTTTGAGATCGATTTAAAATATTTGAAAATCCAGCGCACTCCTCTGACGACCCGACAAAGAACTTTGATGATGGAAAGTTGTTATTTGGAAACAAATGCATGTATTCTGACCCAATATGAAGCTGGCCAATCCGAATCCTATATTTGAGATCAATTTAAAATATTTCAAAATCGACCGCACTCCTCTGACGACCCGACAAAGAACTTTGATGATGAAAAGTTGTTATTTGGACACTAATGCATGTATTTTGACCCAATATGAAGCAGTCCAACCCGAATCCTATTTTTTAGATCGATTTAAAATATTTGAAAATCGACCGCACTCCTCTGACGACCCGACAAAGAACTTTGATGATGGAAAGTTGTTATTTGGACACTAATGCATGTATTCTGACTCAATATGAAGCGGTCCCACCCAAATCCTATTTTTGAGATCCATTTAAATTACTTAAAAATCGACAGCACTCCTCTGACGATCCGACAAAGAACTTTGATGATGGAAAGTTGTTATTTGGACACTAATGAATGTATTCTGACCCAATATGAAGCTGGCCAACCAGAATTCTATTTTTGAGATCAACTTAAATTACTTAATAATCGACCGCACTCCTCTGACGACCCGACAAAGAAATTTGATGATGGAGAATTGTTATTTGGACATTAGTAAATGTATTCTGTCCCACTATAAAGCGGGCCAACCTGAATCCTATTATTGAGATCCCTTTAAATTACTTAAAAATCGACCGCACTCCTCTGACGACCCGACAAAGGACTTTGATGATGGAAAGTTGTTATTTGGACACAAATGAATGTATTCTGACCCTATATGAAGCTGGCCAACCCGAATCCTATTTTTGAGATCCTTTTAAATTACTTAAAAATCGACCGCACTCCTCTGACGACCCGACAAAGAAATTTGATGATGGAAAGTTGTAATTTGGACACTAATAAATGCATGCAATATAAAACGAGTCATTTCGAATCTTATTTTTGAGATCAATTTAAAATATTTGAAAATCGACCGCACTCCTCTGACGACCCGACAAAGAACTTCGATGATGGAAAGTTGTTATGTGGACACTAATGAATGTATTCTGACACAATATGAAGCTGGCCAATCCAAATCCTATATTTGAGATCAATTTAAAATATTTGAAAATCGACCGCACTTCTCTGACGACCCGACAAAGAACTTTGATGATGGCAAGTTGTTATTTGGACACAAATGCATGTATTCTGTTCCAATATGAAGTGGTCCAACCCAAATCCTATATATGAGATCGATTTAAAATATTAGAAAATCGACCGCACACCTCTGACGACGCGACAAAAAACATTGATGATGGAAAGTTGTTATTTGGACACTCATGCATGTATTCTGACCCAATATGAAGCGGTCCAACCCGAATCCTATTTTTGAGATCGATTTAAAATATTTGAAAATCGACCGCACTCCTCTGAAGACTCGACAAAGAACTTTAATGATGGAAAGTTGTTATTCGGACATTAATGCATGTATTCTGACCAAATATGAAGCAGTCCAACCCGAATCCTATTATTGAGATCGATATAAAATATTTGAAAATCGACCGCACTCCTCTGACGACCCGACAAAGAACGTTGATGATGGAAAGTTGTTATTTGGACACTAATGCATGTATTCTGACCCAATATGAAGCGGTCCAACCCGAATCATATTTTTGAGATCGATTTTAAATATTTGAAAATCGACCGCACTCCTCTGACGACTCGACAAAGAACTTTAATGATGGAAAGTTGTTATTCGGACATTAATGCATGTATTCTGACCAAATATGAAGCAGTCCAACCCGAATCCTATTTTTGAGATCGATATAAAATATTTGAAAATCGACCGCACTCCTCTGACGACGCGACAAAAAACATTGATGATGGAAAGTTGTTATTTGGACACTAATGCATGTATTCTGACCCAATATGAAGCGGTCCAACCCGAATCATATTTTTGAGATCGATTTAAAATATTTGAAAATCGACCGCACTCCTCTGACGACTCGACAAAGAACTTTAATGATGGAAAGTTGTTATTCGGACATTAATGCATGTATTCAGACCAAATATGAAGCAGTCCAACCCGAATCCTATTTTTGAGATCGATTTAAAATATTTGAAAATCGACCGCACTCCTCTGACGACCCGACAAAGAACGTTGATGATGGAAAGATGTTATTTGGACATTAGTGAATGTATTCTGACCCAATATAAAGCGGGCCAACCTGAATCCTATTTTAGAGATCGATTTAAAATATTTGAAAATCGACCGCACTCCTCTGACGACCCGATAAAGAACTTTGATGTTGGAAAGTTTTTATTTGGACACAAATGCATGTATTCTGACCCAATATGAAGCTGGCCAATCCGAATCCTATATTTGAGATCAATTTAAAATATTTGAAAATCGACCGCACTCCTCTGACGACCCGACAAAGAACTTTGATGATGGAAAGTTGTTATTTGGACACTTATGCATGTATTCTGACCCAATATGAAGCGGTCCAACCCGAACCCTATTTTTGAGATCGATTTAAAATATTTGAAAATCGACCGCACTCCTCTGACGACCCGACAAAGTACTTTGATGATGGAAAGTTGTTATTTGGACATTAGTGAATGTATTCTGACCCAATATAAAGCGGGCCAACCCGAATCCTATTTTTGAGATCAATTTAAAATATTTGAAAATCGACCGCACTCCTCTGACGACCCGACAAAGAACTTTGATGATGGAAAGTTGTTATTCGGACACTAATGCATGTATTCTGACCCAATATGAAGCAGTCCAACCCGAATCCTAATTTTGAGATCGATTTAAAATATTTGAAAATCGACCGCACTCCTCTGACGACCCGACAAAGTACTTTGATGATATAAAGTTGTTATTTGGACATTAGTGAATGTATTCTGACCCAATATGACGCGGTCCAACCCGAATCCTATTTTTGAGATCGATTTAAAATATTTGAAAATCGACCGCACTCCTCTGACGACTCGAGAAAGAACTTTAATGATGGATAGTTGTTATTCGGACACTAATGCATGTATTCTGACCCAATATGAAGCAGTCCAACCCGAATCCTAATTTTGAGATCGATTTAAAATATTTGAAAATCGACCGCACTCCTCTGACGACCCGACAAAGTACTTTGATGATGGAAAGTTGTTATTTGGACATTAGTGAATGTATTCTGACCCAATATAAAGCGGGCCAACACGAATCCTATTTTTGAGATCAATTTAAAATATTTGAAAATCGACCGCACTCCTCTGACGACCCGACAAAGAACTTTGATGATGGAAAGTTGTTATATGGACAATAATGCATGTATTCTGACCCAATATAAAGCAGGACAACCCGTATCCTATTTTTGAGATCAATTTAAAATATTTGAAAATAGACCGCACTCCTCTGACGACCCGACAAAGAACTTTGATAATGGAAAGTTGTTATTTGGACACTAATGAATGCATTCTGACCCAATATAAAGCGGGCCAACCCCAGTCCTATTTTTGAGATCACTTTAAATTATTTAAAAATCAACCGCACTCCTCTGACGACCCGACAAAGAACTTTGATGATGGAAAGTTGTTATTTGGACACTAATGCATGTATTCTAACCCAATATGAAGCGGTCCAACCCGAATCCAATTTTTAAGATCGATTTAAAATATTTGAAAATCGACCGCACTGCTCTGACGACCCGACAAATAACTTTGATTATGGAAAGTTGTTATTTGGACACTAATTCATGTATTCTAACCAAATATGAAGCGGTCCAACCCGAATCCTATATTTGAGATCGATTTAAAATATTTGAAAATCGACCGCACTCCTCTGACGACCCGTTAAAGAACTTTGATGATGGAAAGTTGTTATTTGGACATTAGTGAATGTATTCTGACCCAAAATAAAGCGGGCCAACTCGAATCCTATTTTTGAGATCGATTTAAAATATTTGAAAATCCAGCGCACTCCTCTGACGACCCGACAAAGAACTTTGATGATGGAAAGTTGTTATTTGGAAACAAATGCATGTATTCTGACCCAATATGAAGCTGGCCAATCCGAATCCTATATTTGAGATCAATTTAAAATATTTGAAAATCGACCGCACTCCTCTGACGACCCGACAAAGAACTTTGATGATGAAAAGTTGTTATTTGGACACTAATGCATGTATTTTGACCCAATATGAAGCAGTCCAACCCGAATCCTATTTTTTAGATCGATTTAAAATATTTGAAAATCGACCGCACTCCTCTGACGACCCGACAAAGAACTATGATGATGGAAAGTTGTTATTTGGACACTAATGCATGTGTTCTGACTCAATATGAAGCGGTCCCACCCAAATCCTATTTTTGAGATCCATTTAAATTACTTAAAAATCGACAGCACTCCTCTGACGATCCGACAAAGAACTTTGATGATGGAAAGTTGTTATTTGGACACTAATGAATGTATTCTGACCCAATATGAAGCTGGCCAACCAGAATTCTATTTTTGAGATCAACTTAAATTACTTAATAATCGACCGCACTCCTCTGACGACCCGACAAAGAAATTTGATGATGGAGAATTGTTATTTGGACATTAGTAAATGTATTCTGTCCCACTATAAAGCGGGCCAACCCGAATCCTATTATTGAGATCCCTTTAAATTACTTAAAAATCGACCGCACTCCTCTGACGACCCGACAAAGGACTTTGATGATGGAAAGTTGTTATTTGGACACAAATGAATGTATTCTGACCCTATATGAAGCTGGCCAACCCGAATCCTATTTTTGAGATCCTTTTAAATTACTTAAAAATCGACCGCACTCCTCTGACGACCCGACAAAGAAATTTGATGATGGAAAGTTGTAATTTGGACACTAATAAATGCATTCTGACCCAATATAAAACGAGCCATTTCGAATCTTATTTTTGAGATCAATTTAAAATATTTGAAAATCGACCGCACTCCTCTGACGACCCGACAAAGAACTTCGATGATGGAAAGTTGTTATGTGGACACTAATGAATGTATTCTGACACAATATGAAGCTGGCCAATCCAAATCCTATATTTGAGATCAATTTAAAATAGTTGAAAATCGACCGCACTTCTCTGACGACCCGACAAAGAACTTTGATGATGGCAAGTTGTTATTTGGACACAAATGCATGTATTCTGTTCCAATATGAAGTGGTCCAACCCAAATCCTATATATGAGATCGATTTAAAATATTAGAAAATCGACCGCACACCTCTGACGACGCGACAAAAAACATTGATGATGGAAAGTTGTTATTTGGACACTCATGCATGTATTCTGACCCAATATGAAGCGGTCCAACCCGAATCCTATTTTTCAGATCGATTTAAAATATTTGAAAATCGACCGCACTCCTCTGAAGACTCGACAAAGAACTTTAATGATGGAAAGTTGTTATTCGGACATTAATGCATGTATTCTGACCAAATATGAAGCAGTCCAACCCGAATCCTATTTTTGAGATCGATATAAAATATTTGAAAATCGACCGCACTCCTCTGACGACCCGACAAAGAACGTTGATGATGGAAAGATGTTATTTGGACATTAGTGAATGTATTCTGACCCAATATAAAGCGGGCCAACCTGAATCCTATTTTAGAGATCGATTTAAAATATTTGAAAATCGGCCGCACTCCTCTGACGACCCGATAAAGAACTTTGATGATGGAAAGTTTTTATTTGGACAAAAATGCATGTATTCTGACCCAATATGAAGCTGGCCAATCCGAATCCTATATTTGAGATCAATTTAAAATATTTGAAAATCGACCGCACTCCTCTGACGACCCGACAAAGAACTTTGATGATGGAAAGTTGTTATTTGGACACTAATGCATGAATTTTGACCCAATATGAAGCAGTCCAACCCGAATCCTATTTTTTAGATCGATTTAAAATATTTGAAAATCGACCGCACCCCTCTGACGATCCGACAAAGAACTTTGAAGATGGAAAGTTGTTATTTGGACACTAATGAATGTATTCTGACCCAATATGAAGCTGGCCAACCCGAATTCTATTTTTGAGATCAACTTAAATTACTTAATAATCGACCGCACTCCTCTGACGACCCGACAAAGAAATTTGATGATGGAGAATTGTTATTTGGACATTAGTAAATGTATTCTGTCCCACTATAAAGCGGGCCAACCCGAATCCTATTATTGAGATCCCTTTAAATTACTTAAAAATCGACCGCACTCCTCTAACGACCCGACAAAGGACTTTGATGATGGAAAGTTGTTATTTGGACACAAATGAATGTATTCTGACCCTATATGAAGCTGGCCAACCCGAATCCTATTTTTGAGATCCCTTTAAATTACTTAAAAATCGACCGCACTCCTCTGACGACCCGACAAAGTAATTTGATGATGGAAAGTTGTAATTTGGACTCTAATAAATGCATTCTGACCCAATATAAAACGAGCCATTTCGAATCTTATTTTTGAGATCAATTTAAAATATTTGAAAATCGACCGCACTCCTCTGACGACCCGACAAAGAACTTCGATGATGGAAAGTTGTTATTTGGACACTAGTGAATGTATTCTGACACAATATGAAGCTGGCCAATCCAAATCCTATATTTGAGATCGATTTAAAATATTAGAAAATCGACCGCACACCTCTGACGACGCGACAAAAAACATTGATGATGTAAAGTTGTTATTTGGACACTAATGCATGTATTCTGTTCCAATATGAAGCGGTCCAACCCAAATCCTATATATGAGATCGATTTAAAATATTAGAAAATCGACCGCACACCTCTGACGACGCGACAAAAAACATTGATGATGTAAAGTTGTTATTTGGACACTAATGCATGTATTCTGACCCAATAAGAAGCGGTCCAACCCGAATCCTATTTTTGAGATCGATTTAAAATATTTGAAAATCGACCGCACTCCTCTGACGACTCGACAAAGAACTTTAATGATGGAAAGTTGTTATTCAGACATTAATGCATGTATTCTGACCCAATAAGAAGCGGTCCAACCCGAATCCTATTTTTGAGATCGATTTAAAATATTTGAAAATCGACCGCACTCCTCTGACGACCCGACAAAGAACTTCGATGATGGAAAGTTGTTATTTGGACACTAATGCATGTATTCTGTTCCAATATGAAGCGGTCCAACCCAAATCCTATAAATGAGATCGATTTAAAATATTAGAAAATCGACCGCACTCCTCTGACGACCCGACAAAGAACGTTGATGATGGAAAGATGTTATTTGGACATTTGTGAATGTATTCTGACCCAATATAAAGCGGGCCAACCTGAATCCTATTTTAGAGATCGATTTAAAATATTTGAAAATCGACCGCACTCCTCTGACGATCCGATAGAGAACTTTGATGATGGAAAGTTTTTATTTGGACACAAATGCATGTATTCTGACCCAATATGAAGCTGGCCAATCCGAATCCTATATTTGAGATCAATTTAAAATATTTGAAAATCGACCGCACTCCTCTGACGACCCGACAAAGAACTTTGATGATGGAAAGTTTTTATTTGGACACTTATGCATGTATTGTGACCCAATATGAAGCGGTCCAACCCGAACCCTATTTTTGAGATCGATTTAAAATATTTGAAAATCGACCGCACTGCTCTGACGACCCGACAAAGAACTTTGATGATGGAAAGTTGTTATTTGGACACTAATGCATGTATTCTGACCAAATATGAAGCGGTCCAACCCGAATCCTATTTTTGAGATCGATTTAAAATATTTGAAAATCGACCGCACTCCTCTGACGACCCGTTAAAGAACTTTGATGATGGAAAGTTGTTATTTGGACATTAGTGAATGTATTCTGACCCAATATAAAGCGGGCCAACTCGAATCCTATTTTTGAGATCGATTTAAAATATTTCAAAATCCAGCGCACTCCTCTGACGACCCGACAAAGAACTTTGATGATGGAAAGTTGTTATTTGGAAACAAATGCATGTATTCTGACCCAATATGAAGCTGGCCAATCTGAATCCTATATTTGAGATCAATTTAAAATATTTGAAAATCGACCGCACTCCTCTGACGACCCGACAAAGAACTTTGATGATGGAAAGTTGTTATTTGGACACTAATGCATGTATTCTGACTCAATATGAAGCGGTCCCACCCGAATCCTATTTTTGATATCCATTTAAATTACTTAAAAATCGACAGCTCTCCGCTGACGATCCGACAAAGAACTTTGATGATGGAAAGTTGTTATTTGGACACTAATGCATGTATTCTGACTCAATATGAAGCAGTCCAACCCGAATCCTATTTTTTTGATCAATTTAAAATATTTGAAAATCGACCGCACTCCTCTGACGACCCGACAAAGAACTTTGATGATAAAAAGATGTTATTTGGACACTAATGCATGTATTCTGACCCAATATGAAGCGGTCCCACCCGAATCCTATTTTTGAGATCCCTTTAAATTACTTGAAAATCGACAGCACTCCTCTGACGATCCGACAAAGAACTTTGATGATGGTAAGTTGTTATTTGGACATTAGTGAATGTATTCTGACCCAATATAAAGCGAGCCAACCCGAATCATATTTTTGAGATCAATTTAAATTATTTGAAAATCGACCGCACTCCTCTGACGACCCGACAAAGAAATTTGATGTTGAAAAGTTGTTATTTGGACACTAATGAATGTATTCTGACCCAATATGAAGAGGTCCAACCGAAATCCTATTTTTGAGATTACTTTAAAATTTCAAAAAAATCGACCACATTCCTCTGACGACCCGACAAAGAACTTTGATGATGGAAAGTTGTTATTTGGACACTAATGAATGTATTCTGACCCAATATGAAGCTGGCCATCCCGAATTCTATTTTTGAGATCAACTTAAATTACTTAATAATCGACCGCACTCCTCTGACGACCCGACAAAGGAATTTGATGATGGAGAATTGTTATTTGGACATTAGTAAATGTATTCTGTTCCACTATAAAGCGGGCCAACCCGAATCCTATTATTGAGATCCCTTTAAATTACTTAAAAATCGACCGCACTCCTCTGACGACCCGACAAAGGACTTTGATGATGGAAAGTTGTTATTTGGACACAAATGAATGTATTCTGACCCTATATGAAGCTGGCCAACCCGAATCCTATTTTTGAGATCCCTTTAAATTACTTAAAAATCGACCGCACTCCTCTGACGACCCGTTAAAGTAATTTGATGATATAAAGTTGTAATTTGGACACTAATAAATGCATTCTGACCCAATATAAAACGAGCCATTTCGAATCTAATTTTGAGATCAATTTAAAATATTTGAAAATCGACCGCACTCCTCTGACGACCCGACAAAGAACTTCGATGATGGAAAGTTGTTATTTGGACACTAATGAATGTATTCTGACACAATATGAAGCTGGCCAATCCAAATCCTATATTTGAGATCAATTTAAAATATTTGAAAATCGACCGCACTTCTCTGACGACCCGACAAAGAACTCTGATGATGGCAAGTTGTTATTTGGACACAAATGCATGTATTCTGTTCCAATATGAAGCGGTCCAACCCAAATCCTATATATGAGATCGATTTAAAATATTAGAAAATCGACCGCACACCTCTGACGACGCGACAAAAAACATTGATGATGGAAAGTTGTTATTTGGACACTAATGCATGTATTCTGACCCAATATGAAGCGGTCCAACCCGAATCATATTTTTTTGATCGATTTAAAATATTTGAAAATCGACCGCACTCCTCTGACGACTCGACAAAGAACTTTAATGATGGAAAGTTGTTATTCGGACATTAATGCATGTATTCTGACCAAATATGAAGCAGTCCAACCCGAATCCTATTTTTGAGATCGATTTAAAATATTTGAAAATCGACCGCACTCCTCTGACGACCCGACAAAGAACGTTGATGATGGAAAGATGTTATTTGGACATTAGTGAATGTATTCTGACCCAATATAAAGCGGGCCAACCTGAATCCTATTTTAGAGATCGATTTAAAATATTTGAAAATCGACCGCACTCCTCTGACGACCCGACAAAGAACTTTGATGATGGAAAGTTGTTATTTGGACACTTATGCATGTATTGTGACCCAATATGAAGCGGTCCAACCCGAACCCTATTTTTGAGATCGATTTAAAATATTTGAAAATCGACCGCACTGCTCTGACGACCCGACAAAGAACTTTGATGATGGAAAGTTGTTATTTGGACACTAATGCATGTATTCTGACCAAATATGAAGCGGTCCAACCCGAATCCTATTTTTGAGATCGATTTAAAATATTTGAAAATCGACCGCACTCCTCTGACGACCCGTTAAAGAACTTTGATGATGCAAAGTTGTTATTTGGACATTAGTGAATGTATTCTGACCCAATATAAAGCGGGCCAACTCGAATCCTATTTTTGAGATCGATTTAAAATATTTGAAAATCCAGCGCACTCCTCTGACGACCCGACAAAGAACTTTGATGATGGAAAGTTGTTATTTGGAAACAAATGCATGTATTCTGACCCAATATGAAGCTGGCCAATCTGAATCCTTTATTTGAGATCAATTTAAAATATTTGAAAATCGACCGCACTCCTCTGACGACCCGACAAAGAACTTTGATGATGGAAAGTTGTTATTTGGACACTAATGCATGTATTCTGACTCAATATGAAGCGGTCCCACCCGAATCCTATTTTTGAGATCCATTTAAATTACTTAAAAATCGACAGCACTCCTCTGACGATCCGACAAAGAACTTTGATGATGGAAAGTTGTTATTTGGACACTAATGCATGTATTCTGACTCAATATGAAGCAGTCCAACCCGAATCCTATTTTTTTGATCAATTTAAAATATTTGAAAATCGACCGCACTCCTCTGACGACCCGACAAAGAACTTTGATGATAAAAAGATGTTATTTGGACACTAATGCATGTATTCTGACCCAATATGAAGCGGTCCCACCCGAATCCTATTTTTGAGATCCCTTTAAATTACTTGAAAATCGACAGCACTCCTCTGACGATCCGACAAAGAACTTTGATGATGGTAAGTTGTTATTTGGACATTAGTGAATGTATTCTGACCCAATATAAAGCGAGCCAACCCGAATCATATTTTTGAGATCAATTTAAATTATTTGAAAATCGACCGCACTCCTCTGACGACCCGACAAAGAAATTTGATGATGAAAAGTTGTTATTTGGACACTAATGAATGTATTCTGACCCAATATGAAGAGGTCCAACCGAAATCCTATTTTTGAGATTACTTTAAAATTTCAAAAAAATCGACCACATTCCTCTGACGACCCGACAAAGAACTTTGATGATGGAAAGTTGTTATTTGGACACTAATGAATGTATTCTGACCCAATATGAAGCTGGCCATCCCGAATTCTATTTTTGAGATCAACTTAAATTACTTAATAATCGACCGCACTCCTCTGACGACCCGACAAAGGAATTTGATGATGGAGAATTGTTATTTGGACATTAGTAAATGTATTCTGTTCCACTATAAAGCGGGCCAACCCGAATCCTATTATTGAGATCCCTTTAAATTACTTAAAAATCGACCGCACTCCTCTGACGACCCGACAAAGGACTTTGATGATGGAAAGTTGTTATTTGGACACAAATGAATGTATTCTGACCCTATATGAAGCTGGCCAACCCGAATCCTATTTTTGAGATCCCTTTAAATTACTTAAAAATCGACCGCACTCCTCTGACGACCCGACAAAGTAATTTGATGATATAAAGTTGTAATTTGGACACTAATAAATGCATTCTGACCCAATATAAAACGAGCCATTTCGAATCTTATTTTTGAGATCAATTTAAAATATTTGAAAATCGACCGCACTCCTCTGACGACCCGACAAAGAACTTCGATGATGGAAAGTTGTTATTTGGACACTAATGAATGTATTCTGACACAATATGAAGCTGGCCAATCCAAATCCTATATTTGAGATCAATTTAAAATATTTGAAAATCGACCGCACTTCTCTGACGACCCGACAAAGAACTTTGATGATGGCAAGTTGTTACTTGGACACAAATGCATATATTCTGTTCCAATATGAAGCGGTCCAACCCAAATCCTATATATGAGATCGATTTAAAATATTAGAAAATCGACCGCACACCTCTGACGACGCGACAAAAAACATTGATGATGGAAAGTTGTTATTTGGACACTAATGCATGTATTCTGACCCAATATGAAGCGGTCCAACCCGAATCATATTTTTGAGATCGATTTAAAATATTTGAAAATCGACCGCACTCCTCTGACGACTCGACAAAGAACTTTAATGATGGAAAGTTGTTATTCGGACATTAATGCATGTATTCTGACCAAATATGAAGCAGTCCAACCCGAATCCTATTTTTGAGATCGATTTAAAATATTTGAAAATCGACCGCACTCCTCTGACGACCCGACAAAGAACGTTGATGATGGAAAGATGTTATTTGGACATCAGTGAATGTATTCTGACCCAATATAAAGCGGGCCAACCTGAATCCTATTTTAGAGATCGATTTAAAATATTTGAAAATCGACCGCACTCCTCTGACGACCCGATAAAGAACTTTGATGTTGGAAAGTTTTTATTTGGACACAAATGCATGTATATTGACCCAATATGAAGCTGGCCAATCCGAATCCTATATTTGAGATCAATTTAAAATATTTGAAAATCGACCGCACTCCTCTGACGACCCGACAAAGAACTTTGATGATAAAAAGATGTTATTTGGACACTAATGCATGTATTCTGACCCAATATGAAGCGGTCCCACCCGAATCCTATTTTTGAGATCCCTTTAAATTACTTGAAAATCGACAGCACTCCTCTGACGATCCGACAAAGAACTTTGATGATGGTAAGTTGTTATTTGGACATTAGTGAATGTATTCTGACCCAATATAAAGCGAGCCAACCCGAATCATATTTTTGAGATCAATTTAAATTATTTGAAAATCGACCGCACTCCTCTGACGACCCGACAAAGAAATTTGATGATGAAAAGTTGTTATTAGGACACTAATGAATGTATTCTGACCCAATATGAAGAGGTCCAACCGAAATCCTATTTTTGAGATTACTTTAAAATTTCAAAAAAATCGACCACATTCCTCTGACGACCCGACAAAGAACTTTGATGATGGAAAGTTGTTATTTGGACACTAATGAATGTATTCTGACCCAATATGAAGCTGGCCATCCCGAATTCTATTTTTGAGATCAACTTAAATTACTTAATAATCGACCGCACCCCTCTGACGACCCGACAAAGGTATTTGATGATGGAGAATTGTTATTTGGACATTAGTAAATGTATTCTGTTCCACTATAAAGCGGGCCAACCCGAATCCTATTATTGAGATCCCTTTAAATTACTTAAAAATCGACCGCACTCCTCTGACGACCCGACAAAGGACTTTGTTGATGGAAAGTTGTTATTTGGACACAAATGAATGTATTCTGACCCTATATGAAGCTGGCCAACCCGAATCCTATTTTTGAGATCCCTTTAAATTACTTAAAAATCGACCGCACTCCTCTGACGACCCGACAAAGTAATTTGATGATGGAAAGTTGTAATTTGGACACTAATAAATGCATTCTGACCCAATATAAAACGAGCCATTTCGAATGTTATTTTTGAGATCAATTTAAAATATTTGAAAATCGACCGCACTCCTCTGACGACCCGACAAAGAACTTCGATGATGGAAAGTTGTTATTTGGACACAAATGCATGTATTCTGTTCCAATATGAAGCGGTCCAACCCAAATCCTATATATGAGATCGATTTAAAATATTAGAAAATCGACCGCACACCTCTGACGACGCGACAAAAAACATTGATGATGGAAAGTTGTTATTTGGACACTAATGCATGTATTCTGACCCAATATGAAGCGGTCCAACCCGAATCATATTTTTGAGATCGATTTAAAATATTTGAAAATCGACCGCACTCCTCTGACGACTCGACAAAGAACTTTAATGATGGAAAGTTGTTATTCGGACATTAATGCATGTATTCTGACCAAATATGAAGCAGTCCAACCCGAATCCTATTTTTGAGATCGATTTAAAATATTTGAAAATCGACCGCACTCCTCTGACGACCCGACAAAGAACGTTGATGATGGAAAGATGTTATTTGGACATTAGTGAATGTATTCTGACCCAATATAAAGCGGGCCAACCTGAATCCTATTTTAGAGATCGATTTAAAATATTTGAAAATCGACCGCACTCCTCTGACGACCCGATAAAGAACTTTGATGTCGGAAAGTTTTTATTTGGACACAAATGCATGTATTCTGACCCAATATGAAGCTGGCCAATCCGAATCCTATATTTGAGATCAATTTAAAATATTTGAAAATCGACCGCACTCCTCTGACGACCCGACAAAGAACTTTGATGATGGAAAGTTGTTATTTGGACACTTATGCATGTATTCTGACCCAATATGAAGCGGTCCAACCCGAACCCTATTTTTGAGATCGATTTAAAATATTTGAAAATCGACCGCACTGCTCTGACGACCCGACAAAGAACTTTGATGATAGAAAGTTGTTATTTGGACACTAATGCATGTATTCTGACCAAATATGAAGCGGTCCAACCCGAATCCTATTTTTGAGATCGATTTAAAATATTTGAAAATCGACCGCACTCCTCTGACGACCCGTTAAAGAACTTTGATGATGGAAAGTTGTTATTTGGACATTAGTGAATGTATTCTGACCCAATATAAAGCGGGCCAACTCGAATCCTATTTTTGAGATCGATTTAAAATATTTGAAAATCCAGCGCACTCCTCTGACGACCCGACAAAGAACTTTGATGATGGAAAGTTGTTATTTGGAAACAAATGCATGTATTCTGACCCAATATGAAGCTGGCCAATCTGAATCTTATATTTGAGATCAATTTAAAATATTTGAAAATCGACCGCACTCCTCTGACGACCCGACAAAGAACTTTGATGATGGAAAGTTGTTATTTGGACACTAATGCATGTATTCTGACTCAATATGAAGCGGTCCCACCCGAATCCTATTTTTGAGATCCATTTAAATTACTTAAAAATCGACAGCACTCCTCTGACGATCCGACAAAGAACTTTGATGATATAAAGTTGTTATTTGGACACTAATGCATGTATTCTGACTCAATATGAAGCAGTCCAACCCGAATCCTATTTTTTTGATCAATTTAAAATATTTTAAAATCGACCGCACTCCTCTGACGACCCGACAAAGAACTTTGATGATAAAAAGTTGTTATTTGGACACTAATGCATGTATTCTGACCCAATATGAAGCGGTCCCACCCGAATCCTATTTTTGAGATCCCTTTAAATTACTTGAAAATCGACAGCACTCCTCTGATGATCCGACAAAGAACTTTGATGATGGTAAGTTGTTATTTGGACATTAGTGAATGTATTCTGACCCAATATAAAGCGGACCAACCCGAATCCTATTTTTGAGATCAATTTAAATTATTTGAAAATCGACCGCACTCCTCTGACGATCCGACAAAGAACTTTGAAGATGAAAAGTTGTTATTTGGACACTAATGAATGTATTCTGACCCAATATGAAGAGGTCCAACCGAAATCCTATTTTTGAGATTACTTTAAAATTTTAAAAAATCGACCACATTCCTCTGACGACCCGACAAAGAAATTTGATGATGGAAAGTGTTATTTGGATACTAATTAATGTATTCTGACCCAATATAAAGCGGGCCAACCCGAATCCTATTTTTGAGATCAATTTAAATTATTTGAAAATCGACCGCACTCCTCTGACGACCCGACAAAGAACTTTGATGATGGAAAGTTGTTATTTGGACACTAATGAATGTATTCTGACCCAATATGAAGCGGTCCAACCTAAATCCTAGTTCTAAGATCACTTTAAAATGTTTAAAAATCGACCGCACTCTTCTGACGACCCGACAAAGAACTTTGATGATGGAAAGTTGTTATTTGGACACTATTGCATGTATTCTGACCCAATATGAAGCGGTCCAACCCGAATCCCATTTTTGAGATCGATTTAAAATATTTGAAAATCGACCACACTCCTCTGACGACCCGACAAAGAACGTTGATGATGGAAAGTTGTTAGTTGGACACTAATGCATGTATTCTGACCCAATATGACGCGGTCCAACCCGAATCCTATTTTTGAGATCGATTTAAAATATTTGAAAATCGACCGCACTCCTCTGACGACTCGAGAAAGAACTTTAATGATGGATAGTTGTTATTCGGACACTAATGCATGTATTCTGACCCAATATGAAGCAGTCCAACCCGAATCCTAATTTTGAGATCGATTTAAAATATTTGAAAATCGACCGCACTCCTCTGACGACCCGACAAAGTACTTTGATGATGGAAAGTTGTTATTTGGACATTAGTGAATGTATTCTGACCCAATATAAAGCGGGCCAACCCGAATCCTATTTTTGAGATCAATTTAAAATATTTGAAAATCGACCGCACTCCTCTGACGACCCGACAAAGAACTTTGATGATGGAAAGTTGTTATATGGACAATAATGCATGTATTCTGACCCAATATAAAGCAGGACAACCCGTATCCTATTTTTGAGATCAATTTAAAATATTTGAAAATAGACCGCACTCCTCTGACGACCCGACAAAGAACTTTGATAATGGAAAGTTGTTATTTGGACACTAATGAATGCATTCTGACCCAATATAAAGCGGGCCAACCCCAGTCCTATTCTTGAGATCACTTTAAATTATTTAAAAATCAACCGCACTCCTCTGACGACCCGACAAAGAACTTTGATGATGGAAAGTTGTTATTTGGACACTAATGCATGTATTCTAACCCAATATGAAGCGGTCCAACCCGAATCCAATTTTTAAGATCGATTTAAAATATTTGAAAATCGACCGCACTGCTCTGACGACCCGACAAATAACTTTGATTATGGAAAGTTGTTATTTGGACACTAATTCATGTATTCTGACCAAATATGAAGCGGTCCAACCCGAATCCTATATTTGAGATCGATTTAAAATATTTGAAAATCGACCGCACTCCTCTGACGACCCGTTAAAGAACTTTGATGATGGAAAGTTGTTATTTGGACATTAGTGAATGTATTCTGACCCAATATAAAGCGGGCCAACTCGAATCCTATTTTTGAGATCGATTTAAAATATTTGAAAATCCAGCGCACTCCTCTGACGACCCGACAAAGAACTTTGATGATGGAAAGTTGTTATTTGGAAACAAATGCATGTATTCTGACCCAATATGAAGCTGGCCAATCCGAATCCTATATTTGAGATCAATTTAAAATATTTGAAAATCGACCGCACTCCTCTGACGACCCGACAAAGAACTTTGATGATGAAAAGTTGTTATTTGGACACTAATGCATGTATTTTGACCCAATATGAAGCAGTCCAACCCGAATCCTATTTTTTAGATCGATTTAAAATATTTTAAAATCGACCGCACTCCTCTGACGACCCGACAAAGAACTTTGATGATGGAAAGTTGTTATTTGGACACTAATGCATGTATTCTGACTCAATATGAAGCGGTCCCACCCAAATCCTATTTTTGAGATCCATTTAAATTACTTAAAAATCGACAGCACTCCTCTGACGATCCGACAAAGAACTTTGATGATGGAAAGTTGTTATTTGGACACTAATGAATGTATTCTGACCCAATATGAAGCTGGCCAACCAGAATTCTATTTTTGAGATCAACTTAATTTACTTAATAATCGACCGCACTCCTCTGACGACCCGACAAAGAAATTTGATGATGGAGAATTGTTATTTGGACATTAGTAAATGTATTCTGTCCCACTATAAAGCGGGCCAACCCGAATCCTATTATTGAGATCCCTTTAAATTACTTAAAAATCGACCGCACTCCTCTGACGACCCGACAAAGGACTTTGATGATGGAAAGTTGTTATTTGGACACAAATGAATGTATTCTGACCCTATATGAAGCTGGCCAACCCGAATCCTATTTTTGAGATCCTTTTAAATTACTTAAAAATCGACCGCACTCCTCTGACGACCCGACAAAGAAATTTGATGATGGAAAGTTGTAATTTGGACACTAATAAATGCATTCTGACCCTATATAAAACGAGCCATTTCGAATCTTATTTTTGAGATCAATTTAAAATATTTGAAAATCGACCGCACTCCTCTGACGACCCGACAAAGAACTTCGATGATGGAAAGTTGTTATGTGGACACTAATGAATGTATTCTGACACAATATGAAGCTGGCCAATCCAAATCCTATATTTGAGATCAATTTAAAATATTTGAAAATCGACCGCACTTCTCTGACGACCCGACAAAGAACTTTGATGATGGCAAGTTGTTATTTGGACACAAATGCATGTATTCTGTTCCAATATGAAGTGGTCCAACCCAAATCCTATATATGAGATCGATTTAAAATATTAGAAAATCGACCGCACACCTCTGACGACGCGACAAAAAACATTGATGATGGAAAGTTGTTATTTGGACACTAATGCATGTATTCTGACCCAATATGAAGCGGTCCAACCCGAATCCTATTTTTGAGATCGATTTAAAATATTTGAAAATCGACCGCACTCCTCTGACGACTCGACAAAGAACTTTAATGATGGAAAGTTGTTATTCGGACATTAATGCATGTATTCTGACCAAATATGAAGCAGTCCAACCCGAATCCTATTTTTGAGATCGATATAAAATATTTGAAAATCGACCGCACTCCTCTGACGACCCGACAAAGAACGTTGATGATGGAAAGATGTTATTTGGACATTAGTGAATGTATTCTGACCCAATATAAAGCGGGCCAACCTGAATCCTATTTTAGAGATCGATTTAAAATATTTGAAAATCGACCGCACTCCTCTGACGACCCGATAAAGATCTTTGATGATGGAAAGTTTTTATTTGGACAAAAATGCATGTATTCTGACCCAATATGAAGCTGGCCAATCCGAATCCTATATTTGAGATCAATTTAAAATATTTGAAAATCGACCGCACTCCTCTGACGACCCGACAAAGAACTTTGATGATGGAAAGTTGTTATTTGGACACTAATGCATGTATTTTGACCCAATATGAAGCAGTCCAACCCGAATCCTATTTTTTAGATCGATTTAAAATATTTGAAAATCGACCGCACCCCTCTGACGATCCGACAAAGAACTTTGATGATGGAAAGTTGTTATTTGGACACTAATGAATGTATTCTGACCCAATATGAAGCTGGCCAACCCGAATTCTATTTTTGAGATCAACTTAAATTACTTAATAATCGACCGCACTCCTCTGACGACCCGGCAAAGAAATTTGATGATGGAGAATTGTTATTTGGACATTAGTAAATGTATTCTGTCCCACTATAAAGCGGGCCAACCCGAATCCTATTATTGAGATCCCTTTAAATTACTTAAAAATCGACCGCACTCCTCTGACGATCCGACAAAGGACTTTGATGATGGAAAGTTGTTATTTGGACACAAATGAATGTATTCTGACCCTATATGAAGCTGGCCAACCCGAATCCTATTTTTGAGATCCCTTTAAATTACTTAAAAATCGACCGCACTCCTCTGACGACCCGACAAATTAATTTGATGATGGAAAGTTGTAATTTGGACTCTAATAAATGCATTCTGACCAAATATAAAACGAGCCATTTCGAATCTTATTTTTGAGATCAATTTAAATTATTTGAAAATCGACCGCACTCCTCTGACGACCCGACAAAGAACTTCGATGATGGAAAGTTGTTATTTGGACACTAATGAATGTATTCTGACACAATATGAAGCTGGCCAATCCAAATCCTATATTTGAGATCAATTTAAAATATTTGAAAATCGACCGCACTTCTCTGACGACCCGACAAAGAACTTTGATGATGGCAAGTTGTTATTTGGACACAAATGCATGTATTCTGTTCCAATATGAAGCGGTCCAACCAAAATCCTATATATGAGATCGATTTAAAATATTAGAAAATCGACCGCACACCTCTGACGACGCGACAAAAAACATTGATGATGGAAAGTTGTTATTTGGACACTAATGCATGTATTCTGACCCAATAAGAAGCGGTCCAACCCGAATCCTATTTTTGAGATCGATTTAAAATATTTGAAAATCGACCGCACTCCTCTGACGACTCGACAAAGAACTTTAATGATGGAAAGTTGTTATTCAGACATTAATGCATGTATTCTGACCAAATATGAAGCAGTCCAACCCGAATCCTATTTTTGAGATCGATTTAAAATATTTGAAAATCGACCGCACTCCTCTGACGACCCGACAAAGAACGTTGATGATGGAAAGATGTTATTTGGACATTTGTGAATGTATTCTGACCCAATATAAAGCGGGCCAACCTGAATCCTATTTTAGAGATCGATTTAAAATATTTGAAAATCGACCGCACTCCTCTGACGATCCGATAAAGAACTTTGATGATGGAAAGTTTTTATTTGGACACAAATGCATGTATTCTGACCCAATATGAAGCTGGCCAATCCGAATCCTATATTTGAGATCAATTTAAAATATTTGAAAATCGACCGCACTCCTCTGACGACCCGACAAAGTACTTTGATGATGGAAAGTTGTTATTTGGACACTAATGCATGTATTTTGACCAAATATGAAGCGGTCCAACCCGAATCCTATTTTTGAGATCGATTTAAAATATTTGAAAATCGACCGCACTCCTCTGACGACCCGTTAAAGAACTTTGATGATGGAAAGTTGTTATTTGGACACTAATGCATGTATTCTGTTCCAATATGAAGCGGTCCAACCCAAATCCTATATATGAGATCGATTTAAATTATTAGAAAATCGACCGCACACCTCTGACGACGCGACAAAAAACATTGATGATGGAAAGTTGTTATTTGGACACTAATGCATGTATTCTGACCCAATATGAAGCGGTCCAACCCGAATCCTATTTTTGAGATCGATTTAAAATATTTGAAAATCGACCGCACTCCTCTGACGACTCGACAAAGAACTTTAATGATGGAAAGTTGTTATTCGGACATTAATGCATGTATTCTGACCAAATATGAAGCAGTCCAACCCGAATCCTATTTTTGAGATCGATTTAAAATATTTGAAAATCGACCGCACTCCTCTGACGACCCGACAAAGAACGTTGATGATGGAAAGATGTTATTTGGACATTAGTGAATGTATTCTGACCCAATATAAAGCGGGCCAACCTGAATCCTATTTTAGAGATCGATTTAAAATATTTGAAAATCGACCGCACTCCTCTGACGACCCGATAAAGAACTTTGATGATGGAAAGTTTTTATTTGGACACAAATGCATGTATTCTGACCCAATATGAAGCTGGCCAATCCGAATCCTATATTTGAGATCAATTTAAAATATTTGAAAATCGACCGCACTCCTCTGACGACCCGACAAAGAACTTTGATGATGGAAAGTTGTTATTTGGACACTTATGCATGTATTCTGACCAAATATGAAGCGGTCCAACCCGAATCCTATTTTTGAGATCGATTTAAAATATTTGAAAATCGACCGCACTCCTCTGACGACCCGTTAAAGAACTTTGATGATGGAAAGTTGTTATTTGGACATTAGTGAATGTATTCTGACCCAATATAAAGCGGGCCAACTCGAATCCTATTTTTGAGATCGATTTAAAATATTTGAAAATCCAGCGCACTCCTCTGACGACCCGACAAAGAACTTTGATGATGGAAAGTTGTTATTTGGAAACGAATGCATGTATTCTGACCCAATATGAAGCTGGCCAATCTGAATCTTATATTTGAGATCAATTTAAAATATTTGAAAATCGACCGCACTCCTCTGACGACCCGACAAAGAACTTTGATGATGGAAAGTTGTTATTTGGACACTAATGCATGTATTCTGACTCAATATGAAGCGGTCCCACCCGAATCCTATTTTTGAGATCCATTTAAATTACTTAAAAATCGACAGCACTCCTCTGACGATCCGACAAAGAACTTTGATGATGGAAAGTTGTTATTTGGACACTAATGCATGTATTCTGACTCAATATGAAGCAGTCCAACCCGAATCCTATTTTTTTGATCAATTTAAAATATTTTAAAATCGACCGCACTCCTCTGACGACCCGACAAAGAACTTTGATGATAAAAAGTTGTTATTTGGACACTAATGCATGTATTCTGACCCAATATGAAGCGGTCCCACCCGAATCCTATTTTTGAGATCCCTTTAAATTACTTGAAAATCGACAGCACTCCTCTGATGATCCGACAAAGAACTTTGATGATGGTAAGTTGTTATTTGGACATTAGTGAATTTATTCTGACCCAATATAAAGCGGACCAACCCGAATCCTATTTTTGAGATCAATTTAAATTATTTGAAAATCGACCGCACTCCTCTGACGACCCGACAAAGAACTTTGAAGATGAAAAGTTGTTATTTGGACACTAATGAATGTATTCTGACCCAATATGAAGAGGTCCAACCGAAATCCTATTTTTGAGATTACTTTAAAATTTTAAAAAATCGACCACATTCCTCTGACGACCCGACAAAGAAATTTGATGATGGAAAGTGTTATTTGGATACTAATGAATGTATTCTGACTCAATATGAAGCGGTCCCACCCAAATCCTATTTTTGAGATCCATTTAAATTACTTAAAAATCGACAGCACTCCTCTGACGATCCGACAAAGGACTTTGATGATGGAAAGTTGTTATTTGGACACAAATGAATGTATTCTGACCCTATATGAAGCTGGCCAACCCGAATCCTATTTTTGAGATCCTTTTAAATTACTTAAAAATCGACCGCACTCCTCTGACGACCCGACAAAGAAATTTGATGATGGAAAGTTGTAATTTGGACACTAATAAATGCATTCTGACCCTATATAAAACGAGCCATTTCGAATCTTATTTTTGAGATCAATTTAAAATATTTGAAAATCGACCGCACTCCTCTGACGACCCGACAAAGAACTTCGATGATGGAAAGTTGTTATGTGGACACTAATGAATGTATTCTGACACAATATGAAGCTGGCCAATCCAAATCCTATATTTGAGATCAATTTAAAATATTTGAAAATCGACCGCACTTCTCTGACGACCCGACAAAGAACTTTGATGATGGCAAGTTGTTATTTGGACACAAATGCATGTATTCTGTTCCAATATGAAGTGGTCCAACCCAAATCCTATATATGAGATCGATTTAAAATATTAGAAAATCGACCGCACACCTCTGACGACGCGACAAAAAACATTGATGATGGAAAGTTGTTATTTGGACACTAATGCATGTATTCTGACCCAATATGAAGCGGTCCAACCCGAATCCTATTTTTGAGATCGATTTAAAATATTTGAAAATCGACCGCACTCCTCTGACGACTCGACAAAGAACTTTAATGATGGAAAGTTGTTATTCGGACATTAATGCATGTATTCTGACCAAATATGAAGCAGTCCAACCCGAATCCTATTTTTGAGATCGATATAAAATATTTGAAAATCGACCGCACTCCTCTGACGACCCGACAAAGAACGTTGATGATGGAAAGTTGTTATTTGGACACTAATGCATGTATTCTGACCCAATATGAAGCGGTCCAACCCGAATCCTATTTTTGAGATCGATTTAAAATATTTGAAAATCGACCGCACTCCTCTGACGACTCGACAAAGAACTTTAATGATGGAAAGTTGTTATTCGGACATTAATGCATGTATTCTGACCAAATATGAAGCAGTCCAACCCGAATCCTATTTTTGAGATCGATATAAAATATTTGAAAATCGACCGCACTCCTCTGACGACCCGATAAAGAACTTTGATGATGGAAAGTTTTTATTTGGACACAAATGCATGTATTCTGACCCAATATGAAGCTGGCCAATCCGAATCCTATATTTGAGATCAATTTAAAATATTTGAAAATCGACCGCACTCCTCTGACGACCCGATAAAGAACTTTGATGATGGAAAGTTTTTATTTGGACACAAATGCATGTATTCTGACCCAATATGAAGCTGGCCAATCCGAATCCTATATTTGAGATCAATTTAAAATATTTGAAAATCGACCGCACTCCTCTGACGACCCGACAAAGAACTTTGATGATGGAAAGTTGTTATTTGGACACTTATGCATGTATTCTGACCAAATATGAAGCGGTCCAACCCGAATCCTATTTTTGAGATCGATTTAAAATATTTGAAAATCGACCGCACTCCTCTGACGACCCGTTAAAGAACTTTGATGATGGAAAGTTGTTATTTGGACATTAGTGAATGTATTCTGACCCAATATAAAGCGGGCCAACTCGAATCCTATTTTTGAGATCGATTTAAAATATTTGAAAATCCAGCGCACTCCTCTGACGACCCGACAAAGAACTTTGATGATGGAAAGTTGTTATTTGGAAACGAATGCATGTATTCTGACCCAATATGAAGCTGGCCAATCTGAATCTTATATTTGAGATCAATTTAAAATATTTGAAAATCGACCGCACTCCTCTGACGACCCGACAAAGAACTTTGATGATGGAAAGTTGTTATTTGGACACTAATGCATGTATTCTGACTCAATATGAAGCGGTCCCACCCGAATCCTATTTTTGAGATCCATTTAAATTACTTAAAAATCGACAGCACTCCTCTGACGATCCGACAAAGAACTTTGATGATGGAAAGTTGTTATTTGGACACTAATGCATGTATTCTGACTCAATATGAAGCAGTCCAACCCGAATCCTATTTTTTTGATCAATTTAAAATATTTTAAAATCGACCGCACTCCTCTGACGACCCGACAAAGAACTTTGATGATAAAAAGTTGTTATTTGGACACTAATGCATGTATTCTGACCCAATATGAAGCGGTCCCACCCGAATCCTATTTTTGAGATCCCTTTAAATTACTTGAAAATCGACAGCACTCCTCTGATGATCCGACAAAGAACTTTGATGATGGTAAGTTGTTATTTGGACATTAGTGAATTTATTCTGACCCAATATAAAGCGGACCAACCCGAATCCTATTTTTGAGATCAATTTAAATTATTTGAAAATCGACCGCACTCCTCTGACGACCCGACAAAGAACTTTGAAGATGAAAAGTTGTTATTTGGACACTAATGAATGTATTCTGACCCAATATGAAGAGGTCCAACCGAAATCCTATTTTTGAGATTACTTTAAAATTTTAAAAAATCGACCACATTCCTCTGACGACCCGACAAAGAAATTTGATGATGGAAAGTGTTATTTGGATACTAATGAATGTATTCTGACTCAATATGAAGCGGTCCCACCCAAATCCTATTTTTGAGATCCATTTAAATTACTTAAAAATCGACAGCACTCCTCTGACGATCCGACAAAGGACTTTGATGATGGAAAGTTGTTATTTGGACACAAATGAATGTATTCTGACCCTATATGAAGCTGGCCAACCCGAATCCTATTTTTGAGATCCTTTTAAATTACTTAAAAATCGACCGCACTCCTCTGACGACCCGACAAAGAAATTTGATGATGGAAAGTTGTAATTTGGACACTAATAAATGCATTCTGACCCTATATAAAACGAGCCATTTCGAATCTTATTTTTGAGATCAATTTAAAATATTTGAAAATCGACCGCACTCCTCTGACGACCCGACAAAGAACTTCGATGATGGAAAGTTGTTATGTGGACACTAATGAATGTATTCTGACACAATATGAAGCTGGCCAATCCAAATCCTATATTTGAGATCAATTTAAAATATTTGAAAATCGACCGCACTTCTCTGACGACCCGACAAAGAACTTTGATGATGGCAAGTTGTTATTTGGACACAAATGCATGTATTCTGTTCCAATATGAAGTGGTCCAACCCAAATCCTATATATGAGATCGATTTAAAATATTAGAAAATCGACCGCACACCTCTGACGACGCGACAAAAAACATTGATGATGGAAAGTTGTTATTTGGACACTAATGCATGTATTCTGACCCAATATGAAGCGGTCCAACCCGAATCCTATTTTTGAGATCGATTTAAAATATTTGAAAATCGACCGCACTCCTCTGACGACTCGACAAAGAACTTTAATGATGGAAAGTTGTTATTCGGACATTAATGCATGTATTCTGACCAAATATGAAGCAGTCCAACCCGAATCCTATTTTTGAGATCGATATAAAATATTTGAAAATCGACCGCACTCCTCTGACGACCCGACAAAGAACGTTGATGATGGAAAGATGTTATTTGGACATTAGTGAATGTATTCTGACCCAATATAAAGCGGGCCAACCTGAATCCTATTTTAGAGATCGATTTAAAATATTTGAAAATCGACCGCACTCCTCTGACGACCCGATAAAGATCTTTGATGATGGAAAGTTTTTATTTGGACAAAAATGCATGTATTCTGACCCAATATGAAGCTGGCCAATCCGAATCCTATATTTGAGATCAATTTAAAATATTTGAAAATCGACCGCACTCCTCTGACGACCCGACAAAGAACTTTGATGATGGAAAGTTGTTATTTGGACACTAATGCATGTATTTTGACCCAATATGAAGCAGTCCAACCCGAATCCTATTTTTTAGATCGATTTAAAATATTTGAAAATCGACCGCACCCCTCTGACGATCCGACAAAGAACTTTGATGATGGAAAGTTGTTATTTGGACACTAATGAATGTATTCTGACCCAATATGAAGCTGGCCAACCCGAATTCTATTTTTGAGATCAACTTAAATTACTTAATAATCGACCGCACTCCTCTGACGACCCGACAAATTAATTTGATGATGGAAAGTTGTAATTTGGACTCTAATAAATGCATTCTGACCAAATATAAAACGAGCCATTTCGAATCTTATTTTTGAGATCAATTTAAATTATTTGAAAATCGACCGCACTCCTCTGACGACCCGACAAAGAACTTCGATGATGGAAAGTTGTTATTTGGACACTAATGAATGTATTCTGACACAATATGAAGCTGGCCAATCCAAATCCTATATTTGAGATCAATTTAAAATATTTGAAAATCGACCGCACTTCTCTGACGACCCGACAAAGAACTTTGATGATGGCAAGTTGTTATTTGGACACAAATGCATGTATTCTGTTCCAATATGAAGCGGTCCAACCAAAATCCTATATATGAGATCGATTTAAAATATTAGAAAATCGACCGCACACCTCTGACGACGCGACAAAAAACATTGATGATGGAAAGTTGTTATTTGGACACTAATGCATGTATTCTGACCCAATAAGAAGCGGTCCAACCCGAATCCTATTTTTGAGATCGATTTAAAATATTTGAAAATCGACCGCACTCCTCTGACGACTCGACAAAGAACTTTAATGATGGAAAGTTGTTATTCAGACATTAATGCATGTATTCTGACCAAATATGAAGCAGTCCAACCCGAATCCTATTTTTGAGATCGATTTAAAATATTTGAAAATCGACCGCACTCCTCTGACGATCCGATAAAGAACTTTGATGATGGAAAGTTTTTATTTGGACACAAATGCATGTATTCTGACCCAATATGAAGCTGGCCAATCCGAATCCTATATTTGAGATCAATTTAAAATATTTGAAAATCGACCGCACTCCTCTGACGACCCGACAAAGTACTTTGATGATGGAAAGTTGTTATTTGGACACTAATGCATGTATTTTGACCAAATATGAAGCGGTCCAACCCGAATCCTATTTTTGAGATCGATTTAAAATATTTGAAAATCGACCGCACTCCTCTGACGACCCGTTAAAGAACTTTGATGATGGAAAGTTGTTATTTGGACACTAATGCATGTATTCTGTTCCAATATGAAGCGGTCCAACCCAAATCCTATATATGAGATCGATTTAAATTATTAGAAAATCGACCGCACACCTCTGACGACGCGACAAAAAACATTGATGATGGAAAGTTGTTATTTGGACACTAATGCATGTATTCTGACCCAATATGAAGCGGTCCAACCCGAATCCTATTTTTGAGATCGATTTAAAATATTTGAAAATCGACCGCACTCCTCTGACGACTCGACAAAGAACTTTAATGATGGAAAGTTGTTATTCGGACATTAATGCATGTATTCTGACCAAATATGAAGCAGTCCAACCCGAATCCTATTTTTGAGATCGATTTAAAATATTTGAAAATCGACCGCACTCCTCTGACGACCCGACAAAGAACGTTGATGATGGAAAGATGTTATTTGGACATTAGTGAATGTATTCTGACCCAATATAAAGCGGGCCAACCTGAATCCTATTTTAGAGATCGATTTAAAATATTTGAAAATCGACCGCACTCCTCTGACGACCCGATAAAGAACTTTGATGATGGAAAGTTTTTATTTGGACACAAATGCATGTATTCTGACCCAATATGAAGCTGGCCAATCCGAATCCTATATTTGAGATCAATTTAAAATATTTGAAAATCGACCGCACTCCTCTGACGACCCGACAAAGAACTTTGATGATGGAAAGTTGTTATTTGGACACTTATGCATGTATTCTGACTCAATATGAAGCGGTCCAACCCGAACCCTATTTTTGAGATCGATTTAAAATATTTGAAAATCGACCGCACTGCTCTGACGACCCGACAAAGAACTTTGATGATGGAAAGTTGTTATTTGGACACTAATGCATGTATTCTGACCAAATATGAAGCGGTCCAACCCGAATCCTATTTTTGAGATCGATTTAAAATATTTGAAAATCGACCGCACTCCTCTGACGACCCGTTAAAGAACTTTGATGATGGAAAGTTGTTATTTGGACATTAGTGAATGTATTCTGACCCAATATAAAGCGGGCCAACTCGAATCCTATTTTTGAGATCGATTTAAAATATTTGAAAATCCAGCGCACTCCTCTGACGACCCGACAAAGAACTTTGATGATGGAAAGTTGTTATTTGGAAACAAATGCATGTATTCTGACCCAATATGAAGCTGGCCAATCTGAATCTTATATTTGAGATCAATTTAAAATATTTGAAAATCGACCGCACTCCTCTGACGACCCGACAAAGAACTTTGATGATGGAAAGTTGTTATTTGGACACTAATGCATGTATTCTGACTCAATATGAAGCGGTCCCACCCGAATCCTATTTTTGAGATCCATTTAAATTACTTAAAAATCGACAGCACTCCTCTGACGATCCGACAAAGAACTTTGATGATGGAAAGTTGTTATTTGGACACTAATGCATGTATTCTGACTCAATATGAAGCAGTCCAACCCGAATCCTATTTTTTTGATCAATTTAAAATATTTTAAAATCGACCGCACTCCTCTGACGACCCGACAAAGAACTTTGATGATAAAAAGTTGTTATTTGGACACTAATGCATGTATTCTGACCCAATATGAAGCGGTCCCACCCGAATCCTATTTTTGAGATCCCTTTAAATTACTTGAAAATCGACAGCACTCCTCTGATGATCCGACAAAGAACTTTGATGATGGTAAGTTGTTATTTGGACATTAGTGAATTTATTCTGACCCAATATAAAGCGGACCAACCCGAATCCTATTTTTGAGATCAATTTAAATTATTTGAAAATCGACCGCACTCCTCTGACGACCCGACAAAGAACTTTGAAGATGAAAAGTTGTTATTTGGACACTAATGAATGTATTCTGACCCAATATGAAGAGGTCCAACCGAAATCCTATTTTTGAGATTACTTTAAAATTTTAAAAAATCGACCACATTCCTCTGACGACCCGACAAAGAAATTTGATGATGGAAAGTGTTATTTGGATACTAATGAATGTATTCTGACCCAATATAAAGCGGGCCAACCCGAATCCTATTTTTGAGATCAATTTAAATTATTTGAAAATCGACCGCACTCCTCTGACGACCCGACAAAGAACTTTGATGATGGAAAGTTGTTATTTGGACACTAATAAATGTATTCTGACCCAATATGAAGCGGTCCAACCTAAATCCTAGTTCTAAGATCACTTTAAAATGTTTAAAAATCGACCGCACTCTTCTGACGACCCGCCAAAGAACTTTGATGATGGAAAGTTGTTATTTGGACACTATTGCATGTATTCTGACCCAATATGAAGCGGTCCAACCCGAATCCCATTTTTGAGATCGATTTAAAATATTTGAAAATCGACCACACTCCTCTGACGACCCGACAAAGAACGTTGATGATGGAAAGATGTTATTTGGACATTAGTGAATGTAATCTGACCCAATATAAAGCGGGCCAACCTGAATCCTATTTTAGAGATCGATTTAAAATATTTGAAAATCGACCGCACTCCTCTGACGACCCGATAAAGAACTTTGATGATGGAAAGTTGTTATTTGGACACAAATGCATGTATTCTGACCCAATATGAAGCTGGCCAATCCGAATCCTATATTTGAGATCAATTTAAAATATTTGAAAATCGACCGCACTCCTCTGACGACCCGACAAAGAACTTTGATGATGGAAAGTTGTTATATGGACAATAATGCATGAATTCTGACCCAATATAAAGCGGGCCAACCCGTATCCTATTTTTGAGATCAATTTAAAATATTTGAAAATCGACAGCACTCCTCTGACGACCCGACAAAGAACTTTGATAATGGAAAGTTGTTATTCGGTCACAAATGCATGTATTCTGACCCAATATGAAGCGGTCCAACCCGAATCCTATTTTTGAGATCACTTTAAAATATTTGAAAATCGACCACATTTCTCTGAAGACCCGACAAAGAACTTTGATGATGGAAAGTTGTTAGTTGGACACTAATGCATGTATTCTGACCCAATATGACGCGGTCCAACCCGAATCCTATTTTTGAGATCGATTTAAAATATTTGAAAATCGACCGCACTCCTCTGACGACTCGAGAAAGAACTTTAATGATGGATAGTTGTTATTCGGACACTAATGCATGTATTCAGACCCAATATGAAGCAGTCCAACCCGAATCCTAATTTTGAGATCGATTTAAAATATTTGAAAATCGACCGCACTCCTCTGACGACCCGACAAAGTACTTTGATGATGGAAAGTTGTTATTTGGACATTAGTGAATGTATTCTGACCCAATTTAAAGCGGGCCAACCCGAATACTATTTTTGAGATCAATTTAAAATATTTGAAAATCGACCGCACTCCTCTGACGACCCGACAAAGAACTTTGATGATGGAAAGTTGTTATATGGACAATAATGCATGTATTCTGACCCAATATAAAGCAGGACAACCCATATCCTATTTTTGAGATCAATTTAAAATATTTGAAAATAGACCGCACTCCTCTGACGACCCGACAAAGAACTTTGATAATGGAAAGTTGTTATTTGGACACTAATGAATGCATTCTGACCCAATATAAAGCGGGCCAACCCCAGTCCTATTTTTGAGATCACTTTAAATTATTTAAAAATCAACCGCACTCCTCTGACGACCCGACAAAGGACTTTGATGATGGAAAGTTGTTATTTGGACACTAATGCATGTATTCTAACCCAATATGAAGCGGTCCAACCCGAATCCAATTTTTAAGATCGATTTAAAATATTTGAAAATCGACCGCACTGCTCTGACGACCCGACAAATAACTTTGATTATGGAAAGTTGTTATTTGGACACTAATTCATGTATTCTGACCAAATATGAAGCGGTCCAACCCGAATCCTATATTTGAGATCGATTTAAAATATTTGAAAATCGACCGCACTCCTCTGACGACCCGTTAAAGAACTTTGATGATGGAAAGTTGTTATTTGGACATAAGTGAATGTATTCTGACGCAATATAAAGCGGGCCAACTCGAATCCTATTTTTGAGATCGATTTAAAATATTTGAAAATCCAGCGCACTCCTCTGACGACCCGACAAAGAACTTTGATGATGGAAAGTTGTTATTTGGAAACAAATGCATGTATTCTGACCCAATATGAAGCTGGCCAATCCGAATCCTATATTTGAGATCAATTTAAAATATTTGAAAATCGACCGCACTCCTCTGACGACCCGACAAAGAACTTTGATGATGAAAAGTTGTTATTTGGACACTAATGCATGTATTTTGACCCAATATGAAGCAGTCCAACCCGAATCCTATTTTTTAGATCGATTTAAAATATTTGAAAATCGACCGCACTCCTCTGACGACCCGACAAAGAACTTTGATGATGGAAAGTTGTTATTTGGACACTAATGCATGTATTCTAACCCAATATGAAGCGGTCCAACCCGAATCCAATTTTTAAGATCGATTTAAAATATTTGAAAATCGACCGCACTGCTCTGACGACCCGACAAATAACTTTGATTATGGAAAGTTGTTATTTGGACACTAATTCATGTATTCTGACCAAATATGAAGCGGTCCAACCCGAATCCTATATTTGAGATCGATTTAAAATATTTGAAAATCGACCGCACTCCTCTGACGACCCGTTAAAGAACTTTGATGATGGAAAGTTGTTATTTGGACATAAGTGAATGTATTCTGACCCAATATAAAGCGGGCCAACTCGAATCCTATTTTTGAGATCGATTTAAAATATTTGAAAATCCAGCGCACTCCTCTGACGACCCGACAAAGAACTTTGATGATGGAAAGTTGTTATTTGGAAACAAATGCATGTATTCTGACCCAATATGAAGCTGGCCAATCCGAATCCTATATTTGAGATCAATTTAAAATATTTGAAAATCGACCGCACTCCTCTGACGACCCGACAAAGAACTTTGATGATGAAAAGTTGTTATTTGGACACTAATGCATGTATTTTGACCCAATATGAAGCAGTCCAACCCGAATCCTATTTTTTAGATCGATTTAAAATATTTGAAAATCGACCGCACTCCTCTGACGACCCGACAAAGAACTTTGATGATGGAAAGTTGTTATTTGGACACTAATGCATGTATTCTGACTCAATATGAAGCGGTCCCACCCAAATCCTATTTTTGAGATCCATTTAAATTACTTAAAAATCGACAGCACTCCTCTGACGATCCGACAAAGAACTTTGATGATGGAAAGTTGTTATTTGGACACTAATGAATGTATTCTGACCCAATATGAAGCTGGCCAACCAGAATTCTATTTTTGAGATCAACTTAAATTACCTAATAATCGACCGCACTCCTCTGACGACCCGACAAAGAAATTTGATGATGGAGAATTGTTATTTGGACATTAGTAAATGTATTCTGTCCCACTATAAAGCGGGCCAACCCGAATCCTATTATTGAGATCCCTTTAAATTACTTAAAAATCGACCGCACTCCTCTGACGACCCGACAAAGAACTTTGATGATGGAAAGTTGTTATTTGGACACTAATGCATGTATTCTGACTCAATATGAAGCGGTCCCACCCAAATCCTATTTTTGAGATCCATTTAAATTACTTAAAAATCGACAGCACTCCTCTGACGATCCGACAAAGAACTTTGATGATGGAAAGTTGTTATTTGGACACAAATGAATGTATTCTGACCCTATATGAAGCTGGCCAACCCGAATCCTATTTTTGAGATCCTTTTAAATTACTTAAAAATCGACCGCACTCCTCTGACGACCCGACAAAGAAATTTGATGATGGAAAGTTGTAATTTGGACACTAATAAATGCATTCTGACCCAATATAAAACGAGCCATTTCGAATCTTATTTTTGAGATCAATTTAAAATATTTGAAAATCGACCGCACTCCTCTGACGACCCGACAAAGAACTTCGATGATGGAAAGTTGTTATGTGGACACTAATGAATGTATTCTGACACAATATGAAGCTGGCCAATCCAAATCCTATATTTGAGATCAATTTAAAATATTTGAAAATCGATCGCACTTCTCTGACGACCCGACAAAGAACTTTGATGATGGCAAGTTGTTATTTGGACACAAATGCATGTATTCTGTTCCAATATGAAGTGGTCCAACCCAAATCCTATATATGAGATCGATTTAAAATATTAGAAAATCGACCGCACACCTCTGACGACGCGACAAAAAACATTGATGATGGAAAGTTGTTATTTGGACACTAATGCATGTATTCTGACCCAATATGAAGCGGTCCAACCCGAATCCTATTTTTGAGATCGATTTAAAATATTTGAAAATCGACCGCTCTCCTCTGACGACTCGACAAAGAACTTTAATGATGGAAAGTTGTTATTCGGACATTAATGCATGTATTCTGACCAAATATGAAGCAGTCCAACCCGAATCCTATTTTTGAGATCGATATAAAATATTTGAAAATCGACCGCACTCCTCTGACGACCCGACAAAGAACGTTGATGATGGAAAGATGTTATTTGGACATTAGTGAATGTATTCTGACCCAATATAAAGCGGGCCAACCTGAATCCTATTTTAGAGATCGATTTAAAATATTTGAAAATCGACCGCACTCCTCTGACGACCCGATAAAGAACTTTGATGATGGAAAGTTTTTATTTGGACAAAAATGCATGTATTCTGACCCAATATGAAGCTGGCCAATCCGAATCCTATATTTGAGATCAATTTAAAATATTTGAAAATCGACCGCACTCCTCTGACGACCCGACAAAGAACTTTGATGATGGAAAGTTGTTATTTGGATACTAATGCATGTATTTTGACCCAATATGAAGCAGTCCAACCCGAATCCTATTTTTTAGATCGATTTAAAATATTTGAAAATCGACCGCACCCCTCTGACGACCCGACAAAGAACTTTGATGATGGAAAGTTGTTATTTGGACACTAATGCATGTATTCTGACTCAATATGAAGCGGTCCCACCCAAATCCTATTTTTGAGATTCATTTAAATTACTTAAAAATCGACAGCACTCCTCTGACGATCCGACAAAGAACTTTGATGAGGGAAAGTTGTTATTTGGACACTAATGAATGTATTCTGACCCAATATGAAGCTGGCCAACCCGAATTCTATTTTTGAGATCAACTTAAATTACTTAATAATCGACCGCACTCCTCTGACGACCCGACAAAGAATTTTGATGATGGAGAATTGTTATTTGGACATTAGTAAATGTATTCTGTCCCACTATAAAGCGGGCCAACCCGAATCCTATTATTGAGATCCCTTTAAATTACTTAAAAATCGACCGCACTCCTCTGACGACCCGACAAAGGACTTTGATGATGAAAAGTTGTTATTTGGACACAAATGAATGTATTCTGACCCTATATGAAGCTGGCCAACCCGAATCCTATTTTTGAGATCCCTTTAAATTACTTAAAAATCGACCGCACTCCTCTGACGACCCGACAAAGTAATTTGATGATGGAAAGTTGTAATTTGGACTCTAATAAATGCATTCTGACCCAATATAAAACGAGCCATTTCGAATCTTATTTTTGAGATCAATTTAAAATATTTGAAAATCGACCGCACTCCTCTGACGACCCGACAAAGAACTTCGATGATGGAAAGTTGTTATTTGGACACTAATGAATGTATTCTGACACAATATGAAGCTGGCCAATCCAAATCCTATATTTGAGATCAATTTAAAATATTTGAAAATCGACCGCACTTCTCTGACAACCCGACAAAGAACTTTGATGATGGCAAGTTGTTATTTGGACACAAATGCATATATTCTGTTCCAATATGAAGCGGTCCAACCCAAATCCTATATATGAGATCGATTTAAAATATTAGAAAATCGACCGCACACCTCTGACGACGCGACAAAAAACATTGATGATGGAAAGTTGTTATTTGGACACTAATGCATGTATTCTGACCCAATAAGAAGCGGTCCAACCCGTATCCTATTTTTGAGATCGATTTAAAATATTTGAAAATCGACCGCACTCCTCTGACGACTCGACAAAGAACTTTAATGATGGAAAGTTGTTATTCAGACATTAATGCATGTATTCTGACCAAATATGAAGCAGTCCAACCCGAATCCTATTTTTGAGATCGATTTAAAATATTTGAAAATCGACCGCACTCCTCTGACGACCCGACAAAGAACGTTGATGATGGAAAGATGTTATTTGGACATTTGTGAATGTATTCTGACCCAATATAAAGCGGGCCAACCTGAATCCTATTTTAGAGATCGATTTAAAATATTTGAAAATCGACCGCACTCCTCTGACGACCCGATAAAGAACTTTGATGATGGAAAGTTTTTATTTGGACACAAATGCATGTATCCTGACCCAATATGAAGCTGGCCAATCCGAATCCTATATTTGAGATCAATTTAAAATATTTGAAAATCGACCGCACTCCTCTGACGACCCGACAAAGAACTTTGATGATGGAAAGTTGTTATTTGGACACTTATGCATGTATTGTGACCCAATATGAAGCGGTCCAACCCGAACCCTATTTTTGAGATCGATTTAAAATATTTGAAAATCGACCGCACTGCTCTGACGACCCGACAAAGAACTTTGATGATGGAAAGTTGTTATTTGGACACTAATGCATGTATTCTGACTCAATATGAAGCAGTCCAACCCGAATCCTATTTTTTTGATCAATTTAAAATATTTGAAAATCGACCGCACTCCTCTGACGACCCGACAAAGAACTTTGATGATGAAAAGTTGTTATTTGGACACTAATGCATGTATTCTGACCCAATATGAAGCGGTCCCACCCGAATCCTATTTTTGAGATCCCTTTAAATTACATGAAAATCGACAGCACTCCTCTGACGATCCGACAAAGAACTTTGATGATGGTAAGTTGTTATTTGGACATTAGTGAATGTATTCTGACCCAATATAAAGCGAGCCAACCCGAATCATATTTTTGAGATCAATTTAAATTATTTGAAAATCGACCGCACTCCTCTGACGACCCGACAAATAACTTTGATGATGGAAAGTTGTTATTTGGACACTAAAGAATGTATTCTGACCCAATATGAAGCTGGCCAATGCGAATCCTATTTTTGAGATCAATTTAAAATATTTGAAAATCGACCGCACTCCTCTGACGACCCGACAAAGAACTTTGATGATGGAAAGTTGTTATTCGGACATTAGTGAATGTATTCTGACCCAATATAAAGCGGACCAACCCGAATCTTATTTTTGAGATCCCTTTAAATTACTTAAAAATCGACCGCACTCCTCTGACGACCCGACAAAGAACTTTGATGATGGAAAGTTGTTATTTGGACATTAGTGAATGTATTCTGACCCAATATAAAGCGAGCCAACCCGAATCCTATTTTTGAGATCAATTTAAATTATTTGAAAATCGACCGCACTCCTCTGACGACCCGACAAAGAACTTTGATGATGGAAAGTTGTTATTTGGACACTAATGAATGTATTCTGACCCAATATGAAGAGGTCCAACACAAATCCTATTTTTGAGATTACTTTAAAATTTTTAAAAATCGACCACATTCCTCTGACGACCCGACAAAGAAATTTGATGATGGAAAGTGTTATTTGGATACTAATGAATGTATTCTGACCCAATATAAAGCGGGCCAACCCGAATCCTATTTTTGAGATCCCTTTAAATTACTTAAAAATCGACCGCACTCCTCTGACGACCCGACAAAGAACTTTGATGATGGAAAGTTGTTATTTGGACATTAGTGAATGTATTCTGACCCAATATAAAGCGAGCCAACCCGAATCCTATTTTTGAGATCAATTTAAATTATTTGAAAATCGACCGCACTCCTCTGACGACCCGACAAAGAACTTTGATGATGGAAAGTTGTTATTTGGACACTAATGAATGTATTCTGACCCAATATGAAGAGGTCCAACACAAATCCTATTTTTGAGATTACTTTAAAATTTTTAAAAATCGACCACATTCCTCTGACGACCCGACAAAGAAATTTGATGATGGAAAGTGTTATTTGGATACTAATGAATGTATTCTGACCCAATATAAAGCGGGCCAACCCGAATCCTATTTTTGAGATCACTTTAAATTATTTAAAAATCAACCGCACTCCTCTGACGACCCGACAAAGAACTTTGATGATGGATAGTTGTTATTTGGACACTATTGCATGTATTCTGACCCAATATGAAGCGGTCCAACCCAAATCCTATTTTTGAGATTACTTTAAAATTAAAAAAAATGGACCACATTCCTCTGACGACGCGACAAAGAAATTTGATGACGGAAAGTTGTTATTTGGACCCTAATGCATGTATTCTGACCCAATATGAAGCGGTCCAACCCAAATCCTAGGTTTGAGATCACTTAAAAATATTTGAAAATCGACCGCACTCCTCTGACGACCCGACAAAGAACTTTGATTATGAAAAGTTGTTATTTGGACACTAACAAATGTATTCTGACCCAATATAAAGCGGGCCAACCCGAATCCTATTTTTGAGATCTATTTAAAATATTTGAAAATCGACCGCACTCCTCTGACGACCCGACAAAGAACTTTTATGATGGAAAAATGTTATTTGGACACAAATGACTGTATTCTGACCCCATATAAAGCGGGCCAACCCGAATCCTATTTTTGAGATCAATTTAAAATATTTTAAAATCGACCGCACTCCTCTGACGACCCGACAAAGAACTTTGATGATGGAAAGTTGTTATATGGAAACTAGTGCATGTATTCTGACCCAATATGAAGTGGGCCAACCCAAATCCTATTTTTGAGATAACTTTAAAATGTTCAAAAATCGACCGCACTCTTCTGACGACCCGACAAATAACTTTGATGATGGAAAGTTGTTATTTGGAGACTATTGCATGTATTCTGACTCAATATGAAGCGGGCCAATCCGAATCCTATTTTTGACATCAATTTAAATTATTTGAAAATCGACCGCACTCCTCTGACGACCCGACAAAGAACTTTGATGATGGACAGTTGTTATTTGGACACTAATGAATGTATTCTGACCAAATATGAAGCTGGCCAATGCGAATCCTATTTTTGAGATCAATTTAAAATATTTGAAAATCGACCGCACTCCTCTGACGACCCGACAAAGAACTTTGATGATGGAAAGTTGTTATTCGGACATTAGTGAATGTATTCTGACCCGATATAAAGCGGACCAACCCGAATCCTATTTTTGAGATCCCTTTAAATTACTTAAAAATCGACCGCACTCCTCTGACGACCCGACAAAGAACTTTGATGATGGAAAGTAGTTATTTGGACACTAATGTATGTATTCTGACCCAATATAAAGCGAACTAATCCGAATCCTATTTTTGAGAACATTTTAGAATATTTAAAAATCGACCGCACTCCTCTGACGACCCGTCAAAGAACTTTGATGATAAAAAGTTGTTATTAGGACACTCACGAATGTATTCTGACCCAATATAAAGCGGGCCAACCCGAATCCTATTTTTGAGATCAATTTAAAATATTTGAAAATCGACCGCACTCCTCTGACGACCCGACAAAAAACTTTTATGATGGAAAAATGTTATTTAGACACAAATGACTGTATTCTGACCCCATATAAAGCGGGCCAACACGAATCCTATTTTTGAGATCAATTCAAAATATTTTAAAATCGACCGCACTCCTCTGACGACCCGACAAAGAACTTTGATGATGGAAAGTTGTTATATGGAAAGTAATGCATGTATTCTGACCCAATATGAAGCGGGCCAACCCAAATCCTAGTTTTGAGATCACATTAAAATGTTCAAAAATCGACCGCACTCTTCTGACGACCCGACAAAGAACTTTGATGATGGAAAGTTGTTATTTGGAGACTTTTGCATGTATTCTGACTCAATATGAAGCGGGCCAATCCGAATCCTATTTTTGAGATCTATTCAAATTATTTGAAAATCGACCGCACTCCTCTGACGACCCGACAAATAACTTTGATGATGGAAAGTTGTTATTTGGACACTAAAGAATGTATTCTGACCCAATATGAAGCTGGCCAATGCGAATTCTATTTTTGAGATCAATTTATAATATTTGAAAATCGACCGCACTCCTCTGACGACCCGACAAAGAACTTTGATGATGGAAAGTTGTTATTCGGACATTAGTGAATGTATTCTGACCCAGTATAAAGCGGACCAACCCGAATCGTATTTTTGAGATCCCTTTAAATTACTTAAAAATCGACCGCACTCCTCTGACGACCCGACAAAGAACTTTGATGATGGAAAGTTGTTATTTGGACACTAATGAATGTATTCTGACCCAATATGAAGCTGGCCAATCCGAATCCTATTTTTGAGATCAATTTAAATTATTTGAAAATCGACCGCACTCCTCTGACGACCCGACAAAGAACTTTGATGATGGAAAGTTGTTATTTGGACATTAGTGAATGTATTCTGACCCAATATAAAGCGAGCCAACACGAATCCTAATTTTGAGATCAATTTAAATTATTTGAAAATCGACCGCACTCCTCTGACGACCCGACAAAGAACTTTGATGATGGAAAGTTGTTATTTGGACACTAATGAATGTATTCTGACCCAATATGAAGAGGTCCAACACAAATCCTATTTTTGAGATTACTTTAAAATTTTTAAAAATCGACCACATTCCTCTGACGACCCGACAAAGAAATTTGATGATGGAAAGTGTTATTTGGATACTAATGAATGTATTCTGACCCAATATAAAGCGGGCCAACCCGAATCCTATTTTTGAGATCACTTTAAATTATTTAAAAATCAACCGCACTCCTCTGACGACCCGACAAAGAACTTTGATGATGGAAAAATGTTATTTGGACACTAATGCATGTATTCTGTCCCAATATGAAGCGGTCCTACCTAAATCCTAGTTTTAAGATCACTTTAAAATGTTTAAAAATCGACCGCACTCTTCTGACGACCCGACAAAGAACTTTGATGATGGAGATTTGTTATTTGGACACTAATGTATGTATTCTGACCCAATATAAAGCGAACTAATCCGAATCCTATTTTTGAGAACATTTTAAAATATTTAAAAATCGACCGCACTCCTCTGACGACCCGTCAATGAACTTTGATGATGAAAAGTTGTTATTTGGACACTAACAAATGTATTCTGACCCAATATAAAGCGGGCCAACCCGAATCCTATTTTTGAGATCTATTTAAAATATTTGAAAATCGACCGCACTCCTCTGACGACCCGACAAAGAACTTTTATGATGGAAAAATGTTATTTGGACACAAATGACTGTATTCTGACCCCATATAAAGCGGGCCAACCCGAATCCTATTTTTGAGATCAATTTAAAATATTTTAAAATCAACCGCACTCCTCTGACGACCCGACAAAGAACTTTGATGATGGAAAGTTGTTATATGGAAACTAATGCATGTATTCTGACCCAATATGAAGTGGGCCAACCCAAATCCTATTTTTGAGATAACTTTAAAATGTTCAAAAATCGACCGCACTCTTCTGACGACCCGACAAATAACTTTGATGATGGAAAGTTGTTATTTGGAGACTATTGCATGTATTCTGACTCAATATGAAGCGGGCCAATCCGAATCCTATTTTTGAGATCAATTTAAATTATTTGAAAATCGTCCGCACTCCTCTGACGACCCGACAAAGAACTTTGATGATGGACAGTTGTTATTTGGACACTAATGAATGTATTCTGACCCAATATGAAGCTGGCCAATGCGAATCCTATTTTTGAGATCAATTTAAAATATTTGAAAATCGACCGCACTCCTCTGACGACCCGACAAAGAACTTTGATGATGGAAAGTTGTTATTCGGACATTAGTGAATGTATTCTGACCCAATATAAAGCGGACCAACCCGAATCCTATTTTTGAGATCCCTTTGAATTACTTAAAAATCGACCGCTCTCCTCTGACGACCCGACAAAGAACTTTGATAATGGAAAGTTGTTATTTGGTCACCAATGAATGTATTCTGACCCAATATGAAGCTGGCCAATCCGAATCCTATTTTTGAGATCAATTAAAATTATTTGAAAATCGACCGCACTCCTCTGACGACCCGACAAAGAACTTTGATGATGGAAAGTTGTTATTTGAACATTAGTGAATGTATTCTGACCCAATATAAAGCGAGCCAACCCGAATGCTATTTTTGAGATCAATTTAAATTATTTGAAAATCGACCGCACTTCTCTGACGACCCGACAAAGAACTTTGATGATGGAAAGTTGTTATTAGGACACTAATGAATGTATTCTAAACCATTATAGAGCAAGGCTAACCTGAATCCTATTTTTGAGATTAATTTAAAATATTTAAAAATCGACCGCACTCCTCTGACGACCCGACAAAGAACTTTGATGATAAAAAGTTGTTATTTGGACACTAACGAATGTATTCGGACCCAATATAAAGTGGGCCAACCCGAATCCTATTTTTGAGATCACTTTAAAATGATTAAAAATCGACCGCACTCTTCTGACGACCCGACAAAGAACTTTGATGATGGAAAGTTGTTATTTGGACACTAATGAATGTATTCTGACCCAATTTGAAGAGGTCCAACCCAAATCCTATTTTTGAGATTACTTTAAAATTTTTAAAAATCGACTACATTCCTCTGACGACCCGACAAAGAAATTTGATGATGGAAAGTGTTATTTGGGTGTTAATGAATGTATTCTGACCCAATATAAAGCGGGACAACCCGAATCCTAATTTTGAGATCACTTTAAATTATTTAAAAATCAACCGCACCCCTCTGACGACCCGACAAAGAACTTTGTTGATGGAAAGTTGTTATTTAAACACTAATGCATGTATTCTGTCCCAATATGAAGCGGTCCAACCTAAATCCTAGTTTTAAGATCACTTTAAAATGTTTAAAAATCGACCGCACTCTTCAGACGACCCGACAAAGAACTTTGATGATGGAAAGTTGTTATTTGGACACTATTGCATGTATTCTGACCCAATATGAAGCGGTCCAACCTAAATCCTAGTTTTGAGATCACTTAAAAATATTTGAAAATCGACAGCACTCCTCTGACGACCCGACGAAGAACTTTGATGATGGAAAGTTGTTATTTGGACACTAATGAATGTATTCTGACCCAATATAAAGCGAACTAATCCGAATCCTATTTTTGAGAACATTTTAAAATATTTAAAAATCGACCGCACTCCTCTGACGACCCGTCAAAGAACTTTGATGATGAAAAGTTGTTATTTGGACACTAACGAATGTATTCTGACCCAATATAAAGCGGGCCAACCCGAATCCTATTTTTGAGATCAATTTAAAATATTTGAAAATCGACCGCACTCCTCTGACGACCCGACAAAGAACTTTGATGATGGAAAGTTGTTATTTGGAGACTATTGCATGTATTCTGACTCAATATGAAGCGGGTCAATCCGAATCCTATTTTTGAGATCAATTTAAATTATTTGAAAATCGACCGCACTCCTCTGACGACCCGACAAAGAACTTTGATGATGGAAAGTTGTTATTTGGACACTAATGAATGTATTCTGACCCAATATGAAGCTGGCCAATGCGAATCCTATTTTTGAGATCAATTTAAAATATTTGAAAATCGACCGCACTCCTCTGACGACCCGACAAAGAACTTTGATGATGGAAAGTTGTTATTTGGACACTAATGTATTTATTCTGACCCAATATGAAGCTGGCCAATCCGAATCCTATTTTTGAGATCAATTTAAATTATTTGAAAATCGACCGCACTCCTCTGACGACCCGACAAAGAACTTTGATGATGGAAAGTTGTTATTTGGACACTAATGAATGTATATTGACCCAATATGAAGAGGTCCAACCCAAATCCTATTTTTGAGATTACTTTAAAATTTTTAAAAATCGACCACATTCCTCTGACGACCCGACAAAGAAATTTGATGATGGAAAGTGTTATTTGGATACTAATGAATGTATTCTGACCCAATATAAAGCAGGCCAACCTGAATCCTATTTTTGAGATCACTTTAAATTATATAAATATCAACCGCACTCCTCTGACCACCCGACAAAGAACTTTGATGATGGAAAGTTGTTATTTGGACACTAATGCATGTATTCTGTCCCAATATTAAGCGGTCCTACCTAAATCCTAGTTTTAAGATCACTTTAAAATGTTTAAAAATCGACCGCACTCTTCTGACGACGCGACAAAGAAATTTGATGATGGAAAGTTGTTATTTGGACACTAATGCATGTATTCTGACCCAATATGAAGCGGGCCAACCCGAATCCTATTTTTGAGATCACTTAAATATATTTAAAAATCGACCGCACTCCTCTGACGACTCGACAAAGAACTTTGATGATGGAATGTTGTTAATAGGACATTAAAGAATGTATTCTGACCCAATTCAAAGCGGGCCAACTCGAATCCTAATTTTGAGATCAATTTAAAATATTTTTAAAATCGACCGCACTCCTATGACGACCCGACAAAGTACTTTGATGATGGAAAGTTGTTATTTGGACATTAATGAATGTATTCTGACCCAATATAAAGCAGGCCAACCGGAATCCTGTTTTTGAGATCACTTTAAAATATTTGAAAATCGACCGCACTCCTCTGACGACCCGACAAAGAACTTTGATGATGGAAAGTTGTTACTTGGACATTAGTGAATGTATTCTGACCCAATATAAAGCGGGCTAACCCGAATCCTATTGTTGAGATCGATTTAAAATATTTGAAAATCGACCGCACTCCTCTGACGACTCGACAAAAAACTTTGATGATGGAAAGTAGTTATTTGGACACTATTGAATGTATTCCGACCCAATATAAAGCGAACTAATCTGAATCCTATTTTTGAGAACATTTTAAAATATTTAAAAATCGACCGCACTCCTCTGACGACCCGACAAAGAACTTTGATGATGGAAAGTTGTTACTTGGACATTAGTGAATGTATTCTGACCCAATATGAAGCGGGCCAATCCGAATCCTATTTTAGAGATCAATTTAAAATATTTGAAAATCGACCGCACTCCTCTGACGACCCGATAAAGAACTTTGATGATGGAAAGTTTTTATTTGGACACAAATGCATGTATCCTGACCCAATATGAAGCTGGCCAATCCGAATCCTATATTTGAGATCAATTTAAAATATTTGAAAATCGACCGCACTCCTCTGACGACCCGACAAAGAACTTTGATGATGGAAAGTTGTTACTTGGACATTAGTGAATGTATTCTGACCCAATATGAAGCGGGCCAATCCGAATCCTATTTTAGAGATCAATTTAAAATATTTGAAAATCGACCGCACTCCTCTGACGACCCGATAAAGAACTTTGATGATGGAAAGTTTTTATTTGGACACAAATGCATGTATCCTGACCCAATATGAAGCTGGCCAATCCGAATCCTATATTTGAGATCAATTTAAAATATTTGAAAATCGACCGCACTCCTCTGACGACCCGACAAAGAACTTTGATGATGGAAAGTTGTTATTTGGACACTTATGCATGTATTGTGACCCAATATGAAGCGGTCCAACCCGAACCCTATTTTTGAGATCGATTTAAAATATTTGAAAATCGACCGCACTGCTCTGACGACCCGACAAAGAACTTTGATGATGGAAAGTTGTTATTTGGACACTAATGCATGTATTCTGACTCAATATGAAGCAGTCCAACCCGAATCCTATTTTTTTGATCAATTTAAAATATTTGAAAATCGACCGCACTCCTCTGACGACCCGACAAAGAACTTTGATGATGAAAAGTTGTTATTTGGACACTAATGCATGTATTCTGACCCAATATGAAGCGGTCCCACCCGAATCCTATTTTTGAGATCCCTTTAAATTACATGAAAATCGACAGCACTCCTCTGACGATCCGACAAAGAACTTTGATGATGGTAAGTTGTTATTTGGACATTAGTGAATGTATTCTGACCCAATATAAAGCGAGCCAACCCGAATCATATTTTTGAGATCAATTTAAATTATTTGAAAATCGACCGCACTCCTCTGACGACCCGACAAATAACTTTGATGATGGAAAGTTGTTATTTGGACACTAAAGAATGTATTCTGACCCAATATGAAGCTGGCCAATGCGAATCCTATTTTTGAGATCAATTTAAAATATTTGAAAATCGACCGCACTCCTCTGACGACCCGACAAAGAACTTTGATGATGGAAAGTTGTTATTCGGACATTAGTGAATGTATTCTGACCCAATATATAGCGGACCAACCCGAATCTTATTTTTGAGATCCCTTTAAATTACTTAAAAATCGACCGCACTCCTCTGACGACCCGACAAAGAACTTTGATGATGGAAAGTTGTTATTTGGACATTAGTGAATGTATTCTGACCCAATATAAAGCGAGCCAACCCGAATCCTATTTTTGAGATCAATTTAAATTATTTGAAAATCGACCGCACTCCTCTGACGACCCGACAAAGAACTTTGATGATGGAAAGTTGTTATTTGGACACTAATGAATGTATTCTGACCCAATATGAAGAGGTCCAACACAAATCCTATTTTTGAGATTACTTTAAAATTTTTAAAAATCGACCACATTCCTCTGACGACCCGACAAAGAAATTTGATGATGGAAAGTGTTATTTGGATACTAATGAATGTATTCTGACCCAATATAAAGCGGGCCAACCCGAATCCTATTTTTGAGATCCCTTTAAATTACTTAAAAATCGACCGCACTCCTCTGACGACCCGACAAAGAACTTTGATGATGGAAAGTTGTTATTTGGACATTAGTGAATGTATTCTGACCCAATATAAAGCGAGCCAACCCGAATCCTATTTTTGAGATCAATTTAAATTATTTGAAAATCGACCGCACTCCTCTGACGACCCGACAAAGAACTTTGATGATGGAAAGTTGTTATTTGGACACTACTGAATGTATTCTGACCCAATATGAAGAGGTCCAACACAAATCCTATTTTTGAGATTACTTTAAAATTTTTAAAAATCGACCACATTCCTCTGACGACCCGACAAAGAAATTTGATGATGGAAAGTGTTATTTGGATACTAATGAATGTATTCTGACCCAATATAAAGCGGGCCAACCCGAATCCTATTTTTGAGATCACTTTAAATTATTTAAAAATCAACCGCACTCCTCTGACGACCCGACAAAGAACTTTGATGATGGATAGTTGTTATTTGGACACTATTGCATGTATTCTGACCCAATATGAAGCGGTCCAACCCAAATCCTATTTTTGAGATTACTTTAAAATTAAAAAAAATGGACCACATTCCTCTGACGACGCGACAAAGAAATTTGATGACGGAAAGTTGTTATTTGGACCCTAATGCATGTATTCTGACCCAATATGAAGCGGTCCAACCCAAATCCTAGGTTTGAGATCACTTAAAAATATTTGAAAATCGACCGCACTCCTCTGACGACCCGACAAAGAACTTTGATGATGGAGAATTATTATTTGGACACTAATGAATGTATTCTGACCCAATATAAAGCGAACTAATCCGAATCCTATTTTTGAGAACATTTTAAAATATTTAAAAATCGACCGCACTCCTCTGACGACCCGTCAATGAACTTTGATTATGAAAAGTTGTTATTTGGACACTAACAAATGTATTCTGACCCAATATAAAGCGGGCCAACCCGAATCCTATTTTTGAGATCTATTTAAAATATTTGAAAATCGACCGCACTCCTCTGACGACCCGACAAAGAACTTTTATGATGGAAAAATGTTATTTGGACACAAATGACTGTATTCTGACCCCATATAAAGCGGGCCAACCCGAATCCTATTTTTGAGATCAATTTAAAATATTTTAAAATCGACCGCACTCCTCTGACGACCCGACAAAGAACTTTGATGATGGAAAGTTGTTATATGGAAACTAGTGCATGTATTCTGACCCAATATGAAGTGGGCCAACCCAAATCCTATTTTTGAGATAACTTTAAAATGTTCAAAAATCGACCGCACTCTTCTGACGACCCGACAAATAACTTTGATGATGGAAAGTTGTTATTTGGAGACTATTGCATGTATTCTGACTCAATATGAAGCGGGCCAATCCGAATCCTATTTTTGAGATCAATTTAAATTATTTGAAAATCGACCGCACTCCTCTGACGACCCGACAAAGAACTTTGATGATGGACAGTTGTTATTTGGACACTAATGAATGTATTCTGACCAAATATGAAGCTGGCCAATGCGAATCCTATTTTTGAGATCAATTTAAAATATTTGAAAATCGACCGCACTCCTCTGACGACCCGACAAAGAACTTTGATGATGGAAAGTTGTTATTCGGACATTAGTGAATGTATTCTGACCCGATATAAAGCGGACCAACCCGAATCCTATTTTTGAGATCCCTTTAAATTACTTAAAAATCGACCGCACTCCTCTGACGACCCGACAAAGAACTTTGATGATGGAAAGTAGTTATTTGGACACTAATGTATGTATTCTGACCCAATATAAAGCGAACTAATCCGAATCCTATTTTTGAGAACATTTTAAAATATTTAAAAATCGACCGCACTCCTCTGACGACCCGTCAAAGAACTTTGATGATAAAAAGTTGTTATTAGGACACTCACGAATGTATTCTGACCCAATATAAAGCGGGCCAACCCGAATCCTATTTTTGAGATCAATTTAAAATATTTGAAAATCGACCGCACTCCTCTGACGACCCGACAAAGAACTTTTATGATGGAAAAATGTTATTTAGACACAAATGACTGTATTCTGACCCCATATAAAGCGGGCCAACACGAATCCTATTTTTGAGATCAATTCAAAATATTTTAAAATCGACCGCACTCCTCTGACGACCCGACAAAGAACTTTGATGATGGAAAGTTGTTATATGGAAACTAATGCATGTATTCTGACCCAATATGAAGCGGGCCAACCCAAATCCTAGTTTTGAGATCACATTAAAATGTTCAAAAATCGACCGCACTCTTCTGACGACCCGACAAAGAACTTTGATGATGGAAAGTTGTTATTTGGAGACTTTTGCATGTATTCTGACTCAATATGAAGCGGGCCAATCCGAATCCTATTTTTGAGATCTATTCAAATTATTTGAAAATCGACCGCACTCCTCTGACGACCCGACAAATAACTTTGATGATGGAAAGTTGTTATTTGGACACTAAAGAATGTATTCTGACCCAATATGAAGCTGGCCAATGCGAATTCTATTTTTGAGATCAATTTATAATATTTGAAAATCGACCGCACTCCTCTGACGACCCGACAAAGAACTTTGATGATGGAAAGTTGTTATTCGGACATTAGTGAATGTATTCTGACCCAGTATAAAGCGGACCAACCCGAATCGTATTTTTGAGATCCCTTTAAATTACTTAAAAATCGACCGCACTCCTCTGACGACCCGACAAAGAACTTTGATGATGGAAAGTTGTTATTTGGACACTAATGAATGTATTCTGACCCAATATGAAGCTGGCCAATCCGAATCCTATTTTTGAGATCAATTTAAATTATTTGAAAATCGACCGCACTCCTCTGACGACCCGACAAAGAACTTTGATGATGGAAAGTTGTTATTTGGACATTAGTGAATGTATTCTGACCCAATATAAAGCGAGCCAACACGAATCCTATTTTTGAGATCAATTTAAATTATTTGAAAATCGACCGCACTCCTCTGACGACCCGACAAAGAACTTTGATGATGGAAAGTTGTTATTTGGACACTAATGAATGTATTCTGACCCAATATGAAGAGGTCCAACACAAATCCTATTTTTGAGATTACTTTAAAATTTTTAAAAATCGACCACATTCCTCTGACGACCCGACAAAGAAATTTGATGATGGAAAGTGTTATTTGGATACTAATGAATGTATTCTGACCCAATATAAAGCGGGCCAACCCGAATCCTATTTTTGAGATCACTTTAAATTATTTAAAAATCAACCGCACTCCTCTGACGACCCGACAAAGAACTTTGATGATGGAAAAATGTTATTTGGACACTAATGCATGTATTCTGTCCCAATATGAAGCGGTCCTACCTAAATCCTAGTTTTAAGATCACTTTAAAATGTTTAAAAATCGACCGCACTCTTCTGACGACCCGACAAAGAACTTTGATGATGGAGATTTGTTATTTGGACACTAATGTATGTATTCTGACCCAATATAAAGCGAACTAATCCGAATCCTATTTTTGAGAACATTTTAAAATATTTAAAAATCGACCGCACTCCTCTGACGACCCGTCAATGAACTTTGATGATGAAAAGTTGTTATTTGGACACTAACAAATGTATTCTGACCCAATATAAAGCGGGCCAACCCGAATCCTATTTTTGAGATCTATTTAAAATATTTGAAAATCGACCGCACTCCTCTGACGACCCGACAAAGAACTTTTATGATGGAAAAATGTTATTTGGACACAAATGACTGTATTCTGACCCCATATAAAGCGGGCCAACCCGAATCCTATTTTTGAGATCAATTTAAAATATTTTAAAATCAACCGCACTCCTCTGACGACCCGACAAAGAACTTTGATGATGGAAAGTTGTTATATGGAAACTAATGCATGTATTCTGACCCAATATGAAGTGGGCCAACCCAAATCCTATTTTTGAGATAACTTTAAAATGTTCAAAAATCGACCGCACTCTTCTGACGACCCGACAAATAACTTTGATGATGGAAAGTTGTTATTTGGAGACTATTGCATGTATTCTGACTCAATATGAAGCGGGCCAATCCGAATCCTATTTTTGAGATCAATTTAAATTATTTGAAAATCGTCCGCACTCCTCTGACGACCCGACAAAGAACTTTGATGATGGACAGTTGTTATTTGGACACTAATGAATGTATTCTGACCCAATATGAAGCTGGCCAATGCGAATCCTATTTTTGAGATCAATTTAAAATATTTGAAAATCGACCGCACTCCTCTGACGACCCGACAAAGAACTTTGATGATGGAAAGTTGTTATTCGGACATTAGTGAATGTATTCTGACCCAATATAAAGCGGACCAACCCGAATCCTATTTTTGAGATCCCTTTGAATTACTTAAAAATCGACCGCTCTCCTCTGACGACCCGACAAAGAACTTTGATAATGGAAAGTTGTTATTTGGTCACCAATGAATGTATTCTGACCCATTATGAAGCTGGCCAATCCGAATCCTATTTTTGAGATCAATTAAAATTATTTGAAAATCGACCGCACTCCTCTGACGACCCGACAAAGAACTTTGATGATGGAAAGTTGTTATATGGAAACTAATGCATGTATTCTGACCCAATATGAAGCGGGCCAACCCAAATCCTAGTTTTGAGATCACATTAAAATGTTCAAAAATCGACCGCACTCTTCTGACGACCCGACAAAGAACTTTGATGATGGAAAGTTGTTATTTGGAGACTTTTGCATGTATTCTGACTCAATATGAAGCGGGCCAATCCGAATCCTATTTTTGAGATCTATTCAAATTATTTGAAAATCGACCGCACTCCTCTGACGACCCGACAAATAACTTTGATGATGGAAAGTTGTTATTTGGACACTAAAGAATGTATTCTGACCCAATATGAAGCTGGCCAATGCGAATTCTATTTTTGAGATCAATTTATAATATTTGAAAATCGACCGCACTCCTCTGACGACCCGACAAAGAACTTTGATGATGGAAAGTTGTTATTCGGACATTAGTGAATGTATTCTGACCCAGTATAAAGCGGACCAACCCGAATCGTATTTTTGAGATCCCTTTAAATTACTTAAAAATCGACCGCACTCCTCTGACGACCCGACAAAGAACTTTGATGATGGAAAGTTGTTATTTGGACACTAATGAATGTATTCTGACCCAATATGAAGCTGGCCAATCCGAATCCTATTTTTGAGATCAATTTAAATTATTTGAAAATCGACCGCACTCCTCTGACGACCCGACAAAGAACTTTGATGATGGAAAGTTGTTATTTGGACATTAGTGAATGTATTCTGACCCAATATAAAGCGAGCCAACACGAATCCTATTTTTGAGATCAATTTAAATTATTTGAAAATCGACCGCACTCCTCTGACGACCCGACAAAGAACTTTGATGATGGAAAGTTGTTATTTGGACACTAATGAATGTATTCTGACCCAATATGAAGAGGTCCAACACAAATCCTATTTTTGAGATTACTTTAAAATTTTTAAAAATCGACCACATTCCTCTGACGACCCGACAAAGAAATTTGATGATGGAAAGTGTTATTTGGATACTAATGAATGTATTCTGACCCAATATAAAGCGGGCCAACCCGAATCCTATTTTTGAGATCACTTTAAATTATTTAAAAATCAACCGCACTCCTCTGACGACCCGACAAAGAACTTTGATGATGGAAAAATGTTATTTGGACACTAATGCATGTATTCTGTCCCAATATGAAGCGGTCCTACCTAAATCCTAGTTTTAAGATCACTTTAAAATGTTTAAAAATCGACCGCACTCTTCTGACGACCCGACAAAGAACTTTGATGATGGAGATTTGTTATTTGGACACTAATGTATGTATTCTGACCCAATATAAAGCGAACTAATCCGAATCCTATTTTTGAGAACATTTTAAAATATTTAAAAATCGACCGCACTCCTCTGACGACCCGTCAATGAACTTTGATGATGAAAAGTTGTTATTTGGACACTAACAAATGTATTCTGACCCAATATAAAGCGGGCCAACCCGAATCCTATTTTTGAGATCTATTTAAAATATTTGAAAATCGACCGCACTCCTCTGACGACCCGACAAAGAACTTTTATGATGGAAAAATGTTATTTGGACACAAATGACTGTATTCTGACCCCATATAAAGCGGGCCAACCCGAATCCTATTTTTGAGATCAATTTAAAATATTTTAAAATCAACCGCACTCCTCTGACGACCCGACAAAGAACTTTGATGATGGAAAGTTGTTATATGGAAACTAATGCATGTATTCTGACCCAATATGAAGTGGGCCAACCCAAATCCTATTTTTGAGATAACTTTAAAATGTTCAAAAATCGACCGCACTCTTCTGACGACCCGACAAATAACTTTGATGATGGAAAGTTGTTATTTGGAGACTATTGCATGTATTCTGACTCAATATGAAGCGGGCCAATCCGAATCCTATTTTTGAGATCAATTTAAATTATTTGAAAATCGTCCGCACTCCTCTGACGACCCGACAAAGAACTTTGATGATGGACAGTTGTTATTTGGACACTAATGAATGTATTCTGACCCAATATGAAGCTGGCCAATGCGAATCCTATTTTTGAGATCAATTTAAAATATTTGAAAATCGACCGCACTCCTCTGACGACCCGACAAAGAACTTTGATGATGGAAAGTTGTTATTCGGACATTAGTGAATGTATTCTGACCCAATATAAAGCGGACCAACCCGAATCCTATTTTTGAGATCCCTTTGAATTACTTAAAAATCGACCGCTCTCCTCTGACGACCCGACAAAGAACTTTGATAATGGAAAGTTGTTATTTGGTCACCAATGAATGTATTCTGACCCAATATGAAGCTGGCCAATCCGAATCCTATTTTTGAGATCAATTAAAATTATTTGAAAATCGACCGCACTCCTCTGACGACCCGACAAAGAACTTTGATGATGGAAAGTTGTTATTTGAACATTAGTGAATGTATTCTGACCCAATATAAAGCGAGCCAACCCGAATGCTATTTTTGAGATCAATTTAAATTATTTGAAAATCGACCGCACTTCTCTGACGACCCGACAAAGAACTTTGATGATGGAAAGTTGTTATTAGGACACTAATGAATGTATTCTAAACCATTATAGAGCAAGGCTAACCTGAATCCTATTTTTGAGATTAATTTAAAATATTTAAAAATCGACCGCACTCCTCTGACGACCCGACAAAGAACTTTGATGATAAAAAGTTGTTATTTGGACACTAACGAATGTATTCGGACCCAATATAAAGTGGGCCAACCCGAATCCTATTTTTGAGATCACTTTAAAATGATTAAAAATCGACCGCACTCTTCTGACGACCCGACAAAGAACTTTGATGATGGAAAGTTGTTATTTGGACACTAATGAATGTATTCTGACCCAATATGAAGAGGTCCAACCCAAATCCTATTTTTGAGATTACTTTAAAATTTTTAAAAATCGACCACATTCCTCTGACGACCCGACAAAGAAATTTGATGATGGAAAGTGTTATTTGGGTGTTAATGAATGTATTCTGACCCAATATAAAGCGGGACAACCCGAATCCTAATTTTGAGATCACTTTAAATTATTTAAAAATCAACCGCACCCCTCTGACGACCCGACAAAGAACTTTGTTGATGGAAAGTTGTTATTTAAACACTAATGCATGTATTCTGTCCCAATATGAAGCGGTCCAACCTAAATCCTAGTTTTAAGATCACTTTAAAATGTTTAAAAATCGACCGCACTCTTCAGACGACCCGACAAAGAACTTTGATGATGGAAAGTTGTTATTTGGACACTATTGCATGTATTCTGACCCAATATGAAGCGGTCCAACCTAAATCCTAGTTTTGAGATCACTTAAAAATATTTGAAAATCGACAGCACTCCTCTGACGACCCGACGAAGAACTTTGATGATGGAAAGTTGTTATTTGGACACTAATGAATGTATTCTGACCCAATATAAAGCGAACTAATCCGAATCCTATTTTTGAGAACATTTTAAAATATTTAAAAATCGACCGCACTCCTCTGACGACCCGTCAAAGAACTTTGATGATGAAAAGTTGTTATTTGGACACTAACGAATGTATTCTGACCCAATATAAAGCGGGCCAACCCGAATCCTATTTTTGAGATCAATTTAAAATATTTGAAAATCGACCGCACTCCTCTGACGACCCGACAAAGAACTTTGATGATGGAAAGTTGTTATTTGGAGAATATTGCATGTATTCTGACTCAATATGAAGCGGGCCAATCCGAATCCTATTTTTGAGATCAATTTAAATTATTTGAAAATCGACCGCACTCCTCTGACGACCCGACAAAGAACTTTGATGATGGAAAGTTGTTATTTGGACACTAATGAATGTATTCTGACCAAATATGAAGCTGGCCAATGCGAATCCTATTTTTGAGATCAATTTAAAATATTTGAAAATCGACCGCACTCCTCTGACGACCCGACAAAGAACTTTGATGATGGAAAGTTGTTATTTGGACACTAATGTATTTATTCTGACCCAATATGAAGCTGGCCAATCCGAATCCTATTTTTGAGATCAATTTAAATTATTTGAAAATCGACCGCACTCCTCTGACGACCCGACAAAGAACTTTGATGATGGAAAGTTGTTATTTGGACACTAATGAATGTATATTGACCCAATATGAAGAGGTCCAACCCAAATCCTATTTTTGAGATTACTTTAAAATTTTTAAAAATCGACCACATTCCTCTGACGACCCGACAAAGAAATTTGATGATGGAAAGTGTTATTTGGATACTATTGAATGTATTCTGACCCAATATAAAGCAGGCCAACCTGAATCCTATTTTTGAGATCACTTTAAATTATATAAATATCAACCGCACTCCTCTGACCACCCGACAAAGAACTTTGATGATGGAAAGTTGTTATTTGGACACTAATGCATGTATTCTGTCCCAATATTAAGCGGTCCTACCTAAATCCTAGTTTTAAGATCACTTTAAAATGTTTAAAAATCGACCGCACTCTTCTGACGACGCGACAAAGAAATTTGATGACGGAAAGTTATTTTTTGGACACAAATGCATGTATTCTGACCCAATATGAAGCGGTCCAACCTAAATCCTAGTTTTGAGATCACTTAAAAATGTTTAAAAATCGACCGCACTCTTCTGACGACCCGACAAAGAACTTTGATGATGGAAAGTTGTTATTTGGACACTAATGCATGTATTCTGACCCAATATGAAGCGGGCCAACCCGAATCCTATTTTTGAGATCACTTAAATATATTTAAAAATCGACCGCACTCCTCTGACGACTCGACAAAGAACTTTGATGATGGAATGTTGTTAATTGGACATTAAAGAATGTATTCTGACCCAATTCAAAGCGGGCCAACTCGAATCCTAATTTTGAGATCAATTTAAAATATTTGAAAATCGACCGCACTCCTCTGACGACCCGATAAAGAACTTTGATGATGGAAAGTTTTTATTTGGACACAAATGCATGTATCCTGACCCAATATGAAGCTGGCCAATCCGAATCCTATATTTGAGATCAATTTAAAATATTTGAAAATCGACCGCACTCCTCTGACGACCCGACAAAGAACTTTGATGATGGAAAGTTGTTATTTGGACACTTATGCATGTATTGTGACCCAATATGAAGCGGTCCAACCCGAACCCTATTTTTGAGATCGATTTAAAATATTTGAAAATCGACCGCACTGCTCTGACGACCCGACAAAGAACTTTGATGATGGAAAGTTGTTATTTGGACACTAATGCATGTATTCTGACTCAATATGAAGCAGTCCAACCCGAATCCTATTTTTTTGATCAATTTAAAATATTTGAAAATCGACCGCACTCCTCTGACGACCCGACAAAGAACTTTGATGATGAAAAGTTGTTATTTGGACACTAATGCATGTATTCTGACCCAATATGAAGCGGTCCCACCCGAATCCTATTTTTGAGATCCCTTTAAATTACATGAAAATCGACAGCACTCCTCTGACGATCCGACAAAGAACTTTGATGATGGTAAGTTGTTATTTGGACATTAGTGAATGTATTCTGACCCAATATAAAGCGAGCCAACCCGAATCATATTTTTGAGATCAATTTAAATTATTTGAAAATCGACCGCACTCCTCTGACGACCCGACAAATAACTTTGATGATGGAAAGTTGTTATTTGGACACTAAAGAATGTATTCTGACCCAATATGAAGCTGGCCAATGCGAATCCTATTTTTGAGATCAATTTAAAATATTTGAAAATCGACCGCACTCCTCTGACGACCCGACAAAGAACTTTGATGATGGAAAGTTGTTATTCGGACATTAGTGAATGTATTCTGACCCAATATAAAGCGGACCAACCCGAATCTTATTTTTGAGATCCCTTTAAATTACTTAAAAATCGACCGCACTCCTCTGACGACCCGACAAAGAACTTTGATGATGGAAAATTGTTATTTGGACATTAGTGAATGTATTCTGACCCAATATAAAGCGAGCCAACCCGAATCCTATTTTTGAGATCAATTTAAATTATTTGAAAATCGACCGCACTCCTCTGACGACCCGACAAAGAACTTTGATGATGGAAAGTTGTTATTTGGACACTAATGAATGTATTCTGACCCAATATGAAGAGGTCCAACACAAATCCTATTTTTGAGATTACTTTAAAATTTTTAAAAATCGACCACATTCCTCTGACGACCCGACAAAGAAATTTGATGATGGAAAGTGTTATTTGGATACTAATGAATGTATTCTGACCCAATATAAAGCGGGCCAACCCGAATCCTATTTTTGAGATCCCTTTAAATTACTTAAAAATCGACCGCACTCCTCTGACGACCCGACAAAGAACTTTGATGATGGAAAGTTGTTATTTGGACATTAGTGAATGTATTCTGACCCAATATAAAGCGAGCCAACCCGAATCCTATTTTTGAGATCAATTTAAATTATTTGAAAATCGACTGCACTCCTCTGACGACCCGACAAAGAACTTTGATGATGGAAAGTTGTTATTTGGACACTAATGAATGTATTCTGACCCAATATGAAGAGGTCCAACACAAATCCTATTTTTGAGATTACTTTAAAATTTTTAAAAATCGACCACATTCCTCTGACGACCCGACAAAGAAATTTGATGATGGAAAGTGTTATTTGGATACTAATGAATGTATTCTGACCCAATATAAAGCGGGCCAACCCGAATCCTATTTTTGAGATCACTTTAAATTATTTAAAAATCAACCGCACTCCTCTGACGACCCGACAAAGAACTTTGATGATGGATAGTTGTTATTTGGACACTATTGCATGTATTCTGACCCAATATGAAGCGGTCCAACCCAAATCCTATTTTTGAGATTACTTTAAAATTAAAAAAAATGGACCACATTCCTCTGACGACGCGACAAAGAAATTTGATGACGGAAAGTTGTTATTTGGACCCTAATGCATGTATTCTGACCCAATATGAAGCGGTCCAACCCAAATCCTAGGTTTGAGATCACTTAAAAATATTTGAAAATCGACCGCACTCCTCTGACGACCCGACAAAGAACTTTGATGATGGAGAATTATTATTTGGACACTAATGAATGTATTCTGACCCAATATAAAGCGAACTAATCCGAATCCTATTTTTGAGAACATTTTAAAATATTTAAAAATCGACCGCACTCCTCTGACGACCCGTCAATGAACTTTGATTATGAAAAGTTGTTATTTGGACACTAACAAATGTATTCTGACCCAATATAAAGCGGGCCAACCCGAATCCTATTTTTGAGATCTATTTAAAATATTTGAAAATCGACCGCACTCCTCTGACGACCCGACAAAGAACTTTTATGATGGAAAAATGTTATTTGGACACAAATGACTGTATTCTGACCCCATATAAAGCGGGCCAACCCGAATCCTATTTTTGAGATCAATTTAAAATATTTTAAAATCGACCGCACTCCTCTGACGACCCGACAAAGAACTTTGATGATGGAAAGTTGTTATATGGAAACTAGTGCATGTATTCTGACCCAATATGAAGTGGGCCAACCCAAATCCTATTTTTGAGATAACTTTAAAATGTTCAAAAATCGACCGCACTCTTCTGACGACCCGACAAATAACTTTGATGATGGAAAGTTGTTATTTGGAGACTATTGCATGTATTCTGACTCAATATGAAGCGGGCCAATCCGAATCCTATTTTTGAGATCAATTTAAATTATTTGAAAATCGACCGCACTCCTCTGACGACCCGACAAAGAACTTTGATGATGGACAGTTGTTATTTGGACACTAATGAATGTATTCTGACCAAATATGAAGCTGGCCAATGCGAATCCTATTTTTGAGATCAATTTAAAATATTTGAAAATCGACCGCACTCCTCTGACGACCCGACAAAGAACTTTGATGATGGAAAGTTGTTATTCGGACATTAGTGAATGTATTCTGACCCGATATAAAGCGGACCAACCCGAATCCTATTTTTGAGATCCCTTTAAATTACTTAAAAATCGACCGCACTCCTCTGACGACCCGACAAAGAACTTTGATGATGGAAAGTAGTTATTTGGACACTAATGTATGTATTCTGACCCAATATAAAGCGAACTAATCCGAATCCTATTTTTGAGAACATTTTAAAATATTTAAAAATCGACCGCACTCCTCTGACGACCCGTCAAAGAACTTTGATGATAAAAAGTTGTTATTAGGACACTCACGAATGTATTCTGACCCAATATAAAGCGGGCCAACCCGAATCCTATTTTTGAGATCAATTTAAAATATTTGAAAATCGACCGCACTCCTCTGACGACCCGACAAAGAACTTTTATGATGGAAAAATGTTATTTAGACACAAATGACTGTATTCTGACCCCATATAAAGCGGGCCAACACGAATCCTATTTTTGAGATCAATTCAAAATATTTTAAAATCGACCGCACTCCTCTGACGACCCGACAAAGAACTTTGATGATGGAAAGTTGTTATATGGAAACTAATGCATGTATTCTGACCCAATATGAAGCGGGCCAACCCAAATCCTAGTTTTGAGATCACATTAAAATGTTCAAAAATCGACCGCACTCTTCTGACGACCCGACAAAGAACTTTGATGATGGAAAGTTGTTATTTGGAGACTTTTGCATGTATTCTGACTCAATATGAAGCGGGCCAATCCGAATCCTATTTTTGAGATCTATTCAAATTATTTGAAAATCGACCGCACTCCTCTGACGACCCGACAAATAACTTTGATGATGGAAAGTTGTTATTTGGACACTAAAGAATGTATTCTGACCCAATATGAAGCTGGCCAATGCGAATTCTATTTTTGAGATCAATTTATAATATTTGAAAATCGACCGCACTCCTCTGACGACCCGACAAAGAACTTTGATGATGGAAAGTTGTTATTCGGACATTAGTGAATGTATTCTGACCCAGTATAAAGCGGACCAACCCGAATCGTATTTTTGAGATCCCTTTAAATTACTTAAAAATCGACCGCACTCCTCTGACGACCCGACAAAGAACTTTGATGATGGAAAGTTGTTATTTGGACACTAATGAATGTATTCTGACCCAATATGAAGCTGGCCAATCCGAATCCTATTTTTGAGATCAATTTAAATTATTTGAAAATCGACCGCACTCCTCTGACGACCCGACAAAGAACTTTGATGATGGAAAGTTGTTATTTGGACACTAATGAATGTATTCTGACCCAATATGAAGAGGTCCAACACAAATCCTATTTTTGAGATTACTTTAAAATTTTTAAAAATCGACCACATTCCTCTGACGACCCGACAAAGAAATTTGATGATGGAAAGTGTTATTTGGACATTAGTGAATGTATTCTGACCCAATATAAAGCGAGCCAACACGAATCCTATTTTTGAGATCAATTTAAATTATTTGAAAATCGACCGCACTCCTCTGACGACCCGACAAAGAACTTTGATGATGGAAAGTTGTTATATGGAAACTAGTGCATGTATTCTGACCCAATATGAAGTGGGCCAACCCAAATCCTATTTTTGAGATAACTTTAAAATGTTCAAAAATCGACCGCACTCTTCTGACGACCCGACAAATAACTTTGATGATGGAAAGTTGTTATTTGGAGACTATTGCATGTATTCTGACTCAATATGAAGCGGGCCAATCCGAATCCTATTTTTGAGATCAATTTAAATTATTTGAAAATCGACCGCACTCCTCTGACGACCCGACAAAGAACTTTGATGATAAAAAGTTGTTATTAGGACACTCACGAATGTATTCTGACCCAATATAAAGCGGGCCAACCCGAATCCTATTTTTGAGATCAATTTAAAATATTTGAAAATCGACCGCACTCCTCTGACGACCCGACAAAGAACTTTTATGATGGAAAAATGTTATTTAGACACAAATGACTGTATTCTGACCCCATATAAAGCGGGCCAACACGAATCCTATTTTTGAGATCAATTCAAAATATTTTAAAATCGACCGCACTCCTCTGACGACCCGACAAAGAACTTTGATGATGGAAAGTTGTTATTTGGACACTAATGAATGTATTCTGACCCAATATGAAGCTGGCCAATCCGAATCCTATTTTTGAGAACATTTTAAAATATTTAAAAATCGACCGCACTCCTCTGACGACCCGTCAAAGAACTTTGATGATAAAAAGTTGTTATTAGGACACTCACGAATGTATTCTGACCCAATATAAAGCGGGCCAACCCGAATCCTATTTTTGAGATCAATTTAAAATATTTGAAAATCGACCGCACTCCTCTGACGACCCGACAAAGAACTTTTATGATGGAAAAATGTTATTTAGACACAAATGACTGTATTCTGACCCCATATAAAGCGGGCCAACACGAATCCTATTTTTGAGATCAATTCAAAATATTTTAAAATCGACCGCACTCCTCTGACGACCCGACAAAGAACTTTGATGATGGAAAGTTGTTATATGGAAACTAATGCATGTATTCTGACCCAATATGAAGCGGGCCAACCCAAATCCTAGTTTTGAGATCACATTAAAATGTTCAAAAATCGACCGCACTCTTCTGACGACCCGACAAAGAACTTTGATGATGGAAAGTTGTTATTTGGAGACTTTTGCATGTATTCTGACTCAATATGAAGCGGGCCAATCCGAATCCTATTTTTGAGATCTATTCAAATTATTTGAAAATCGACCGCACTCCTCTGACGACCCGACAAATAACTTTGATGATGGAAAGTTGTTATTTGGACACTAAAGAATGTATTCTGACCCAATATGAAGCTGGCCAATGCGAATTCTATTTTTGAGATCAATTTATAATATTTGAAAATCGACCGCACTCCTCTGACGACCCGACAAAGAACTTTGATGATGGAAAGTTGTTATTCGGACATTAGTGAATGTATTCTGACCCAGTATAAAGCGGACCAACCCGAATCTTATTTTTGAGATCCCTTTAAATTACTTAAAAATCGACCGCACTCCTCTGACGACCCGACAAAGAACTTTGATGATGGAAAGTTGTTATTTGGACACTAATGAATGTATATTGACCCAATATGAAGAGGTCCAACCCAAATCCTATTTTTGAGATTACTTTAAAATTTTTAAAAATCGACCACATTCCTCTGACGACCCGACAAAGAAATTTGATGATGGAAAGTGTTATTTGGATACTATTGAATGTATTCTGACCCAATATAAAGCAGGCCAACCTGAATCCTATTTTTGAGATCACTTTAAATTATATAAATATCAACCGCACTCCTCTGACCACCCGACAAAGAACTTTGATGATGGAAAGTTGTTATTTGGACACTAATGCATGTATTCTGTCCCAATATTAAGCGGTCCTACCTAAATCCTAGTTTTAAGATCACTTTAAAATGTTTAAAAATCGACCGCACTCTTCTGACGACGCGACAAAGAAATTTGATGACGGAAAGTTATTTTTTGGACACAAATGCATGTATTCTGACCCAATATGAAGCGGTCCAACCTAAATCCTAGTTTTGAGATCACTTAAAAATGTTTAAAAATCGACCGCACTCTTCTGACGACCCGACAAAGAACTTTGATGATGGAAAGTTGTTATTTGGACACTAATGCATGTATTCTGACCCAATATGAAGCGGGCCAACCCGAATCCTATTTTTGAGATCACTTAAATATATTTAAAAATCGACCGCACTCCTCTGACGACTCGACAAAGAACTTTGATGATGGAATGTTGTTAATTGGACATTAAAGAATGTATTCTGACCCAATTCAAAGCGGGCCAACTCGAATCCTAATTTTGAGATCAATTTAAAATATTTGAAAATCGACCGCACTCCTCTGACGACCCGATAAAGAACTTTGATGATGGAAAGTTTTTATTTGGACACAAATGCATGTATCCTGACCCAATATGAAGCTGGCCAATCCGAATCCTATATTTGAGATCAATTTAAAATATTTGAAAATCGACCGCACTCCTCTGACGACCCGACAAAGAACTTTGATGATGGAAAGTTGTTATTTGGACACTTATGCATGTATTGTGACCCAATATGAAGCGGTCCAACCCGAACCCTATTTTTGAGATCGATTTAAAATATTTGAAAATCGACCGCACTGCTCTGACGACCCGACAAAGAACTTTGATGATGGAAAGTTGTTATTTGGACACTAATGCATGTATTCTGACTCAATATGAAGCAGTCCAACCCGAATCCTATTTTTTTGATCAATTTAAAATATTTGAAAATCGACCGCACTCCTCTGACGACCCGACAAAGAACTTTGATGATGAAAAGTTGTTATTTGGACACTAATGCATGTATTCTGACCCAATATGAAGCGGTCCCACCCGAATCCTATTTTTGAGATCCCTTTAAATTACATGAAAATCGACAGCACTCCTCTGACGATCCGACAAAGAACTTTGATGATGGTAAGTTGTTATTTGGACATTAGTGAATGTATTCTGACCCAATATAAAGCGAGCCAACCCGAATCATATTTTTGAGATCAATTTAAATTATTTGAAAATCGACCGCACTCCTCTGACGACCCGACAAATAACTTTGATGATGGAAAGTTGTTATTTGGACACTAAAGAATGTATTCTGACCCAATATGAAGCTGGCCAATGCGAATCCTATTTTTGAGATCAATTTAAAATATTTGAAAATCGACCGCACTCCTCTGACGACCCGACAAAGAACTTTGATGATGGAAAGTTGTTATTCGGACATTAGTGAATGTATTCTGACCCAATATAAAGCGGACCAACCCGAATCTTATTTTTGAGATCCCTTTAAATTACTTAAAAATCGACCGCACTCCTCTGACGACCCGACAAAGAACTTTGATGATGGAAAGTTGTTATTTGGACATTAGTGAATGTATTCTGACCCAATATAAAGCGAGCCAACCCGAATCCTATTTTTGAGATCAATTTAAATTATTTGAAAATCGACCGCACTCCTCTGACGACCCGACAAAGAACTTTGATGATGGAAAGTTGTTATTTGGACACTAATGAATGTATTCTGACCCAATATGAAGAGGTCCAACACAAATCCTATTTTTGAGATTACTTTAAAATTTTTAAAAATCGACCACATTCCTCTGACGACCCGACAAAGAAATTTGATGATGGAAAGTGTTATTTGGATACTAATGAATGTATTCTGACCCAATATAAAGCGGGCCAACCCGAATCCTATTTTTGAGATCCCTTTAAATTACTTAAAAATCGACCGCACTCCTCTGACGACCCGACAAAGAACTTTGATGATGGAAAGTTGTTATTTGGACATTAGTGAATGTATTCTGACCCAATATAAAGCGAGCCAACCCGAATCCTATTTTTGAGATCAATTTAAATTATTTGAAAATCGACCGCACTCCTCTGACGACCCGACAAAGAACTTTGATGATGGAAAGTTGTTATTTGGACACTAATGAATGTATTCTGACCCAATATGAAGAGGTCCAACACAAATCCTATTTTTGAGATTACTTTAAAATTTTTAAAAATCGACCACATTCCTCTGACGACCCGACAAAGAAATTTGATGATGGAAAGTGTTATTTGGATACTAATGAATGTATTCTGACCCAATATAAAGCGGGCCAACCCGAATCCTATTTTTGAGATCACTTTAAATTATTTAAAAATCAACCGCACTCCTCTGACGACCCGACAAAGAACTTTGATGATGGATAGTTGTTATTTGGACACTATTGCATGTATTCTGACCCAATATGAAGCGGTCCAACCCAAATCCTATTTTTGAGATTACTTTAAAATTAAAAAAAATGGACCACATTCCTCTGACGACGCGACAAAGAAATTTGATGACGGAAAGTTGTTATTTGGACCCTAATGCATGTATTCTGACCCAATATGAAGCGGTCCAACCCAAATCCTAGGTTTGAGATCACTTAAAAATATTTGAAAATCGACCGCACTCCTCTGACGACCCGACAAAGAACTTTGATGATGGAGAATTATTATTTGGACACTAATGAATGTATTCTGACCCAATATAAAGCGAACTAATCCGAATCCTATTTTTGAGAACATTTTAAAATATTTAAAAATCGACCGCACTCCTCTGACGACCCGTCAATGAACTTTGATTATGAAAAGTTGTTATTTGGACACTAACAAATGTATTCTGACCCAATATAAAGCGGGCCAACCCGAATCCTATTTTTGAGATCTATTTAAAATATTTGAAAATCGACCGCACTCCTCTGACGACCCGACAAAGAACTTTTATGATGGAAAAATGTTATTTGGACACAAATGACTGTATTCTGACCCCATATAAAGCGGGCCAACCCGAATCCTATTTTTGAGATCAATTTAAAATATTTTAAAATCGACCGCACTCCTCTGACGACCCGACAAAGAACTTTGATGATGGAAAGTTGTTATATGGAAACTAGTGCATGTATTCTGACCCAATATGAAGTGGGCCAACCCAAATCCTATTTTTGAGATAACTTTAAAATGTTCAAAAATCGACCGCACTCTTCTGACGACCCGACAAATAACTTTGATGATGGAAAGTTGTTATTTGGAGACTATTGCATGTATTCTGACTCAATATGAAGCGGGCCAATCCGAATCCTATTTTTGAGATCAATTTAAATTATTTGAAAATCGACCGCACTCCTCTGACGACCCGACAAAGAACTTTGATGATGGACAGTTGTTATTTGGACACTAATGAATGTATTCTGACCAAATATGAAGCTGGCCAATGCGAATCCTATTTTTGAGATCAATTTAAAATATTTGAAAATCGACCGCACTCCTCTGACGACCCGACAAAGAACTTTGATGATGGAAAGTTGTTATTCGGACATTAGTGAATGTATTCTGACCCGATATAAAGCGGACCAACCCGAATCCTATTTTTGAGATCCCTTTAAATTACTTAAAAATCGACCGCACTCCTCTGACGACCCGACAAAGAACTTTGATGATGGAAAGTAGTTATTTGGACACTAATGTATGTATTCTGACCCAATATAAAGCGAACTAATCCGAATCCTATTTTTGAGAACATTTTAAAATATTTAAAAATCGACCGCACTCCTCTGACGACCCGTCAAAGAACTTTGATGATAAAAAGTTGTTATTAGGACACTCACGAATGTATTCTGACCCAATATAAAGCGGGCCAACCCGAATCCTATTTTTGAGATCAATTTAAAATATTTGAAAATCGACCGCACTCCTCTGACGACCCGACAAAGAACTTTTATGATGGAAAAATGTTATTTAGACACAAATGACTGTATTCTGACCCCATATAAAGCGGGCCAACACGAATCCTATTTTTGAGATCAATTCAAAATATTTTAAAATCGACCGCACTCCTCTGACGACCCGACAAAGAACTTTGATGATGGAAAGTTGTTATATGGAAACTAATGCATGTATTCTGACCCAATATGAAGCGGGCCAACCCAAATCCTAGTTTTGAGATCACATTAAAATGTTCAAAAATCGACCGCACTCTTCTGACGACCCGACAAAGAACTTTGATGATGGAAAGTTGTTATTTGGAGACTTTTGCATGTATTCTGACTCAATATGAAGCGGGCCAATCCGAATCCTATTTTTGAGATCTATTCAAATTATTTGAAAATCGACCGCACTCCTCTGACGACCCGACAAATAACTTTGATGATGGAAAGTTGTTATTTGGACACTAAAGAATGTATTCTGACCCAATATGAAGCTGGCCAATGCGAATTCTATTTTTGAGATCAATTTATAATATTTGAAAATCGACCGCACTCCTCTGACGACCCGACAAAGAACTTTGATGATGGAAAGTTGTTATTCGGACATTAGTGAATGTATTCTGACCCAGTATAAAGCGGACCAACCCGAATCGTATTTTTGAGATCCCTTTAAATTACTTAAAAATCGACCGCACTCCTCTGACGACCCGACAAAGAACTTTGATGATGGAAAGTTGTTATTTGGACACTAATGAATGTATTCTGACCCAATATGAAGCTGGCCAATCCGAATCCTATTTTTGAGATCAATTTAAATTATTTGAAAATCGACCGCACTCCTCTGACGACCCGACAAAGAACTTTGATGATGGAAAGTTGTTATTTGGACACTAATGAATGTATTCTGACCCAATATGAAGAGGTCCAACACAAATCCTATTTTTGAGATTACTTTAAAATTTTTAAAAATCGACCACATTCCTCTGACGACCCGACAAAGAAATTTGATGATGGAAAGTGTTATTTGGACATTAGTGAATGTATTCTGACCCAATATAAAGCGAGCCAACACGAATCCTATTTTTGAGATCAATTTAAATTATTTGAAAATCGACCGCACTCCTCTGACGACCCGACAAAGAACTTTGATGATGGAAAGTTGTTATATGGAAACTAGTGCATGTATTCTGACCCAATATGAAGTGGGCCAACCCAAATCCTATTTTTGAGATAACTTTAAAATGTTCAAAAATCGACCGCACTCTTCTGACGACCCGACAAATAACTTTGATGATGGAAAGTTGTTATTTGGAGACTATTGCATGTATTCTGACTCAATATGAAGCGGGCCAATCCGAATCCTATTTTTGAGATCAATTTAAATTATTTGAAAATCGACCGCACTCCTCTGACGACCCGACAAAGAACTTTGATGATAAAAAGTTGTTATTAGGACACTCACGAATGTATTCTGACCCAATATAAAGCGGGCCAACCCGAATCCTATTTTTGAGATCAATTTAAAATATTTGAAAATCGACCGCACTCCTCTGACGACCCGACAAAGAACTTTTATGATGGAAAAATGTTATTTAGACACAAATGACTGTATTCTGACCCCATATAAAGCGGGCCAACACGAATCCTATTTTTGAGATCAATTCAAAATATTTTAAAATCGACCGCACTCCTCTGACGACCCGACAAAGAACTTTGATGATGGAAAGTTGTTATTTGGACACTAATGTATGTATTCTGACCCAATATAAAGCGAACTAATCCGAATCCTATTTTTGAGAACATTTTAAAATATTTAAAAATCGACCGCACTCCTCTGACGACCCGTCAAAGAACTTTGATGATAAAAAGTTGTTATTAGGACACTCACGAATGTATTCTGACCCAATATAAAGCGGGCCAACCCGAATCCTATTTTTGAGATCAATTTAAAATATTTGAAAATCGACCGCACTCCTCTGACGACCCGACAAAGAACTTTTATGATGGAAAAATGTTATTTAGACACAAATGACTGTATTCTGACCCCATATAAAGCGGGCCAACACGAATCCTATTTTTGAGATCAATTCAAAATATTTTAAAATCGACCGCACTCCTCTGACGACCCGACAAAGAACTTTGATGATGGAAAGTTGTTATATGGAAACTAATGCATGTATTCTGACCCAATATGAAGCGGTCCAACCCAAATCCTATTTTTGAGATTACTTTAAAATTAAAAAAAATGGACCACATTCCTCTGACGACGCGACAAAGAAATTTGATGACGGAAAGTTGTTATTTGGACCCTAATGCATGTATTCTGACCCAATATGAAGCGGTCCAACCCAAATCCTAGGTTTGAGATCACTTAAAAATATTTGAAAATCGACCGCACTCCTCTGACGACCCGACAAAGAACTTTGATGATGGAGAATTATTATTTGGACACTAATGAATGTATTCTGACCCAATATAAAGCGAACTAATCCGAATCCTATTTTTGAGAACATTTTAAAATATTTAAAAATCGACCGCACTCCTCTGACGACCCGTCAATGAACTTTGATTATGAAAAGTTGTTATTTGGACACTAACAAATGTATTCTGACCCAATATAAAGCGGGCCAACCCGAATCCTATTTTTGAGATCTATTTAAAATATTTGAAAATCGACCGCACTCCTCTGACGACCCGACAAAGAACTTTTATGATGGAAAAATGTTATTTGGACACAAATGACTGTATTCTGACCCCATATAAAGCGGGCCAACCCGAATCCTATTTTTGAGATCAATTTAAAATATTTTAAAATCGACCGCACTCCTCTGACGACCCGACAAAGAACTTTGATGATGGAAAGTTGTTATATGGAAACTAGTGCATGTATTCTGACCCAATATGAAGTGGGCCAACCCAAATCCTATTTTTGAGATAACTTTAAAATGTTCAAAAATCGACCGCACTCTTCTGACGACCCGACAAATAACTTTGATGATGGAAAGTTGTTATTTGGAGACTATTGCATGTATTCTGACTCAATATGAAGCGGGCCAATCCGAATCCTATTTTTGAGATCAATTTAAATTATTTGAAAATCGACCGCACTCCTCTGACGACCCGACAAAGAACTTTGATGATGGACAGTTGTTATTTGGACACTAATGAATGTATTCTGACCAAATATGAAGCTGGCCAATGCGAATCCTATTTTTGAGATCAATTTAAAATATTTGAAAATCGACCGCACTCCTCTGACGACCCGACAAAGAACTTTGATGATGGAAAGTTGTTATTCGGACATTAGTGAATGTATTCTGACCCGATATAAAGCGGACCAACCCGAATCCTATTTTTGAGATCCCTTTAAATTACTTAAAAATCGACCGCACTCCTCTGACGACCCGACAAAGAACTTTGATGATGGAAAGTAGTTATTTGGACACTAATGTATGTATTCTGACCCAATATAAAGCGAACTAATCCGAATCCTATTTTTGAGAACATTTTAAAATATTTAAAAATCGACCGCACTCCTCTGACGACCCGTCAAAGAACTTTGATGATAAAAAGTTGTTATTAGGACACTCACGAATGTATTCTGACCCAATATAAAGCGGGCCAACCCGAATCCTATTTTTGAGATCAATTTAAAATATTTGAAAATCGACCGCACTCCTCTGACGACCCGACAAAGAACTTTTATGATGGAAAAATGTTATTTAGACACAAATGACTGTATTCTGACCCCATATAAAGCGGGCCAACACGAATCCTATTTTTGAGATCAATTCAAAATATTTTAAAATCGACCGCACTCCTCTGACGACCCGACAAAGAACTTTGATGATGGAAAGTTGTTATATGGAAACTAATGCATGTATTCTGACCCAATATGAAGCGGGCCAACCCAAATCCTAGTTTTGAGATCACATTAAAATGTTCAAAAATCGACCGCACTCTTCTGACGACCCGACAAAGAACTTTGATGATGGAAAGTTGTTATTTGGAGACTTTTGCATGTATTCTGACTCAATATGAAGCGGGCCAATCCGAATCCTATTTTTGAGATCTATTCAAATTATTTGAAAATCGACCGCACTCCTCTGACGACCCGACAAATAACTTTGATGATGGAAAGTTGTTATTTGGACACTAAAGAATGTATTCTGACCCAATATGAAGCTGGCCAATGCGAATTCTATTTTTGAGATCAATTTATAATATTTGAAAATCGACCGCACTCCTCTGACGACCCGACAAAGAACTTTGATGATGGAAAGTTGTTATTCGGACATTAGTGAATGTATTCTGACCCAGTATAAAGCGGACCAACCCGAATCGTATTTTTGAGATCCCTTTAAATTACTTAAAAATCGACCGCACTCCTCTGACGACCCGACAAAGAACTTTGATGATGGAAAGTTGTTATTTGGACACTAATGAATGTATTCTGACCCAATATGAAGCTGGCCAATCCGAATCCTATTTTTGAGATCAATTTAAATTATTTGAAAATCGACCGCACTCCTCTGACGACCCGACAAAGAACTTTGATGATGGAAAGTTGTTATTTGGACACTAATGAATGTATTCTGACCCAATATGAAGAGGTCCAACACAAATCCTATTTTTGAGATTACTTTAAAATTTTTAAAAATCGACCACATTCCTCTGACGACCCGACAAAGAAATTTGATGATGGAAAGTGTTATTTGGACATTAGTGAATGTATTCTGACCCAATATAAAGCGAGCCAACACGAATCCTATTTTTGAGATCAATTTAAATTATTTGAAAATCGACCGCACTCCTCTGACGACCCGACAAAGAACTTTGATGATGGAAAGTTGTTATATGGAAACTAGTGCATGTATTCTGACCCAATATGAAGTGGGCCAACCCAAATCCTATTTTTGAGATAACTTTAAAATGTTCAAAAATCGACCGCACTCTTCTGACGACCCGACAAATAACTTTGATGATGGAAAGTTGTTATTTGGAGACTATTGCATGTATTCTGACTCAATATGAAGCGGGCCAATCCGAATCCTATTTTTGAGATCAATTTAAATTATTTGAAAATCGACCGCACTCCTCTGACGACCCGACAAAGAACTTTGATGATAAAAAGTTGTTATTAGGACACTCACGAATGTATTCTGACCCAATATAAAGCGGGCCAACCCGAATCCTATTTTTGAGATCAATTTAAAATATTTGAAAATCGACCGCACTCCTCTGACGACCCGACAAAGAACTTTTATGATGGAAAAATGTTATTTAGACACAAATGACTGTATTCTGACCCCATATAAAGCGGGCCAACACGAATCCTATTTTTGAGATCAATTCAAAATATTTTAAAATCGACCGCACTCCTCTGACGACCCGACAAAGAACTTTGATGATGGAAAGTTGTTATTTGGACACTAATGAATGTATTCTGACCCAATATGAAGCTGGCCAATCCGAATCCTATTTTTGAGAACATTTTAAAATATTTAAAAATCGACCGCACTCCTCTGACGACCCGTCAAAGAACTTTGATGATAAAAAGTTGTTATTAGGACACTCACGAATGTATTCTGACCCAATATAAAGCGGGCCAACCCGAATCCTATTTTTGAGATCAATTTAAAATATTTGAAAATCGACCGCACTCCTCTGACGACCCGACAAAGAACTTTTATGATGGAAAAATGTTATTTAGACACAAATGACTGTATTCTGACCCCATATAAAGCGGGCCAACACGAATCCTATTTTTGAGATCAATTCAAAATATTTTAAAATCGACCGCACTCCTCTGACGACCCGACAAAGAACTTTGATGATGGAAAGTTGTTATATGGAAACTAATGCATGTATTCTGACCCAATATGAAGCGGGCCAACCCAAATCCTAGTTTTGAGATCACATTAAAATGTTCAAAAATCGACCGCACTCTTCTGACGACCCGACAAAGAACTTTGATGATGGAAAGTTGTTATTTGGAGACTTTTGCATGTATTCTGACTCAATATGAAGCGGGCCAATCCGAATCCTATTTTTGAGATCTATTCAAATTATTTGAAAATCGACCGCACTCCTCTGACGACCCGACAAATAACTTTGATGATGGAAAGTTGTTATTTGGACACTAAAGAATGTATTCTGACCCAATATGAAGCTGGCCAATGCGAATTCTATTTTTGAGATCAATTTATAATATTTGAAAATCGACCGCACTCCTCTGACGACCCGACAAAGAACTTTGATGATGGAAAGTTGTTATTCGGACATTAGTGAATGTATTCTGACCCAGTATAAAGCGGACCAACCCGAATCTTATTTTTGAGATCCCTTTAAATTACTTAAAAATCGACCGCACTCCTCTGACGACCCGACAAAGAACTTTGATGATGGAAAGTTGTTATTTGGACACTAATGAATGTATTCTGACCCAATATGAAGCTGGCCAATCCGAATCCTATTTTTGAGATCAATTTAAATTATTTGAAAATCGACCGCACTCCTCTGACGACCCGACAAAGAACTTTGATGATGGAAAGTTGTTATTTGGACACTAATGAATGTATTCTGACCCAATATGAAGAGGTCCAACACAAATCCTATTTTTGAGATTACTTTAAAATTTTTAAAAATCGACCACATTCCTCTGACGACCCGACAAAGAAATTTGATGATGGAAAGTGTTATTTGGACATTAGTGAATGTATTCTGACCCAATATAAAGCGAGCCAACACGAATCCTATTTTTGAGATCAATTTAAATTATTTGAAAATCGACCGCACTCCTCTGACGACCCGACAAAGAACTTTGATGATGGAAAGTTGTTATATGGAAACTAGTGCATGTATTCTGACCCAATATGAAGTGGGCCAACCCAAATCCTATTTTTGAGATAACTTTAAAATGTTCAAAAATCGACCGCACTCTTCTGACGACCCGACAAATAACTTTGATGATGGAAAGTTGTTATTTGGAGACTATTGCATGTATTCTGACTCAATATGAAGCGGGCCAATCCGAATCCTATTTTTGAGATCAATTTAAATTATTTGAAAATCGACCGCACTCCTCTGACGACCCGACAAAGAACTTTGATGATGGACAGTTGTTATTTGGACACTAATGAATGTATTCTGACCAAATATGAAGCTGGCCAATGCGAATCCTATTTTTGAGATCAATTTAAAATATTTGAAAATCGACCGCACTCCTCTGACGACCCGACAAAGAACTTTGATGATGGAAAGTTGTTATTCGGACATTAGTGAATGTATTCTGACCCGATATAAAGCGGACCAACCCGAATCCTATTTTTGAGATCCCTTTAAATTACTTAAAAATCGACCGCACTCCTCTGACGACCCGACAAAGAACTTTGATGATGGAAAGTAGTTATTTGGACACTAATGTATGTATTCTGACCCAATATAAAGCGAACTAATCCGAATCCTATTTTTGAGAACATTTTAAAATATTTAAAAATCGACCGCACTCCTCTGACGACCCGTCAAAGAACTTTGATGATAAAAAGTTGTTATTAGGACACTCACGAATGTATTCTGACCCAATATAAAGCGGGCCAACCCGAATCCTATTTTTGAGATCAATTTAAAATATTTGAAAATCGACCGCACTCCTCTGACGACCCGACAAAGAACTTTTATGATGGAAAAATGTTATTTAGACACAAATGACTGTATTCTGACCCCATATAAAGCGGGCCAACACGAATCCTATTTTTGAGATCAATTCAAAATATTTTAAAATCGACCGCACTCCTCTGACGACCCGACAAAGAACTTTGATGATGGAAAGTTGTTATATGGAAACTAATGCATGTATTCTGACCCAATATGAAGCGGGCCAACCCAAATCCTAGTTTTGAGATCACATTAAAATGTTCAAAAATCGACCGCACTCTTCTGACGACCCGACAAAGAACTTTGATGATGGAAAGTTGTTATTTGGAGACTTTTGCATGTATTCTGACTCAATATGAAGCGGGCCAATCCGAATCCTATTTTTGAGATCTATTCAAATTATTTGAAAATCGACCGCACTCCTCTGACGACCCGACAAATAACTTTGATGATGGAAAGTTGTTATTTGGACACTAAAGAATGTATTCTGACCCAATATGAAGCTGGCCAATGCGAATTCTATTTTTGAGATCAATTTATAATATTTGAAAATCGACCGCACTCCTCTGACGACCCGACAAAGAACTTTGATGATGGAAAGTTGTTATTCGGACATTAGTGAATGTATTCTGACCCAGTATAAAGCGGACCAACCCGAATCGTATTTTTGAGATCCCTTTAAATTACTTAAAAATCGACCGCACTCCTCTGACGACCCGACAAAGAACTTTGATGATGGAAAGTTGTTATTTGGACATTAGTGAATGTATTCTGACCCAATATAAAGCGAGCCAACACGAATCCTATTTTTGAGATCAATTTAAATTATTTGAAAATCGACCGCACTCCTCTGACGACCCGACAAAGAACTTTGATGATGGAAAGTTGTTATTTGGACACTAATGAATGTATTCTGACCCAATATGAAGAGGTCCAACACAAATCCTATTTTTGAGATTACTTTAAAATTTTTAAAAATCGACCACATTCCTCTGACGACCCGACAAAGAAATTTGATGATGGAAAGTGTTATTTGGATACTAATGAATGTATTCTGACCCAATATAAAGCGGGCCAACCCGAATCCTATTTTTGAGATCACTTTAAATTATTTAAAAATCAACCGCACTCCTCTGACGACCCGACAAAGAACTTTGATGATGGAAAAATGTTATTTGGACACTAATGCATGTATTCTGTCCCAATATGAAGCGGTCCTACCTAAATCCTAGTTTTAAGATCACTTTAAAATGTTTAAAAATCGACCGCACTCTTCTGACGACCCGACAAAGAACTTTGATGATGGAGATTTGTTATTTGGACACTAATGTATGTATTCTGACCCAATATAAAGCGAACTAATCCGAATCCTATTTTTGAGAACATTTTAAAATATTTAAAAATCGACCGCACTCCTCTGACGACCCGTCAATGAACTTTGATGATGAAAAGTTGTTATTTGGACACTAACAAATGTATTCTGACCCAATATAAAGCGGGCCAACCCGAATCCTATTTTTGAGATCTATTTAAAATATTTGAAAATCGACCGCACTCCTCTGACGACCCGACAAAGAACTTTTATGATGGAAAAATGTTATTTGGACACAAATGACTGTATTCTGACCCCATATAAAGCGGGCCAACCCGAATCCTATTTTTGAGATCAATTTAAAATATTTTAAAATCAACCGCACTCCTCTGACGACCCGACAAAGAACTTTGATGATGGAAAGTTGTTATATGGAAACTAATGCATGTATTCTGACCCAATATGAAGTGGGCCAACCCAAATCCTATTTTTGAGATAACTTTAAAATGTTCAAAAATCGACCGCACTCTTCTGACGACCCGACAAATAACTTTGATGATGGAAAGTTGTTATTTGGAGACTATTGCATGTATTCTGACTCAATATGAAGCGGGCCAATCCGAATCCTATTTTTGAGATCAATTTAAATTATTTGAAAATCGTCCGCACTCCTCTGACGACCCGACAAAGAACTTTGATGATGGACAGTTGTTATTTGGACACTAATGAATGTATTCTGACCCAATATGAAGCTGGCCAATGCGAATCCTATTTTTGAGATCAATTTAAAATATTTGAAAATCGACCGCACTCCTCTGACGACCCGACAAAGAACTTTGATGATGGAAAGTTGTTATTCGGACATTAGTGAATGTATTCTGACCCAATATAAAGCGGACCAACCCGAATCCTATTTTTGAGATCCCTTTGAATTACTTAAAAATCGACCGCTCTCCTCTGACGACCCGACAAAGAACTTTGATAATGGAAAGTTGTTATTTGGTCACCAATGAATGTATTCTGACCCAATATGAAGCTGGCCAATCCGAATCCTATTTTTGAGATCAATTAAAATTATTTGAAAATCGACCGCACTCCTCTGACGACCCGACAAAGAACTTTGATGATGGAAAGTTGTTATTTGAACATTAGTGAATGTATTCTGACCCAATATAAAGCGAGCCAACCCGAATGCTATTTTTGAGATCAATTTAAATTATTTGAAAATCGACCGCACTTCTCTGACGACCCGACAAAGAACTTTGATGATGGAAAGTTGTTATTAGGACACTAATGAATGTATTCTAAACCATTATAGAGCAAGGCTAACCTGAATCCTATTTTTGAGATTAATTTAAAATATTTAAAAATCGACCGCACTCCTCTGACGACCCGACAAAGAACTTTGATGATAAAAAGTTGTTATTTGGACACTAACGAATGTATTCGGACCCAATATAAAGTGGGCCAACCCGAATCCTATTTTTGAGATCACTTTAAAATGATTAAAAATCGACCGCACTCTTCTGACGACCCGACAAAGAACTTTGATGATGGAAAGTTGTTATTTGGACACTAATGAATGTATTCTGACCCAATATGAAGAGGTCCAACCCAAATCCTATTTTTGAGATTACTTTAAAATTTTTAAAAATCGACCACATTCCTCTGACGACCCGACAAAGAAATTTGATGATGGAAAGTGTTATTTGGGTGTTAATGAATGTATTCTGACCCAATATAAAGCGGGACAACCCGAATCCTAATTTTGAGATCACTTTAAATTATTTAAAAATCAACCGCACCCCTCTGACGACCCGACAAAGAACTTTGTTGATGGAAAGTTGTTATTTAAACACTAATGCATGTATTCTGTCCCAATATGAAGCGGTCCAACCTAAATCCTAGTTTTAAGATCACTTTAAAATGTTTAAAAATCGACCGCACTCTTCAGACGACCCGACAAAGAACTTTGATGATGGAAAGTTGTTATTTGGACACTATTGCATGTATTCTGACCCAATATGAAGCGGTCCAACCTAAATCCTAGTTTTGAGATCACTTAAAAATATTTGAAAATCGACAGCACTCCTCTGACGACCCGACGAAGAACTTTGATGATGGAAAGTTGTTATTTGGACACTAATGAATGTATTCTGACCCAATATAAAGCGAACTAATCCGAATCCTATTTTTGAGAACATTTTAAAATATTCAAAAATCGACCGCACTCCTCTGACGACCCGTCAAAGAACTTTGATGATGAAAAGTTGTTATTTGGACACTAACGAATGTATTCTGACCCAATATAAAGCGGGCCAACCCGAATCCTATTTTTGAGATCAATTTAAAATATTTGAAAATCGACCGCACTCCTCTGACGACCCGACAAAGAACTTTGATGATGGAAAGTTGTTATTTGGAGAATATTGCATGTATTCTGACTCAATATGAAGCGGGCCAATCCGAATCCTATTTTTGAGATCAATTTAAATTATTTGAAAATCGACCGCACTCCTCTGACGACCCGACAAAGAACTTTGATGATGGAAAGTTGTTATTTGGACACTAATGAATGTATTCTGACCAAATATGAAGCTGGCCAATGCGAATCCTATTTTTGAGATCAATTTAAAATATTTGAAAATCGACCGCACTCCTCTGACGACCCGACAAAGAACTTTGATGATGGAAAGTTGTTATTTGGACACTAATGTATTTATTCTGACCCAATATGAAGCTGGCCAATCCGAATCCTATTTTTGAGATCAATTTAAATTATTTGAAAATCGACCGCACTCCTCTGACGACCCGACAAAGAACTTTGATGATGGAAAGTTGTTATTTGGACACTAATGAATGTATATTGACCCAATATGAAGAGGTCCAACCCAAATCCTATTTTTGAGATTACTTTAAAATTTTTAAAAATCGACCACATTCCTCTGACGACCCGACAAAGAAATTTGATGATGGAAAGTGTTATTTGGATACTATTGAATGTATTCTGACCCAATATAAAGCAGGCCAACCTGAATCCTATTTTTGAGATCACTTTAAATTATATAAATATCAACCGCACTCCTCTGACCACCCGACAAAGAACTTTGATGATGGAAAGTTGTTATTTGGACACTAATGCATGTATTCTGTCCCAATATTAAGCGGTCCTACCTAAATCCTAGTTTTAAGATCACTTTAAAATGTTTAAAAATCGACCGCACTCTTCTGACGACGCGACAAAGAAATTTGATGACGGAAAGTTATTTTTTGGACACAAATGCATGTATTCTGACCCAATATGAAGCGGTCCAACCTAAATCCTAGTTTTGAGATCACTTAAAAATGTTTAAAAATCGACCGCACTCTTCTGACGACCCGACAAAGAACTTTGATGATGGAAAGTTGTTATTTGGACACTAATGCATGTATTCTGACCCAATATGAAGCGGGCCAACCCGAATCCTATTTTTGAGATCACTTAAATATATTTAAAAATCGACCGCACTCCTCTGACGACTCGACAAAGAACTTTGATGATGGAATGTTGTTAATTGGACATTAAAGAATGTATTCTGACCCAATTCAAAGCGGGCCAACTCGAATCCTAATTTTGAGATCAATTTAAAATATTTTTAAAATCGACCGCACTCCTATGACGACCCGACAAAGTACTTTGATGATGGAAAGTTGTTATTTGGACATTAATGAATGTATTCTGACCCAATATAAAGCAGGCCAACCGGAATCCTGTTTTTGAGATCACTTTAAAATATTTGAAAATCGACCGCACTCCTCTGACGACCCGACAAAGAACTTTGATGATGGAAAGTTGTTACTTGGACATTAGTGAATGTATTCTGACCCAATATAAAGCGGGCTAACCCGAATCCTATTGTTGAGATCGATTTAAAATATTTGAAAATCGACCGCACTCCTCTGACGACTCGACAAAAAACTTTGATGATGGAAAGTAGTTATTTGGACACTATTGAATGTATTCCGACCCAATATAAAGCGAACTAATCTGAATCCTATTTTTGAGAACATTTTAAAATATTTAAAAATCGACCGCACTCCTCTGACGACCCGACAAAGAACTTTGATGATGGAAAGTTGTTACTTGGACATTAGTGAATGTATTCTGACCCAATATGAAGCGGGCCAATCCGAATCCTATTTTAGAGATCAATTTAAAATATTTGAAAATCGACCGCACTCCTCTGACGACCCGATAAAGAACTTTGATGATGGAAAGTTTTTATTTGGACACAAATGCATGTATCCTGACCCAATATGAAGCTGGCCAATCCGAATCCTATATTTGAGATCAATTTAAAATATTTGAAAATCGACCGCACTCCTCTGACGACCCGACAAAGAACTTTGATGATGGAAAGTTGTTACTTGGACATTAGTGAATGTATTCTGACCCAATATGAAGCGGGCCAATCCGAATCCTATTTTAGAGATCAATTTAAAATATTTGAAAATCGACCGCACTCCTCTGACGACCCGATAAAGAACTTTGATGATGGAAAGTTTTTATTTGGACACAAATGCATGTATCCTGACCCAATATGAAGCTGGCCAATCCGAATCCTATATTTGAGATCAATTTAAAATATTTGAAAATCGACCGCACTCCTCTGACGACCCGACAAAGAACTTTGATGATGGAAAGTTGTTATTTGGACACTTATGCATGTATTGTGACCCAATATGAAGCGGTCCAACCCGAACCCTATTTTTGAGATCGATTTAAAATATTTGAAAATCGACCGCACTGCTCTGACGACCCGACAAAGAACTTTGATGATGGAAAGTTGTTATTTGGACACTAATGCATGTATTCTGACTCAATATGAAGCAGTCCAACCCGAATCCTATTTTTTTGATCAATTTAAAATATTTGAAAATCGACCGCACTCCTCTGACGACCCGACAAAGAACTTTGATGATGAAAAGTTGTTATTTGGACACTAATGCATGTATTCTGACCCAATATGAAGCGGTCCCACCCGAATCCTATTTTTGAGATCCCTTTAAATTACATGAAAATCGACAGCACTCCTCTGACGATCCGACAAAGAACTTTGATGATGGTAAGTTGTTATTTGGACATTAGTGAATGTATTCTGACCCAATATAAAGCGAGCCAACCCGAATCATATTTTTGAGATCAATTTAAATTATTTGAAAATCGACCGCACTCCTCTGACGACCCGACAAATAACTTTGATGATGGAAAGTTGTTATTTGGACACTAAAGAATGTATTCTGACCCAATATGAAGCTGGCCAATGCGAATCCTATTTTTGAGATCAATTTAAAATATTTGAAAATCGACCGCACTCCTCTGACGACCCGACAAAGAACTTTGATGATGGAAAGTTGTTATTCGGACATTAGTGAATGTATTCTGACCCAATATAAAGCGGACCAACCCGAATCTTATTTTTGAGATCCCTTTAAATTACTTAAAAATCGACCGCACTCCTCTGACGACCCGACAAAGAACTTTGATGATGGAAAGTTGTTATTTGGACATTAGTGAATGTATTCTGACCCAATATAAAGCGAGCCAACCCGAATCCTATTTTTGAGATCAATTTAAATTATTTGAAAATCGACCGCACTCCTCTGACGACCCGACAAAGAACTTTGATGATGGAAAGTTGTTATTTGGACACTAATGAATGTATTCTGACCCAATATGAAGAGGTCCAACACAAATCCTATTTTTGAGATTACTTTAAAATTTTTAAAAATCGACCACATTCCTCTGACGACCCGACAAAGAAATTTGATGATGGAAAGTGTTATTTGGATACTAATGAATGTATTCTGACCCAATATAAAGCGGGCCAACCCGAATCCTATTTTTGAGATCCCTTTAAATTACTTAAAAATCGACCGCACTCCTCTGACGACCCGACAAAGAACTTTGATGATGGAAAGTTGTTATTTGGACATTAGTGAATGTATTCTGACCCAATATAAAGCGAGCCAACCCGAATCCTATTTTTGAGATCAATTTAAATTATTTGAAAATCGACCGCACTCCTCTGACGACCCGACAAAGAACTTTGATGATGGAAAGTTGTTATTTGGACACTAATGAATGTATTCTGACCCAATATGAAGAGGTCCAACACAAATCCTATTTTTGAGATTACTTTAAAATTTTTAAAAATCGACCACATTCCTCTGACGACCCGACAAAGAAATTTGATGATGGAAAGTGTTATTTGGATACTAATGAATGTATTCTGACCCAATATAAAGCGGGCCAACCCGAATCCTATTTTTGAGATCACTTTAAATTATTTAAAAATCAACCGCACTCCTCTGACGACCCGACAAAGAACTTTGATGATGGATAGTTGTTATTTGGACACTATTGCATGTATTCTGACCCAATATGGAGCGGTCCAACCCAAATCCTATTTTTGAGATTACTTTAAAATTAAAAAAAATGGACCACATTCCTCTGACGACGCGACAAAGAAATTTGATGACGGAAAGTTGTTATTTGGACCCTAATGCATGTATTCTGACCCAATATGAAGCGGTCCAACCCAAATCCTAGGTTTGAGATCACTTAAAAATATTTGAAAATCGACCGCACTCCTCTGACGACCCGACAAAGAACTTTGATGATGGAGAATTATTATTTGGACACTAATGAATGTATTCTGACCCAATATAAAGCGAACTAATCCGAATCCTATTTTTGAGAACATTTTAAAATATTTAAAAATCGACCGCACTCCTCTGACGACCCGTCAATGAACTTTGATTATGAAAAGTTGTTATTTGGACACTAACAAATGTATTCTGACCCAATATAAAGCGGGCCAACCCGAATCCTATTTTTGAGATCTATTTAAAATATTTGAAAATCGACCGCACTCCTCTGACGACCCGACAAAGAACTTTTATGATGGAAAAATGTTATTTGGACACAAATGACTGTATTCTGACCCCATATAAAGCGGGCCAACCCGAATCCTATTTTTGAGATCAATTTAAAATATTTTAAAATCGACCGCACTCCTCTGACGACCCGACAAAGAACTTTGATGATGGAAAGTTGTTATATGGAAACTAGTGCATGTATTCTGACCCAATATGAAGTGGGCCAACCCAAATCCTATTTTTGAGATAACTTTAAAATGTTCAAAAATCGACCGCACTCTTCTGACGACCCGACAAATAACTTTGATGATGGAAATTTGTTATTTGGAGACTATTGCATGTATTCTGACTCAATATGAAGCGGGCCAATCCGAATCCTATTTTTGAGATCAATTTAAATTATTTGAAAATCGACCGCACTCCTCTGACGACCCGACAAAGAACTTTGATGATGGACAGTTGTTATTTGGACACTAATGAATGTATTCTGACCAAATATGAAGCTGGCCAATGCGAATCCTATTTTTGAGATCAATTTAAAATATTTGAAAATCGACCGCACTCCTCTGACGACCCGACAAAGAACTTTGATGATGGAAAGTTGTTATTCGGACATTAGTGAATGTATTCTGACCCGATATAAAGCGGACCAACCCGAATCCTATTTTTGAGATCCCTTTAAATTACTTAAAAATCGACCGCACTCCTCTGACGACCCGACAAAGAACTTTGATGATGGAAGGTAGTTATTTGGACACTAATGTATGTATTCTGACCCAATATAAAGCGAACTAATCCGAATCCTATTTTTGAGAACATTTTAAAATATTTAAAAATCGACCGCACTCCTCTGACGACCCGTCAAAGAACTTTGATGATAAAAAGTTGTTATTAGGACACTCACGAATGTATTCTGACCCAATATAAAGCGGGCCAACCCGAATCCTATTTTTGAGATCAATTTAAAATATTTGAAAATCGACCGCACTCCTCTGACGACCCGACAAAGAACTTTTATGATGGAAAAATGTTATTTAGACACAAATGACTGTATTCTGACCCCATATAAAGCGGGCCAACACGAATCCTATTTTTGAGATCAATTCAAAATATTTTAAAATCGACCGCACTCCTCTGACGACCCGACAAAGAACTTTGATGATGGAAAGTTGTTATATGGAAACTAATGCATGTATTCTGACCCAATATGAAGCGGGCCAACCCAAATCCTAGTTTTGAGATCACATTAAAATGTTCAAAAATCGACCGCACTCTTCTGACGACCCGACAAAGAACTTTGATGATGGAAAGTTGTTATTTGGAGACTTTTGCATGTATTCTGACTCAATATGAAGCGGGCCAATCCGAATCCTATTTTTGAGATCTATTCAAATTATTTGAAAATCGACCGCACTCCTCTGACGACCCGACAAATAACTTTGATGATGGAAAGTTGTTATTTGGACACTAAAGAATGTATTCTGACCCAATATGAAGCTGGCCAATGCGAATTCTATTTTTGAGATCAATTTATAATATTTGAAAATCGACCGCACTCCTCTGACGACCCGACAAAGAACTTTGATGATGGAAAGTTGTTATTCGGACATTAGTGAATGTATTCTGACCCAGTATAAAGCGGACCAACCCGAATCGTATTTTTGAGATCCCTTTAAATTACTTAAAAATCGACCGCACTCCTCTGACGACCCGACAAAGAACTTTGATGATGGAAAGTTGTTATTTGGACACTAATGAATGTATTCTGACCCAATATGAAGCTGGCCAATCCGAATCCTATTTTTGAGATCAATTTAAATTATTTGAAAATCGACCGCACTCCTCTGACGACCCGACAAAGAACTTTGATGATGGAAAGTTGTTATTTGGACATTAGTGAATGTATTCTGACCCAATATAAAGCGAGCCAACACGAATCCTATTTTTGAGATCAATTTAAATTATTTGAAAATCGACCGCACTCCTCTGACGACCCGACAAAGAACTTTGATGATGGAAAGTTGTTATTTGGACACTAATGAATGTATTCTGACCCAATATGAAGAGGTCCAACACAAATCCTATTTTTGAGATTACTTTAAAATTTTTAAAAATCGACCACATTCCTCTGACGACCCGACAAAGAAATTTGATGATGGAAAGTGTTATTTGGATACTAATGAATGTATTCTGACCCAATATAAAGCGGGCCAACCCGAATCCTATTTTTGAGATCACTTTAAATTATTTAAAAATCAACCGCACTCCTCTGACGACCCGACAAAGAACTTTGATGATGGAAAAATGTTATTTGGACACTAATGCATGTATTCTGTCCCAATATGAAGCGGTCCTACCTAAATCCTAGTTTTAAGATCACTTTAAAATGTTTAAAAATCGACCGCACTCTTCTGACGACCCGACAAAGAACTTTGATGATGGAGATTTGTTATTTGGACACTAATGTATGTATTCTGACCCAATATAAAGCGAACTAATCCGAATCCTATTTTTGAGAACATTTTAAAATATTTAAAAATCGACCGCACTCCTCTGACGACCCGTCAATGAACTTTGATGATGAAAAGTTGTTATTTGGACACTAACAAATGTATTCTGACCCAATATAAAGCGGGCCAACCCGAATCCTATTTTTGAGATCTATTTAAAATATTTGAAAATCGACCGCACTCCTCTGACGACCCGACAAAGAACTTTTATGATGGAAAAATGTTATTTGGACACAAATGACTGTATTCTGACCCCATATAAAGCGGGCCAACCCGAATCCTATTTTTGAGATCAATTTAAAATATTTTAAAATCAACCGCACTCCTCTGACGACCCGACAAAGAACTTTGATGATGGAAAGTTGTTATATGGAAACTAATGCATGTATTCTGACCCAATATGAAGTGGGCCAACCCAAATCCTATTTTTGAGATAACTTTAAAATGCTCAAAAATCGACCGCACTCTTCTGACGACCCGACAAATAACTTTGATGATGGAAAGTTGTTATTTGGAGACTATTGCATGTATTCTGACTCAATATGAAGCGGGCCAATCCGAATCCTATTTTTGAGATCAATTTAAATTATTTGAAAATCGTCCGCACTCCTCTGACGACCCGACAAAGAACTTTGATGATGGACAGTTGTTATTTGGACACTAATGAATGTATTCTGACCCAATATGAAGCTGGCCAATGCGAATCCTATTTTTGAGATCAATTTAAAATATTTGAAAATCGACCGCACTCCTCTGACGACCCGACAAAGAACTTTGATGATGGAAAGTTGTTATTCGGACATTAGTGAATGTATTCTGACCCAATATAAAGCGGACCAACCCGAATCCTATTTTTGAGATCCCTTTGAATTACTTAAAAATCGACCGCTCTCCTCTGACGACCCGACAAAGAACTTTGATAATGGAAAGTTGTTATTTGGTCACCAATGAATGTATTCTGACCCAATATGAAGCTGGCCAATCCGAATCCTATTTTTGAGATCATTTAAAATTATTTGAAAATCGACCGCACTCCTCTGACGACCCGACAAAGAACTTTGATGATGGAAAGTTGTTATTTGAACATTAGTGAATGTATTCTGACCCAATATAAAGCGAGCCAACCCGAATGCTATTTTTGAGATCAATTTAAATTATTTGAAAATCGACCGCACTTCTCTGACGACCCGACAAAGAACTTTGATGATGGAAAGTTGTTATTAGGACACTAATGAATGTATTCTAAACCATTATAGAGCAAGGCTAACCTGAATCCTATTTTTGAGATTAATTTAAAATATTTAAAAATCGACCGCACTCCTCTGACGACCCGACAAAGAACTTTGATGATAAAAAGTTGTTATTTGGACACTAACGAATGTATTCGGACCCAATATAAAGTGGGCCAACCCGAATCCTATTTTTGAGATCACTTTAAAATGATTAAAAATCGACCGCACTCTTCTGACGACCCGACAAAGAACTTTGATGATGGAAAGTTGTTATTTGGACACTAATGAATGTATTCTGACCCAATATGAAGAGGTCCAACCCAAATCATATTTTTGAGATTACTTTAAAATTTTTAAAAATCGACCACATTCCTCTGACGACCCGACAAAGAAATTTGATGATGGAAAGTGTTATTTGGGTGTTAATTAATGTATTCTGACCCAATATAAAGCGGGACAACCCGAATCCTAATTTTGAGATCACTTTAAATTATTTAAAAATCAACCGCACCCCTCTGACGACCCGACAAAGAACTTTGTTGATGGAAAGTTGTTATTTAAACACTAATGCATGTATTCTGTCCCAATATGAAGCGGTCCAACCTAAATCCTAGTTTTAAGATCACTTTAAAATGTTTAAAAATCGACCGCACTCTTCAGACGACCCGACAAAGAACTTTGATGATGGAAAGTAGTTATTTGGACACTATTGCATGTATTCTGACCCAATATGAAGCGGTCCAACCTAAATCCTAGTTTTGAAATCACTTAAAAATATTTGAAAATCGACAGCACTCCTCTGACGACCCGACGAAGAACTTTGATGATGGAAAGTTGTTATTTGGACACTAATGAATGTATTCTGACCCAATATAAAGCGAACTAATCCGAATCCTATTTTTGAGAACATTTTAAAATATTTAAAAATCGACCGCACTCCTCTGACGACCCGTCAAAGAACTTTGATGATGAAAAGTTGTTATGTGGACACTAACGAATGTATTCTGACCCAATATAAAGCGGGCCAACCCGAATCCTATTTTTGAGATCAATTTAAAATATTTGAAAATCGACCGCACTCCTCTGACGACCCGACAAAGAACTTTGATGATGGAAAGTTGTTATTTGGAGAATATTGCATGTATTCTGACACAATATGAAGCGGGACAATCCGAATCCTATTTTTGAGATCAATTTAAATTATTTGAAAATCGACCGCACTCCTCTGACGACCCGACAAAGAACTTTGATGATGGAAAGTTGTTATTTGGACACTAATGAATGTATTCTGACCAAATATGAAGCTGGCCAATGCGAATCCTATTTTTGAGATCAATTTAAAATATTTGAAAATCGACCGCACTCCTCTGACGACCCGACAAAGAACTTTGATGATGGAAAGTTGTTATTTGGACACTAATGAATGTATATTGACCCAATATGAAGAGGTCCAACCCAAATCCTATTTTTGAGATTACTTTAAAATTTTTAAAAATCGACCACATTCCTCTGACGACCCGACAAAGAAATTTGATGATGGAAAGTGTTATTTGGATACTATTGAATGTATTCTGACCCAATATAAAGCAGGCCAACCTGAATCCTATTTTTGAGATCACTTTAAATTATATAAATATCAACCGCACTCCTCTGACCACCCGACAAAGAACTTTGATGATGGAAAGTTGTTATTTGGACACTAATGCATGTATTCTGTCCCAATATTAAGCGGTCCTACCTGAATCCTAGTTTTAAGATCACTTTAAAATGTTTAAAAATCGACCGCACTCTTCTGACGACGCGACAAAGAAATTTGATGACGGAAAGTTATTTTTTGGACACAAATGCATGTATTCTGACCCAATATGAAGCGGTCCAACCTAAATCCTAGTTTTGAGATCACTTAAAAATGTTTAAAAATCGACCGCACTCTTCTGACGACCCGACAAAGAACTTTGATGATGGAAAGTTGTTATTTGGACACTAATGCATGTATTCTGACCCAATATGAAGCGGGCCAACCCGAATCCTATTTTTGAGATCACTTAAATATATTTAAAAATCGACCGCACTCCTCTGACGACTCGACAAAGAACTTTGATGATGGAATGTTGTTAATTGGACATTAAAGAATGTATTCTGACCCAATTCAAAGCGGGCCAACTCGAATCCTAATTTTGAGATCAATTTAAAATATTTTTAAAATCGACCGCACTCCTATGACGACCCGACAAAGTACTTTGATGATGGAAAGTTGTTATTTGGACATTAATGAATGTATTCTGACCCAATATAAAGCAGGCCAACCGGAATCCTGTTTTTGAGATCACTTTAAAATATTTGAAAATCGACCGCACTCCTCTGACGACCCGACAAAGAACTTTGATGATGGAAAGTTGTTACTTGGACATTAGTGAATGTATTCTGACCCAATATAAAGCGGGCTAACCCGAATCCTATTGTTGAGATCGATTTAAAATATTTGAAAATCGACCGCACTCCTCTGACGACTCGACAAAAAACTTTGATGATGGAAAGTAGTTATTTGGACACTATTGAATGTATTCCGACCCAATATAAAGCGAACTAATCTGAATCCTATTTTTGAGAACATTTTAAAATATTTAAAAATCGACCGCACTCCTCTGACGACCCGACAAAGAACTTTGATGATGGAAAGTTGTTACTTGGACATTAGTGAATGTATTCTGACCCAATATGAAGCGGGCCAATCCGAATCCTATTTTAGAGATCAATTTAAAATATTTGAAAATCGACCGCACTCCTCTGACGACCCGACAAAGAACTTTGATGATGGAAAGTAGTTATTTGGACACTAATGAATGTATTCTGACCCAATATAAAGCGAACTAATCCGAATCCTATTTTTGAGAACATTTTAAAATATTTAAAAATCGACCGCACTCCTCTGACGACCCTTCAAATAACTTTGATGATGAAAAGTTGTTATTAGGACACTCACGAATGTATTCTGACCCAATATAAAGCGGGCCAACCCGAATCCTATTTTTGAGATCAATTTAAAATATTTGAAAATCGACCGCACTCCTCTGACGACCCGACAAAGAACTTTTATGATGGAAAAATGTTATTTAGACACAAATGACTGTATTCTGACCCCATATAAAGCGGGCCAACCCGAATCCTATTTTTGAGATCAATTCAAAATATTTTAAAATCGACCGCACTCCTCTGACGACCCGACAAAGAACTTTGATGATGGAAAGTTGTTATATGGAAACTAATGCATGTATTCTGACCCAATATGAAGCGGGCCAACCCAAATCCTATTTTTGAGATCACATTAAAATGTTCAAAAATCGACCGCACTCTTCTGACGACCCGACAAAGAACTTTGATGATGGAAAGTTGTTATTTGGAGACTTTTGCATGTATTCTGACTCAATATGAAGCGGGCCAATCCGAATCCTATTTTTGAGATCAATTCAAATTATTTGAAAATCGATCGCACTCCTCTGACGACCCGACAAATAACTTTGATGATGGAAAGTTGTTATTTGGACACTAAAGAATGTATTCTGACCCAATATGAAGCTGGCCAATGCGAATCCTATTTTTGAGATCAATTTAAAATATTTGAAAATCGACCGCACTCCTCTGACGACCCGACAAAGAACTTTGATGATGGAAAGTTGTTATTCGGACATTAGTGAATGTATTCTGACCCAATATAAAGCGGACCAACCCGAATCGTATTTTTGAGATCCCTTTAAATTACTTAAAAATCGACCGCACTCCTCTGACGACCCGACAAAGAACTTTGATGATGGAAAGTTGTTATTTGGACATTAGTGAATGTATTCTGACCCAATATAAAGCGAGCCAACCCGAATCCTATTTTTGAGATCAATTTAAATTATTTGAAAATCGACCGCACTCCTCTGACGACCCGACAAAGAACTTTGATGATGGAAAGTTGTTATTTGGACACTAATGAATGTATTCTGACCCAATATGAAGCGGTCCAACCCGAAACCTATTTTTGAGATCGATTTAATATATTTGAAAATCGACCGCACTCCTCTGACGACCCGACAAAGAACTTTGATGATGGAAAGTTGTTATTTGGACACTTATGCATGTATTCCGACCCAATATGAAGCGGTCCAACCCGTATCCTATTTTTGAGATCGATTTAAAATATTTGAAAATCGACCGCACTCCTCTGACGACCCGACAAAAAACTTTGATGACGGAAAGTTGTTATTTGGACACTAATGCATGTATTCTGACCCAATATGAAGCGGTCCAACCCGAATCCTATTTTTGAGATCGATTTAAAATATTTGAAAATCGACCGCACTCCTCTGACGACCCGACAAAGATCTTTGATGATGGAAAGTTGTTACTTGGACATTAGTGAATGCATTCTGACCCAATATAAAGCGGGCCAACCCGAATCCTATTTTTGAGATCGATTTAAAATATTTGAAAATCGACTGCACTCCTCTGACGACTCGACAAAAACTTTGATGATGGAAAGTAGTTATTTGGACACTAATGAATGTATTCTGACCCAATATAAAGCGAACTAATCCGAATCCTATTTTTGAGAACATTTTAAAATATTTAAAAATCGACCGCACTCCTCTGACGACCCGACAAAGAACTTTGATGATGGAAAGTTGTTACTTGGACATTAGTGAATGTATTCTGACCCAATATGAAGCGGGCCAATCCGAATCCTATTTTAGAGAACAATTTAAAATATTTGAAAATCGACCGCACTCCTCTGACGACCCGACAAAGAACTTTGATGATGGAAAGTAGATATTTGGACACTAATGAATGTATTCTGACCCAATATGAAGAGGTCCAACCCAAATCCTATTTTTGAGATTACTTTAAAATTTTTAAAAATCGACCACATTCCTCTGACGACCCGACAAAGAAATTTGATGATGGAAAGTGTTATTTGGGTGTTAATGAATGTATTCTGACCCAATATAAAGCGGGACAACCCGAATCCTAATTTTGAGATCACTTTAAATTATTTAAAAATCAACCGCACCCCTCTGACGACCCGACAAAGAACTTTGTTGATGGAAAGTTGTTATTTAAACACTAATGCATGTATTCTGTCCCAATATGAAGCGGTCCAACCTAAATCCTAGTTTTAAGATCACTTTAAAATGTTTAAAAATCGACCGCACTCTTCAGACGACCCGACAAAGAACTTTGATGATGGAAAGTTGTTATTTGGACACTATTGCATGTATTCTGACCCAATATGAAGCGGTCCAACCTAAATCCTAGTTTTGAGATCACTTAAAAATATTTGAAAATCGACAGCACTCCTCTGACGACCCGACGAAGAACTTTGATGATGGAAAGTTGTTATTTGGACACTAATGAATGTATTCTGACCCAATATAAAGCGAACTAATCCGAATCCTATTTTTGAGAACATTTTAAAATATTTAAAAATCGACCGCACTCCTCTGACGACCCGTCAAAGAACTTTGATGATGAAAAGTTGTTATTTGGACACTAACGAATGTATTCTGACCCAATATAAAGCGGGCCAACCCGAATCCTATTTTTGAGATCAATTTAAAATATTTGAAAATCGACCGCACTCCTCTGACGACCCGACAAAGAACTTTGATGATGGAAAGTTGTTATTTGGAGAATATTGCATGTATTCTGACTCAATATGAAGCGGGCCAATCCGAATCCTATTTTTGAGATCAATTTAAATTATTTGAAAATCGACCGCACTCCTCTGACGACCCGACAAAGAACTTTGATGATGGAAAGTTGTTATTTGGACACTAATGAATGTATTCTGACCAAATATGAAGCTGGCCAATGCGAATCCTATTTTTGAGATCAATTTAAAATATTTGAAAATCGACCGCACTCCTCTGACGACCCGACAAAGAACTTTGATGATGGAAAGTTGTTATTTGGACACTAATGTATTTATTCTGACCCAATATGAAGCTGGCCAATCCGAATCCTATTTTTGAGATCAATTTAAATTATTTGAAAATCGACCGCACTCCTCTGACGACCCGACAAAGAACTTTGATGATGGAAAGTTGTTATTTGGACACTAATGAATGTATATTGACCCAATATGAAGAGGTCCAACCCAAATCCTATTTTTGAGATTACTTTAAAATTTTTAAAAATCGACCACATTCCTCTGACGACCCGACAAAGAAATTTGATGATGGAAAGTGTTATTTGGATACTATTGAATGTATTCTGACCCAATATAAAGCAGGCCAACCTGAATCCTATTTTTGAGATCACTTTAAATTATATAAATATCAACCGCACTCCTCTGACCACCCGACAAAGAACTTTGATGATGGAAAGTTGTTATTTGGACACTAATGCATGTATTCTGTCCCAATATCAAGCGGTCCTACCTAAATCCTAGTTTTAAGATCACTTTAAAATGTTTAAAAATCGACCGCACTCTTCTGACGACGCGACAAAGAAATTTGATGACGGAAAGTTATTTTTTGGACACAAATGCATGTATTCTGACCCGATATGAAGCGGTCCAACCTAAATCCTAGTTTTGAGATCACTTAAAAATGTTTAAAAATCGACCGCACTCTTCTGACGACCCGACAAAGAACTTTGATGATGGAAAGTTGTTATTTGGACACTAATGCATGTATTCTGACCCAATATGAAGCGGGCCAACCCGAATCCTATTTTTGAGATCACTTAAATATATTTAAAAATCGACCGCACTCCTCTGACGACTCGACAAAGAACTTTGATGATGGAATGTTGTTAATTGGACATTAAAGAATGTATTCTGACCCAATTCAAAGCGGGCCAACTCGAATCCTAATTTTGAGATCAATTTAAAATATTTTTAAAATCGACCGCACTCCTATGACGACCCGACAAAGTACTTTGATGATGGAAAGTTGTTATTTGGACATTAATGAATGTATTCTGACCCAATATAAAGCAGGCCAACCGGAATCCTGTTTTTGAGATCACTTTAAAATATTTGAAAATCGACCGCACTCCTCTGACGACCCGACAAAGAACTTTGATGATGGAAAGTTGTTACTTGGACATTAGTGAATGTATTCTGACCCAATATAAAGCGGGCTAACCCGAATCCTATTGTTGAGATCGATTTAAAATATTTGAAAATCGACCGCACTCCTCTGACGACTCGACAAAAAACTTTGATGATGGAAAGTAGTTATTTGGACACTATTGAATGTATTCCGACCCAATATAAAGCGAACTAATCTGAATCCTATTTTTGAGAACATTTTAAAATATTTAAAAATCGACCGCACTCCTCTGACGACCCGACAAAGAACTTTGATGATGGAAAGTTGTTACTTGGACATTAGTGAATGTATTCTGACCCAATATGAAGCGGGCCAATCCGAATCCTATTTTAGAGATCAATTTAAAATATTTGAAAATCGACCGCACTCCTCTGACGACCCGACAAAGAACTTTGATGATGGAAAGTAGTTATTTGGACACTAATGAATGTATTCTGACCCAATATAAAGCGAACTAATCCGAATCCTATTTTTGAGAACATTTTAAAATATTTAAAAATCGACCGCACTCCTCTGACGACCCTTCAAATAACTTTGATGATGAAAAGTTGTTATTAGGACACTCACGAATGTATTCTGACCCAATATAAAGCGGGCCAACCCGAATCCTATTTTTGAGATCAATTTAAAATATTTGAAAATCGACCGCACTCCTCTGACGACCCGACAAAGAACTTTTATGATGGAAAAATGTTATTTAGACACAAATGACTGTATTCTGACCCCATATAAAGCGGGCCAACCCGAATCCTATTTTTGAGATCAATTCAAAATATTTTAAAATCGACCGCACTCCTCTGACGACCCGACAAAGAACTTTGATGATGGAAAGTTGTTATATGGAAACTAATGCATGTATTCTGACCCAATATGAAGCGGGCCAACCCAAATCCTATTTTTGAGATCACATTAAAATGTTCAAAAATCGACCGCACTCTTCTGACGACCCGACAAAGAACTTTGATGATGGAAAGTTGTTATTTGGAGACTTTTGCATGTATTCTGACTCAATATGAAGCGGGCCAATCCGAATCCTATTTTTGAGATCAATTCAAATTATTTGAAAATCGACCGCACTCCTCTGACGACCCGACAAATAACTTTGATGATGGAAAGTTGTTATTTGGACACTAAAGAATGTATTCTGACCCAATATGAAGCTGGCCAATGCGAATCCTATTTTTGAGATCAATTTAAAATATTTGAAAATCGACCGCACACCTCTGACGACCCGACAAAGAACTTTGATGATGGAAAGTTGTTATTCGGACATTAGTGAATGTATTCTGACCCAATATAAAGCGGACCAACCCGAATCGTATTTTTGAGATCCCTTTAAATTACTTAAAAATCGACCGCACTCCTCTGACGACCCGACAAAGAACTTTGATGATGGAAAGTTGTTATTTGGACATTAGTGAATGTATTCTGACCCAATATAAACCGAGCCAACCCGAATCCTATTTTTGAGATCAATTTAAATTATTTGAAAATCGACCGCACTCCTCTGACGACCCGACAAAGAACTTTGATGATGGAAAGTTGTTATTTGGACACTAATGAATGTATTCTGACCCAATATGAAGCGGTCCAACCCGAAACCTATTTTTGAGATCGATTTAATATATTTGAAAATCGACCGCACTCCTCTGACGACCCGACAAAGAACTTTGATGATGGAAAGTTGTTATTTGGACACTTATGCATGTATTCCGACCCAATATGAAGCGGTCCAACCCGTATCCTATTTTTGAGATCGATTTAAAATATTTGAAAATCGACCGCACTCCTCTGACGACCCGACAAAAAACTTTGATGACGGAAAGTTGTTATTTGGACATAAGTGAATGTATTCTGACCCAATATAAAGCGGACCAACCCGAATCCAATTTTTGAGATCCCTTTAAATTACTTAAAAATCGACCGCACTCCTCTGACGACCCGACAAAGAACTTTGATGATGGGAAGTTGTTATTTGGACACTAATGCATGTATTCTGACCCAATATGAAGCGGTCCAACCCGAATCCTATTTTTGAGATCGATTTAAAATATTTGAAAATCGACCGCACTCCTCTGACGACCCGACAAAGATCTTTGATGATGGAAAGTTGTTACTTGGACATAAGTGAATGCATTCTGACCCAATATAAAGCGGGCCAACCCGAATCCTATTTTTGAGATCGATTTAAAATATTTGAAAATCGACTGCACTCCTCTGACGACTCGACAAAAACTTTGATGATGGAAAGTAGTTATTTGGACACTAATGAATGTATTCTGACCCAATATAAAGCGAACTAATCCGAATCCTATTTTTGAGAACATTTTAAAATATTTAAAAATCGACCGCACTCCTCTGACGACCCGACAAAGAACTTTGATGATGGAAAGTTGTTACTTGGACATTAGTGAATGTATTCTGACCCAATATGAAGCGGGCCAATCCGAATCCTATTTTAGAGAACAATTTAAAATATTTGAAAATCGACCGCACTCCTCTGACGACCCGACAAAGAACTTTGATGATGGAAAGTAGATATTTGGACACTAATGAATGTATTCTGACCCAATATAAAGCGAACTAATCCGAATCCTATTTTTGAGAACATTTTAAAATATTTAAAAATCGACCGCACTCCTCTGACGACCCGTCAAAGAACTTTGATGATAAAAAGTTGTTATTAGGACACTCACGAATGTATTCTGACCCAATATAAAGCGGGCCAATCCGAATCCTATTTTAGAGATCAATTTAAAATATTTGAAAATCGACCGCACTCCTCTGACGACTCGACAAAAAACTTTGATGATGGAAAGTAGTTATTCGGACACTAATGAATGTATTCTGACCCAATATAAAGCGAACTAATCCGAATCCTATTTTTGAGAACATTTTAAAATATTTAAAAATCGACCGCACTCCTCTGACGACCGGACAAAGAAATTTGATGATGGAAAGTTGTTACTTGGACATAAGTGAATGTATTCTGACCCAATATGAAGCGGGCCAATCCGAATCCTATTTTAGAGATCAATTTAAAATATTTGAAAATCGACCGCACTCCTCTGACGACCCGACAAAGAACTTTGATGATGGAAAGTAGATATTTGGACACTAATGAATGTATTCTGACCCAATATAAAGCGAACTAATCTGAATCCTATTTTTGAGATCAATTTAAAATATTTGAAAATCGACCGCACTCCTCTGACGACCCGACAAAGAACTTTTATGATGGAAAAATGTTATTTAGACACAAATGACTGTATTCTGACCCCATTTAAAGCGGGCAAACCCGAATCCTATTTTTGAGATCAATTCAAAATATTTTAAAATCGACCGCACTCCTCTGACGACCCGACAAAGAACTTTGATGATGGAAAGTTGTTATATGGGAACTAATGCATGTATTCTGACCCAATATGAAGCGGGCCATCCCAAATCCTATTTTTGAGATCACATTAAAATGTTCAAAAATCGACCGCACTCTTCTGACGACCCGACAGAGAACTTTGATGATGGAAAGTTGTTATTTGGAGACTTTTGCATGTATTCTGACTCAATATGAAGCGGGCCACTCCGAATCCTATTTTTGAGATCAATTCAAATTATTTGAAAATCGACCGCACTCCTCTGACGACCCGACAAATAACTTTGATGATGGAAAGTTGTTATTTGGACACTAAAGAATGTATTCTGACCCAATATGAAGCTGGCCAATGCGAATCCTATTTTTGAGATCAATTTAAAATATTTGAAAATCGACTGCACTCCTCTGACGACCCGACAAAGAACTTTGATGATGGAAAGTTGTTATTCGGACATTAGTGAATGTATTCTGACCCAATATAAAGCGGACCAACCCGAATCGTATTTTTGAGATACCTTTAAATTACTTAAAAATCGACCGCACTCCTCTGACGACCCGACAAAGAACTTTGATGATATAAAGTTGTTATTTGGACACTAATGAATGTATTCTGACCCAATATGAAGCTGGCCAATCCGAATCCTATTTTTGAGATCAATTTAAATTATTTGAAAATCGACCGCACTCCTCTGACGACCCGACAAAGAACTTTGATGATGGAAAGTTGTTATTTGGACATTAGTGAATGTATTCTGACCCAATATAAAGCGAGCCAACCCGAATCCTATTTTTGAGATCAATTTAAATTATTTGAAAATCGACCGCACTCCTCTGACGACCCGACAAAGAACTTTGATGATGGAAAGTTGTTATTTGGACACTAATGAATGTATTCTGACCTAATATGAAGAGGTCCAACACAAATCCTATTTTTGAGATTACTTTAAAATTTTTAAAAATCGACCACATTCCTCTGACGACCCGACAAAGAAATTTGATGATGAAAAGTTGTTATTTGGACACTAACAAATGTATTCTGACCCAATATAAAGCGGGCCAACCCGAATCCTATTTTTGAGATCTATTTAAAATATTTGAAAATCGACCGCACTCCTCTGACGACCCGACAAAGAACTTTTATGATGGAAAAATTTTATTTGGACACAAATGACTGTATTCTGTCCCCATATAAAGCGGGCCAACCCGAATCCTATTTTTGAGATAAATTTAAAATATTTTAAAATCGACCGCACTCCTCTGACGACCCGACAAAGAACTTTGATGATGGAAAGTTGTTATATGGAAACTAATGCATGTATTCTGACCCAATATGAAGTGGGCCACCCCAAATCCTATTTTTGAGATAACTTTAAAATGTTCAAAAATCGACCGCACTCTTCTGACGACCCGACAAATAACTTTGATGATGGAAAGTTGTTATTTGGAGACTATTGCATGTATTCTGACTCAATATGAAGCGGGCCAATCCGAATCCTATTTTTGAGATCAATTTAAATTATTTGAAAATCGACCGCACTCCTCTGACGACCCGACAAAGAACTTTGATGATGGACAGTTGTTATTTGGACACTAATGAATGTATTCTGACCAAATATGAAGCTGGCCAATGCGAATCCTATTTTTGAGATCAATTTAAAATATTTGAAAATCGACCGCACTCCTCTGACGACCCGACAAAGAACTTTGATGATGGAAAGTTGTTATTCGGACATTAGTGAATGTATTCTGACCCAATATAAAGCGGACCAACCAGAATCCTATTTTTGAGATCCCTTTAAATTACTTAAAAATCGACCGCACTCCTCTGACGACCCGACAAAGAACTTTGATGATGGAAAGTAGTTATTTGGACACTAATGAATGTATTCTGACCCAATATAAAGCGAACTAATCCGAATCCTATTTTTGAGAACATTTTAAAATATTTAAAAATCGACCGCACTCCTCTGATGACCCGTCAAAGAACTTTGATGATAAAAAGTTGTTATTAGGACACTCACGAATGTATTCTAACCCAATATAAAGCGGGCCAACCCGAATCCTATTTTTGAGATCAATTTAAAATATTTGAAAATCGACCGCACTCCTCTGACGACCCGACAAAGAACTTTTATGATGGAAAAATGTTATTTAGACACAAATGACTGTATTCTGACCCCATATAAAGCGGGCCAACACGAATCCTATTTTTGAGATCAATTCAAAATATTTTAAAATCGACCGCACTCCTCTGACGACCCGACAAAGAACTTTGATGATGGAAAGTTGTTATATGGAAACTAATGCATGTATTCTGACCCAATATGAAGCGGGCCAACCCAAATCCTATTTTTGAGATCACATTAAAATGTTCAAAAATCGACCGCACTCTTCTGACGACCCGACAAAGAACTTTGATGATGGAAAGTTGTTATTTGGAGACTTTTGCATGTATTCTGACTCAATATGAAGCGGGCCAATCCGAATCCTATTTTTGAGATCAATTCAAATTATTTGAAAATCGACCGCACTCCTCTGACGACCCGACAAATAACTTTGATGATGGAAAGTTGTTATTTGGACACTAAAGAATGTATTCTGACCCAATATGAAGCTAGCCAATGCGAATCCTATTTTTGAGATCAATTTAAAATATTTGAAAATCGACCGCACTCCTCTGACGACCCGACAAAGAACTTTGATGATGGAAAGTTGTTATTCGGACAGTAGTGAATGTATTCTGACCCAATATAAAGCGGACCAACCCGAATCGTATTTTTGAGATCCCTTTAAATTACTTAAAAATCGACCGCACTCCTCTGACGACCCGACAAAGAACTTTGATGATGGATAGTTGTTATTTGAACACTAATGAATGTATTCTGACCCAATATGAAGCTGGCCAATCCGAATCCTATTTTTGAGATCAATTTAAATTATTTGAAAATCGACCGCACTCCTCTGACGACCCGACAAAGAACTTTGATGATGGAAAGTTGTTATTTGGACATCAGTGAATGTATTCTGACCCAATATAAAGCGAGCCATCCCGAATCCTATTTTTGAGATCAATTTAAATTATTTGAAAATCGACCGCACTCCTCTGACGACCCGACAAAGAACTTTGATGATGGAAAGTTGTTATTTGGACACTAATGAATGTATTCTGACCCAATATGAAGAGGTCCAACACAAATCCTATTTTTGAGATTACTTTAAAATTTTTAAAAATCGACCACATTCCTCTGACGACCCGACAAAGAAATTTTATGATGGAAAGTGTTATTTGGATACTAATGAATGTATTCTGACCCAATATAAAGCGGGCCAACCCGAATCCTATTTTTGAGATCACTTTAGATTATTTAAAAATCAACCGCACTCCTCTGACGACCCGACAAAGAACTTTGATGATGGAAAGTTTTTATTTGGACACTAATGCATGTATTCTGTCCCAATATGAAGCGGTCCAACGTAAATCCTAGTTTTAAGATCACTTTAAAATGTTTAAAAATCGACCGCACTCTTCTGACGACCCGACAAAGAACTTTGATGATGGATAGTTGTTATTTGGACACTATTGCATGTATTCTGACCCAATATGAAGCGGTCCAACCCAAATCCTATTTTTGAGATTACTTTAAAATTAAAAAAAATCGACCACATTCCTCTGACGACGCGACAAAGAAATTTGATGACGGAAAGTTGTTATTTGGACACTAATGCATGTATTCTGTTCCAATATGAAGCGGTCCAACCCAAATCCTAGTTTTGAGATCACTTAAAAATATTTGAAAATCGACCGCACTCCTCTGACGACCCGACAAAGAACTTTGATGATGGAGAATTGTTATTTGGACACTAATGAATGTATTCTGACCCAATATAAAGCGAACTAATCCGAATCCTTTTTTGAGAACATTTTAAAATATTTAAAAATCGACCGCACTCCTCTGACGACCCGTCAATGAACTTTGATGATGAAAAGTTGTTATTTGGACACTAACAAATGTATTCTGACCCAATATAAAGCGGGCCAACCCGAATCCTATTTTTGAGATCTATTTAAAATATTTGAAAATCGACCGCACTCCTCTGACGACCCGACAAAGAACTTTTATGATGGAAAAATGTTATTTGGACACAAATGACTGTATTCTGACCCCATATGAAGCGGGCCAACCCGAATCCTATTTTTGAGATCAATTTAAAATATTTTAAAATCGACCGCACTCCTCTGACGACCCGACAAAGAACTTTGATGATGGAAAGTTGTTATATGGAAACTAATGCATGTATTCTGACCCAATATGAAGTGGGCCACCCCAAATCCTATTTTTGAGATAACTTTAAAATGTTCAAAAATCGACCGCACTCTTCTGACGACCCGACAAATAACTTTGATGATGGAAAGTTGTTATTTGGAGACTATTGCATGTATTCTGACTCAATATGAAGCGGGCCAATCCGAATCCTATTTTTGAGATCAATTTAAATTATTTGAAAATCGACCGCACTCCTCTGACGACCCGACAAAGAACTTTGATGATGGACAGTTGTTATTTGGACACTAATGAATGTATTCTGACCCAATATGAAGCTGGCCAATGCGAATCCTATTTTTGAGATCAATTTAAAATATTTGAAAATCGACCGCACTCCTCTGACGACCCGACAAAGAACTTTGATGATGGAAAGTTGTTATTCGGACATTAGTGAATGTATTCTGACCCAATATAAAGCGGACCAACCCGAATCCTATTTTTGAGATCTCTTTAAATTACTTAAAAATCGACCGCACTCCTCTGACGACCCGACAAAGAACTTTGATGATGGAAAATTGTTATTTGGTCACTAATGAATGTATTCTGACCCAATATGAAGCTGGCCAATCCGAATCCTATTTTTGAGATCAATTAAAATTATTTGAAAATCGACCGCACTCCTCTGACGATCCGACAAAGAACTTTGATGATGGAAAGTTGTTATTTGAACATTAGTGAATGTAATCTGACCCAATATAAAGCGAGCCAACCCGAATGCTATTTTTGAGATCAATTTAAATTATTTGAAAATCGACCGCACTTCTCTGACGACCCGACAAAGAACTTTGATGATGGAAAGTTGTTATTAGGACACTAATGAATGTATTCTAAACCATTATAGAGCAAAGCTAACCTGAATCCTATTTTTGAGATTAATTTAAAATATTTAAAAATCGACCGCACTCCTCTGACGACCCGACAAAGAACTTTGATGATAAAAAGTTGTTATTTGGACACTAACGAATGTATTCGGACCCAATATAAAGTGGGCCAACCCGAATCCTATTTTTGAGATCACTTTAAAATGTTTAAAAATCGACCGCACTCTTCTGACGACCCGACAAAGAACTTTGATAATGGAAAGTTGTTATTTGGACACTAATGAATGTATTCTGACCCAATATGAAGAGGTCCAACCCAAATCCTATTTTTGAGATTACTTTAAAATTTTTAAAAATCGACCACATTCCTCTGACGACCCGACAAAGAAATTTGATGATGGAAAGTGTTATTTGGATACTAATGAATGTATTCTGACCCAATATAAAGCGGGACAACCCGAATCCTAATTTTGAGATCACTTTAAATTATTTAAAAATCAACCGCACCCCTCTGACGACCCGACAAAGAACTTTGTTGATGGAAAGTTGTTATTTGGACACTAATGCATGTATTCTGTCCCAATATGAAGCGGTCCAACCTAAATCCTAGTTTTAAGATCACTTTAAAATGTTTAAAAATCGACCGCACTCTTCAGACGACCCGACAAAGAACTTTGATGATGGAAAGTTGTTATTTGGACACTATTGGATGTATTCTGACCCAATATGAAGCGGTCCAACCCAAATCCTGTGTTTGAGATTACTTTAAAATTTAAAAAAATCGACCACATTCCTCTGACGACGCGACAAAGAAATTTGATGACGGAAAGTTGTTATTTGGACACTATTGCATGTATTCTGACCCAATATGAAGCGGTCCAACCTAAATCCTAGTTTTGAGATCACTTAAAAATATTTGAAAATCGACAGCACTCCTCTGACGACCCGACAAAGAACTTTGATGATGGAGAGTTGTTATTTGGACACTAATGAATGTATTCTGACCCAATATAAAGCGAACTAATCCGAATCCTATTTTTGAGAACATTTTAAAATATTTAAAAATCGACCGCACTCCTCTGACGACCCGTCAAAGAACTTTGATGATGAAAAGTTGTTATTTGGACACAAATGACTGTATTCTGACCCCATATGAAGCGGGCCAACCCGAATCCTATTTTTGAGATCAATTTAAAATATTTTAAAATCGACCGCACTCCTCTGACGACCCGACAAAGAACTTTGATGATGGAAAGTTGTTATATGGAAACTAATGCATGTATTCTGACCCAATATGAAGCGGGCCAACCCAAATCCTATTTTTGAGATCACTTTAAAATGTTCAAAAATCGACCGCACTCTTCTGACGACCCGACAAAGAACTTTGATGATGGAAAGTTGTTATTTGGAGACTATTGCATGTATTCTGACTCAATATGAAGCGGGCCAATCCGAATCCTATTTTTGAGATCAATTTAAAATATTTGAAAATCGACCGCACTCCTCTGACGACCCGACAAAGAACTTTGATGATGTAAAGTTGTTATTTGGACACTAATGAATGTATTCTGACCCAATATGAAGCTGGCCAATGCGAATCCTATTTTTGAGATCAATTTAAAATATTTGAAAATCGACCGCACTCCTCTGACGACCCGACAAAGAACTTTGATGATGGAAAGTTGTTATTTGGACACTAATGTATTTATTCTGACCCAATATGAAGCTGGCCAATCCGAATCCTATTTTTGAGATCAATTTAAATTATTTGAAAATCGACCGCACTCCTCTGACGACCCGACAAAGAACTTTGATGATGTAAAGTTGTTATTTGGACATTAGTGAATGTATTCTGACCCAATATAAAGCGAGCCAACCCGAATCCTATTTTTGAGATCAATTTAAATTATTTGAAAATCGACCGCACTCCTCTGACGACCCGACAAAGAACTTTGATGATGGAAAGTTGTTATTTGGACACTAATGAATGTATTCTAAACCATTATAGAGCAAGGCTAACCCGAATCCTATTTTTGAGATCACTTTAAAATGTTTAAAAATCGACTGCACTCTTCTGACGACCCGACAAAAAACTTTGATGATGGAAAGTTGTTATTTGGACACTAATGAATGTATATTGACCCAATATGAAGAGGTCCAACCCAAATCCTATTTTTGAGATTACTTTAAAATTTTTAAAAATCGACCACATTCCTCTGACGACCCGACAAAGAAATTTGATGATGGAAAGTGTTATTTGGATACTAATGAATGTATTCTGACCCAATATAAAGCGGGCCAACCCGAATCCTATTTTTGAGATCACTTTAAATTATTTAAATATCAACCGCACTCTTCTGACGACCCGACAAAGAACTTTGATGATGGAAAGTTGTTATTTGGACACTATTGCATGTATTCTGACCCAATATGAAGCGGTCCAACCCAAATCCTATTTTTGAGATTACTTTAAAATTTAAAAAAATCGACCACATTCCTCTGACGACGCGACAAAGAAATTTGATAACGGAAAGTTGTTATTAGGATACTAATGCATGTATTCTGACCTAATATGAAGCGGTCCAACCCAAATCCTATTTTTGAGATTACTTTAAAATTTAAAAAAATCGACCACATTCCTCTGACGACGCGACAAAGAAATTTGATGACGGAAAGTTATTATTTGGACACTAATGCATGTATTCTGACCCAATATGAAGCGGTCCAACCTAAATCCTAGTTTTGAGATCACTTAAAAATGTTTAAAAATCGACCGCACTCTTCTGACGACCCGACAAAGAACTTTGATGATGGAAAGTTGTTATTTGGACACTAATGCATGTATTCTGACCCAATATGAAGCGGGCCAACCCGAATCCTATTTTTGAGATCACTTAAATATATTTAAAAATCGACCGCACTCCTCTGACGACTCGACAAAGAACTTTGATGATGGAATGTTGTTAATCGGACATTAATGAATGTATTCTGACCCAATTCAAAGCGTGCCAACTCGAATCCTAATTTTGAGATCAATTTAAAATATTTTTAAAATTGACCGCACTCCTCCGACGACCCGACAAAGAACTTTGATGATGGAAAGTTATTATTTGGACACTAATGAGTGTATTCTGACCCAATATAAAGCAGGCCAACCCGAATCCTGCTTTTTAGATCACTTTAAAATGTTTAAAAATCGACCGCACTCCTATGACGACCCGACAAAGTACTTTGATGATGGAAAGTTGTTATTTGGACATTAATGAATGTATTCTGACCCAATATAAAGCAGGCCAACCGGAATCCTGTTTTTGAGATCACTTTAAAATATTTGAAAATCGACCGCACTCCTCTGATGACCCGACAAAGAACTTTGATGATGGAAAGTTGTTATTTGGACCCTAATGAATGTATTCTGACCCAATATAAAGATAGGGGGTAGTTGAATGGGAACTGATCGTATCGGTTTTTACGTCTAGAAGAGCACTTCGACCACGCCACTGAAGATGACTGCCACAGTTGCAGTTGAAACGTTTGGAGATTTAAACCAAAGGAGACCACGGCAAAACCCAGAAACTAACCAAAATATTGACGCCAGCCGTGAAAGCCTACATTCCTACATATTATGTATATACTTTTTCATACGCAAATTTGGGTAGTCTACAAAAGTGCCAGAAGGTTTAAAAAATCCTCACAAAATGAAATGATAAAGGCAAAAGAAGAATTTTGAAAGAATAATCCGATGTATATTATATATAGTCCTATTTTTTGCATTGTTTAAATTTTAGTAAGTGGTCGTAGTTCACCCTGTATATTATGGTCAAAGCTTAACAAACAACAGAATGTAAGTCATGCCCAAGTATATCAAGTGAGTTATTACACAAAATGCTATCTTCAGAAAGTTTTTTTTATCCTGATTTAAAATGCATCAGGTGTCTGTCTCGCAAGCTATCAACTCATTATTCATTTGAATTCAAATTCATCAAATAATTGCTTCAATTTCAACAATAAGTAGTATCGTCACAGAAGAAAGTGAACGCACAAAGGACCTAATTTGCAAGCTACTGGTTGCCAAACCCTTTTAACTGAATGCTTTCAGATCACGAACATCATTAGCTTGAAAAAGTCAGGGTGATAAATCTGAGTGACCATTAATCTAGACTAAGTGAACTCAAAATAGAAGATGCCAGTTTTGAAAGAAATCAAAGGACCTTGGCCTACTAGTTTCCAGTGATATATTTATGGCACACATCTGTCGTGTGGTTTTCAAAAAAGACTCGTTCATGATTGAGGCCCTTTTTGCTTCCACGTCTGTTATAGATATATTTTCAACTGCTATTCTTCTTAGATTATATGCGAAATGCCATTAAAACCTGGACAAAATAGGACTATGAATGCGGTTGACTATCAAATTATGCTACAAATACCTGTTCATCCAATCAAATGGAGTATCTATTCTAAAATAATCATCGACAAAATTAATCATTTATTTCTATATTAGTTCAGTTTCATCCTGTGAATACAGAATTCGTGATCATTGGATATTTCACAGCAACAACTTGCCATGACATTTGAGCATGCATACGATCCTTCCACATTCACTTTAGAATAAAAGAGAAGCTTGAGCGACTGGTAGTGATTTTTGGTACACCCAAATAAAAAGTCCCCTAAATTTACAGAGACGGACTCAGAATTTTATTAATATTAATTGTCACTTCAAAGTGACAATTGCCACTTCAAAGTGACAATTGCCAGATCAAAGTCGCAATTGTCACTTCAAAGTAACAATTGCCAGATCACAGTGGCAATTGTCACTTCAAAGTGGCAATTTCAACTATTTTGAAAATTATTTTGTTGTTGGCCCTTCTACGCCTTCGTAATTACATGTTCCATGGAATTTGATGCTGAAAGTATTCTTAATAGTAAAATAACTAGAGATTCCGTAAGACAAAATATTGAATGTCAAACGACATGGTTCTATGAAAATTTCAACCCTCCGTGAGCAGGAAATTCAGAAATGTTGAAAGACTGTTTGTTGTACAAGACTTGTACAAAATTATTTAATTTTGTCTGTGACGTATCGTAGTATTAAATTTGCCTGTTTGAAACAATAATAACAATTTTCAGACTATGGAAAGTTGAAATTTCCAAAATCCCATATTGCGCCAATATATATTGTCAATGTAAAAATAATATTGATTCTTCTGTAAATGTAGATTGTCACTATAATACGGATCCTTTGCAATTTTGAGTTAAACTTTTTTCCAAAAAGTTTAATATCTTACGAAAGATCGCAAACTGACGATATTTTGTAGGTAATGTTCCAAAATATAAAAAAAATTGGAACTTCGATGATACAACGGAATTTTTGACGGTTTATTGCTTTCTTATGGTACACCCTGTATCTGATAATATTCAAATCACATATTTTCGAACTGAGCATATAATTTTGGGTATATGGTGCTAATCTCAAGTGAAGCTGATGACTTTGTACTTTTCATGATATTTAGGAGTAGGTATACTTTTTTAGGAACAGTTTTATTTTCTGCCAATCGACTTTAAATTAACAAGGTATATTAATTTTTTCATCCTGAATCGATTGGCGTTGGCAGAATTGCTCTACAGCCAACCGTTCTCGAGTTGAAAAGTTCAACCTGAGTTGAGGCCTGTAATTAATCACCAACCATTTTTTATTTTAATTTTTGTGAAATTCAAACTTTTTTGTATATTCCTACCAAATTAGAAATCGATTCCTAGTCAAATATAGATAGAAGAATTTTTACAGAAACGAGTTGAACATTTTCTCGAATTTTTTTTCTGTCATTTTTCAAAAAATCGAAAACTTTTCTTCAACGTTTCTCGACGAGCTGATTTCAACTGATCTCAAAAAATGAACTCGACGAAGAATTAAAAAATTTAACGACAATATTTGCGATTCATACAATAAAATTCCTCCCATTTTTTTAATCCTTCTTCGAATTGGATTTTTGAGAAGTTTTTCGAAATCAGCTCATTGAGATACGTTTAATGGAAGTTTGCGATTCATCAAAAAACAAAAGATAATTTTTTTTGGAAATTCGATGGCGCGAGAGAATTTTTGACGTTTTATCGCTTTTTAAATATATTTTTGAAATCAGCATAAACAGCTCTCATTTCATATTAGCTGATGATTTTGTATTTTGCATGATTTGTTGGGGGATCAACTCGAAACTCTCACAGAATACTAATTTTTTCATCATGAATCGATTGTCGTTGGCAGAATTACTCTATAGCAAACCGTTTTCGAGTTGAAAAGTTTAGCAACAGTTGAGGGCTGTAATTTCCAACCAACTTTTTATTTTCATAACCTTTTGCATTTTTGTATGTGTTCATCTGAAATCGATTCCGAGTCAAATGAGATTTGGTAGGCTTTTTATGGAATTTCTTCATTTTCGAGTTGAATATTATTCTCGAAAATATTTATTTATCACTTGTCAGAAAATCGATCAATTCCCTGGGCTGGGCCTACGTGAAAAAAATGGGGAGGATAATAAAGCTTATACTATTAAGAATGTTTGGAATGTAACGTCAAAACTTTTAATGGAAATATACCAATATTAATTTCAATCCTTTCCACAGAAATTTAAAATGCTTGCGCGGCAAAAAATGGCAAAAAAAGGAGTTACAAACAGACCCCCGGAAAATACGAAGAGTTCAATGCCATGATACAAGAACTGTGATGAAAAACGCCTGACGGCTTCCAGAAAAAGGTATTTTTTGTTTTATCGTACGAATTAGAATGACGAGGAGGAGAGGGAGTAAAATGTTCAACTTCCTGTTTCAAAGAAAACATTTATAACGTTGGGGAAAAAACTAACAGACTGACCCAATATTTTTGACAAAACAACGCAAGGAGAGAATACACCTTGCGCTCTTTCCAAGTGGATGGTTAGAAACATAGTTAACCCGGATTTGTGTCTGGTATGAGGTTGGTCAGAAAGTTCATGGAGAAAGTTAATTAGGTATAGGCGGTATACATATTCCAAGATTTTTGAAAATGAGGTGAAGTGACACAAGAACATATCTGTCGGAAAAACTCTCAGTGGACGCCAACGGAGGCAAAAAAGTAAGTTTGGTGACTGAAAAACTTGAAATAACCAATCATTCACTATAACAATACAACTACTACAAAACTTAATGACATGTTGAAGGTCTGTGCAATTAATTGGTATGAGAATACAGAATAAAGAAGACCTTAGGAATCTGTTTTTAAAACAATGTGGAAAAAAACTACCAAAATGATGCAAGATATGTACTACGACAAATTTAGCAGAAAAATTCGACCCTTTCAAGGACTATGAATTAATTTGTTGAAATAAAAATGTTATACTCTTAGAGAATGTGTCTATGGTTGGGGAAATAACCTATCGAATACCACATGACATTTCGATAATGTGGTAAATAATTCTCCAGATTTTTCTCAAACTTTGTTGCCACTCGAGTCCTTCGGGCTCTCGTGTCTATTGCCTGGCAACAAGTCTTTTTGAATGCATCCCATGTGAAAATTGTATAACACTGAAACTCTTTCAATATTCCTCAAATCCGACCCTGTGTGCCTGCAACAACATATGATCAATTGCAGACAGGAAGGAAAATATGTCAACTCCTCTAGTCTCGCTGGATGCCAACCAAGAAACTAGAAAGCAACGGAAGCACGTCCCAGAAAAGAGAACTTTAAATATTCAACGACAAATCGCCAAAAGTGTTCAAAAACACAACTCCGTCCCAAGAATCGAGCATCATTTATCAGACTTGTCGTGTGGTCCAGCGACTCCCACCATATTGAATATCGGCCACCACTGACATTTACAAATGAATAATAATTGTGTTCTTTTACTTTCAACAATGGCCTGATGCGGCTTTATGCATCCAGAAGGCTCTGTCGTCCAAGCTGAGGCCGATCGTCGATTGTTACTTATACGCTAGTGATATTGAAGAACGAGCGTACAGGGTCAGGATGCAGGATCCTGTCGGTTCTTCGTAGCGCTGACAAAAGGATTCCGGGTGGATTTGAGGATGCAATCTTTCAATTTTCTTTAAACGGCCCTGAAAATGTATCCAATCTAATTTTCAGGATTAGGAAAAGAATAGCTGAAAAAAAAACAAACGTTTATAGTTGATAAATACCCTGAAAAACAAACATTCATCAAGAAATATATGATGAAATAGTACACTATACATCAAGACAGTGACAAAAAAAATGTGATATACAAGTATCCTTCTTGGTTTGCCAGATAACGAAGATTTATCAACAGAAATAACTGTTCTACTGTCCTGTACAACGAATTCAGAAAAACATGAGATTTCTCCTCATGAGTTACAACGAGTATTAGAACTTGGTGATCATGAGAAACCATGTGTGGTTTATGAATAAATACAGACAAGATTCAAACTTCTATAAAATAATGAGGCTAATTTTTCAAATCGTGGGATATACAATAAAATTTTCATTATTGGTCTAGAGATAATCCATTTCTAGTCCATTACCACAATACACAAAAACAATTTAGTATCAATGTTTGGTGTTGTCTGTCCAGAGGCTCAATTATCGGTCCATTTTTCTACCATAGTTTTTTTAGTCTTATCAACGAGAGTGTTGAAAGAGTTTTTCGTTGATCTTGATTGAAGGCTCGTCAGATGATCCATTCTCAGCAGGATGGAGCACTATCACGTAATTTTAGTGGCATTAAGAAAATGTTACGACGATTTTCTGAAAACAGATGGATTGCTACAAATGGTACTGCCAAGTGACCCCTACGTTCACCAGACATGACACGCCCAGATTTTTATTTTCGGTGATTTATGAAGAATGAGGCGAATAAAATTAAACATGATAATGCGGATGATGGAAAAATTATATTGAAACAATAATTGATCTCGAATAGTTTACCTAACTCTGTTAAATCCAACACGTAGTCACACGTAGTCTCAAAGTAAGGGCCTAAATATGTACTCAACAAGAATGCATTGTTTTACATTTACTTCATATTCTATAGCATTAAATCCGATTGTTATGATTGTTTCCTATCAATAAAACTGTCTTATTTTCAACTTTGGGAAAAAATTCATATGAGCTTCGTCATTGAGAATGTAATTACGAATCGAAATCTGTGTAGAAAAAATATACTTTCATGAAATATTTCTGAAACGTGACTGTCAATGTTTTTTGTCTTCAGCTTCGAGAAGGCAATCAAAAATTACACTAGATTGCCCTTTCACCGAATTCGTAGCATCAATAATAACGGAATTGGCACTAATGCCGACTTAATTTGGAACACCCTATACGTAACTATAACAAATTTAGAATTATATCAATAATTATACCACACATACACTGCCTCGTGATTTACGTATATCAATTTAAATGGAGAGCACCACTGTGAATTTTTTATTTGTGTGTTTTAGCTAATTGTTTCTTTTATATCTTTATTAAATCGCCATGACTCTAATATAAATATCAAAATTAATTCTTCGAAATATATATTGCAAGTTGTATCAATAAAATTTAACTTCGCCACTGTATACTAGTTTGGAAGTCTGCTATTGAAAATTATTTCTATATCTGAGGAGTACTTAGGAGAAGCAAATTAACAATTTTATGATCATACTCTTGATCAGAGATTTTTGGAAATGTTGAGTAGAGAACTATGAATTACAATATTTCACACGTCATATGATTTTACTGGTGATAATACGAAATGTTTCGGTTATGTGGATAATTAAAATTAGGTTTTATTGAATTCATACTATACTTTTGTTGGAAATCAATATTTTTCATAACGTTGAAAGAAATTGCTTACTAATTTTTGTTGAACTCGTTCGAATGTTTACGAATATTTGACACTAAAATAAATTCTTAGTATTATAGCCTGCAAGTTTCTATTTACCGATGCTGCATTATTTAAGAGAAAAATCTTCAAATGGGTCACTCTGTATATCATTAATAACTACGTTGTACGTAGACGATGATGATCTCAGATAAAAACTCAGTTTCACAATCTTGAAGGCAGTCCGTTTCTAATCTCAACTTTTAGCAACTACTTTATCGATATTCGTAGATAAGAAATCAGTAAAGCAATAATGGGTCGTCAATTATCGATATTACTGGGATTCATAGAGGCCTATTCTGTCAAGCTGTAAAAAGTATTTCGTGCAGAAAATGCATTTAATAAATTTGTAACAGAACGCTTTCAACTGCTAGGTCATCTGCTACTACTACTATCAATAATATTTATATATTTATTTATATAATAACATATTTAAGTTGTACCCAGCTTTCCCAATAACTGAAAAATATGCTGTGACCTTGACTACTGTCAGATTATTTTCAAGTTTATAATTACGTCTTACCAAAATATCGAAAAATAAACCTTTGAAGGATTTCGAGAAAACCGCACTTAGTTGGGAAATGATTTCCCTGAAATGCAATCTTGTGTAAATAAATGCCTTCCAGATTCTATTCAAATGTTAAAGTTCTGGAATTAATTCTCGAATTACTTGAGGTACAAAAATGCTTGAGCATTTTTTACTCTGTTGTGTCTCAATTGTTTCCTTAGGAAAGGAATTTTTTTCCTTCCTTAAAATTGAATAAATTCTCACGTAATCATAGGTATTCTTCAGTTTATATTCTCATTTTAAAAGTCTCTGACTTATGAGGGTTGCACGTAGGGGTGCAACCGGTTGACAGATATAACAACAACAGTAACAATTTCATGTTATTCTTCATTACATTAACAAAATTCAGCAGTTTTGGGACATTCATTTATACAGTATATGCCAATTCCTAATTCCTAATTTTCATATTCAATAAGTTTAAATGATATTTATTCATCAAAGGTCCAAAGTGGACTTACGCAAACCTCTGAGTCCACGTTTTCGGCAGTAACAAGTATATGAGAACAATAATTCATTTGTTTACTGGAAGATATTCACTCCTATAATAAATTTATTCGATATCTTGCTAAAAACTGATATAGTATATTATAATGTCCGCGATATGTTCTTCATTTTATCTTCTGCAAACTTTCACCTACTTTTTCTCTGCCCAATTAGTTAAACTAAGTTTCAATCAGCCGCTTATATATATCAATTAAAAGAATGTCAGGTTTTTGATGAAAATTGATAGTCTGAAATCTGGCAGAATCAATAACATTCACACTCTCATTCTCATCAACATATTCGAAGTCCTTCAGAACTATAATATATAACATTCAGCAGAAGTAGATAATACTTTAAGAATCTATTTTGCATATCAGTCTGACTTCAGCCGTCTTTTTGACGAGTACGAATAATTCCAATAATTTATGATGTTCATAAACTTACCGCAAGAAGCAATCACTTTGTTGCACACAGGAGTCAAAGGGTTATATTGCATTTCTGCGATGATTTATTGCGTTTATTAGTTCCGGGTTTGAATGTTGGTCAGGGTTTTTCTAGGAACACACTGTAATTTATTCATGTCAATTCGTGCGAACGGGCTTTGCAAGTACTGCCCGGAGGTACAACGATTCCAGGAGAACGAATTGACAGCGCTTTGCTAGGCATGTTTACACTCTGATGATGTTCTACTCGCTTTAATTTATTCATTCGTTTAATTTTTACAGGATCTGTGCACTAATAACTGTTAGGTACTAATATATTATCAGTGTTGTAAAGAGATCTATTTGATATATTTTTTTTAAGGTAAGTTTTAGGATATTGATATTATTATTTTCTTTTTATATACTCTTCTGTACAGTCCATACATACCGGGTGTTTTACAGTGGATGGATCAATAGAAGTATCTGGAGAACAGAAAGACAGATCATTTCGAAAATTTGTGGGCGTAGATAATCAAACTTGCTACATCCGTCTAAAATATTTTCATCAATACAGTGTTACCGCTTTGTTATTTCAAATGGAACAACTCGTATATTATATCATTTTTGGAATCCTTATAAGATTCCTCACAACTTTCCTACATAATTCCATATACCTATCTGTGACGATTTCCGAAATAAAAAATATTTTGTCCAATTTTTGTGCAAAACCTGACCATTGAAAATTTTAAATTTTTTTCCCAGTGCAAATTTACAAAATATTGCAATTTGGGTTATAGCTGCAGAAGACCATTAAGTATTCTGTCGATGAACTGGATTTCAGTTTCAGCATACAGGGAGGCTCAGAAGTGAGTTCCTTTCGGGGACTCATGAAAATGATTGAAACTCCGTTTTTGTTAAATGAAACACCTTCTATATTATTACTTATTTGAAAAGCTGTAACATTTTTCAATTTAATTGAGTATACTTTCTCTATACCTATCTCGTACAGTTTGTTAGTTATGATCACTTATGTTATGAATTCGTCTTCAATAAAAGAAATATTGGATAGTGATTTAGATAGTAGGCTGTGAACTTCATTCTGACCGAAAACTAACTAACAGAGAGTTTAATGAAAAGTATGCTGATTTATCTCGAATGAATTCGAGAAAATTTATTAGATTGAGTAGAAATTTTAAAATGTTTGTATCATCATGAAAAGCTAAAAGTATCAAAGTCTAACATGTGTATTAATAAATCTAGAAAGATTTAGCGGTTCTGAATCATTTCAATGAATGTTCAAAATGTTTACCATTCGTTTCCAAACACTTTCTTATGCGAACATCAACGGCATCTATTGTGGCTCTTTGAATTTCATTTGGATCTAATTCCTGAAACGCTAGGGTCATTCGATGTTTTAATTCTTCCCTTGTGTTGAACGATGTTCTGTAGACTTTTTGCTTGATAGTGCCCCACAAATAAATGTCTAGGGGTGTAAGATCAGGGGATCTAGGGGGCCAGTTCCATGGACCCATACGTCTAATCCATCGATCGTCAAATATACGGTCCAATTCCAACTCGACTTTTGCAGTGCAATGAGCAGGAGCTCCATCAAGTTGATACCAAGCATGATCGATATTGTTCTAGTGTCATTTCTTCAATGAAATCCCCAATCGTTGTCCTCAAGATATTCAAATATTTTCTAGAATCAAGGTTTTCATCATAAATCAAAAAGCGCAGTTGAAATCCCATTTCTTTTGTGACATGCGGATTTTCGGTTGCCCAGTAATGAAGATTCCTCCTGTTGAAAATATCTTCAATCAAAAATTTTGATTCATCAGTCCATATTATCTTCTTGAGAAAATCTTCGTCTACTTGTGTACGCACCATCAACATTTCACATAGTTCGATCCTTTGCTGAGCGTCTTGGGGCTTGAGAGCTTGAACTTTATGAAAGTTGTAGTCATGCATTCCGTGTTCCTTCAGAACCCTATGAACTGATGAAAGTTTCACACCTAAATCGTGAACCGCACTACGAATGAAAGCTTGAGGATTCCCGTGGAAGTATGCCAAAACATTTATTGCGTTGTCCCCATTACCTGTCACAAGTCTAGGCAAGTTTCTTGTTACTTTCAAAGAAGATCCAAACATTTCAAAATTTCTCTTCAATCTAATGAATTTTCTCAAATTCATTCGAGGTAAATCAGCATACTTTTCATTACACTCTCTGCATGTTCTACTGATATTCTTGTTACATTGACCATAAATGATGAATAAATCCATCAAAACCACATTCGAGAAATTATTTTCTGCCATAGTACTTTCACACCTATGCAATTGAATACAGGATGACAATGAAGGAATAACATGTTAGTTCTCTGTCAGAATGAAGTTCACAGCCTACTATCTAAATCACTATCCAATATTTATTTTATTGAAGACGAATTCATAACATAAGTGATCATAACTAACAAACTTTACGAGCTAGGTTTAGGGAAAGTATACTCAATCAAATTGAAAAATGTTACACCTTTTCAGTCATTTTCATGAGTCTCCGGAAGGAACTCACTTCTGAGCCTCCCTTTATGCTGAAACTGAGATCCAGTTAATCGACAGAATACTTAATGATATTATGCTGCTATATCCCAAATTGCAATATTTTGTAAATTTGCATTGGGAAAAAATTGATAATTTTCAATGGTCAGGTTTTGCACAAAAATTGGACAAAATAATTTTTATCTCGGAAATCGTCACAGATAGATATAGGGAATTATGTGGAAAAGTTGTGAGGAATCTTATAAGGATTCCAAACATGATATAATATACGAGGTGTTCCATTTGAAATAACAAAGTAGCAACTACTTTCCTATACAAGCGACAACACTGTATTGATGAAAATATTTTAGACGGATAGAGCAAGTTTGATTATCCAGGACCACAAATTTTCGAAATTATCTTTCTTTCTGTTCTCCAGATACTTCTAATGTCCATCCACTGTGAAACACCCGGTATTCTACCTGCTTACTAAGTGATAGAGAAATTTTTGACAATTTTGTTGGAGCGTGAAAATTTTGCAATATCTTTGCAATCGTTCCATATTTATACTATCTTATTGAAGAAATAATTGAGTGTTTATGTTTCCTAGCAATAAGAAGTGGAATATCTTAAATGCTCATGTTTGGTAATTTATTACTCATTAAATATTATGTCTGGGAAATTGATTTTGACATGATTTGAAAGCTTGAAGTTTCAGGATTCTTTTTTTATTGTTCAATTCTGTGTTAATTATTTCCTTTTATGTCAAATTTTCTGATATGTCGTATCATGTCCTGAAAGAGTTGAATATCAAAACTTCATAAATGCTGTCATTTTTTTATTAATTTTAAAAATAGTCCTTGTTGATATTTCTATTTTCCATAAATATTGTTCCTAGTTGATCATAATCAATCAAGTATTTTCTTTCTTTGAATCACTATTGTCAGTTTCTTATATTTACTGATTGAAATTTCCTGTATTCTGTTTGACAGTTGCTGTGGCTTTGCTCATGATTGTTAATTGACAGGAATAAATGCTTGGGTTTGTAGAAACTATGATAATGGTACTAGTGAACAAGCCTTTTTTTTTCGTTTATTGATTACAAGCAAAATATGAGTAGTAACTAAAGACATAAAAGGATAAAGGTGTTGTCACATTTCTAAAATTTCGAGTGAATCAATAAAACTTTATTTGAATTGGAACTTTTTTGTTTTATTTTCGTTTCAGATGAGTAATACCTCCAGAAATATATGAGTTAGGTAGTCTTCGTCAGTCTCGTATATTTCAGACCACAGAAAAATAAATCTGAAGGATTCAGATCTGGTGATCTTGAAGGCCATTCCACAGATCCACATGAACAGTATTCAAATAATTCCTCACAGCAGATACAAAATGAGGAGAAGTTACATCTTGTTGCAGAATAATTTTAATTTCAAATTCGCGTACAATATTTTCGACAGTTGTCACTATCAGTGGACCTATCACTGTTTCCAGCATTTCCAAATAGAGGGAACCAGTCAGATTTTCTTCAATAAATTATGGACCTATAATGTGGCCACCCAGTACTCATGTCCACACATTAACTTTTTGTGACAACTGAGATAGAATTTATAGGTTTGATTCCCCGCACGGTCACTGGTCTAGTGCATGGCATCGCACGTTAAAATGTAGGGGCTACGTCTTCTCCAGCTTACACAAGTCTTTCGAAGACTTCTGAAGGTTGTGCTCGTAAGGCTTCAACTGGTTGACTGAAAAAACGATTTCAAAAACTATACAGTTCTGTTATAGGGAATGACAAGCCCCTTTTAATGAGGTATATGGATGACAACCCTACATAGGGGGTTGAAGGTTTTAGTATGCTTTTTGCGTCAGAATGTATCCCCCTGACAAAAATTCTTGACGTGTTTTTGGATTTTGCCGAAAAATTCTTTCACACTCTGTATTGCCTTGCGATACGTTCTCGAAATATCATTTTTCTCCATGGAACACTGGATTCCTCCATCTTCTCATAGATAGAATAGTTCTTGAAAAATTCATAAAATCACTCTATCCCTGATTCAGATTGTGCTAAGAAGATTAGGTTTGTTAGATTATCCTCTTGTAATTCCATCATTCTTATAATCGTATTGTAATAGTAGGTACGACAAATCAATTGTTTATATACTGAACACTTCAGCTTTGGAGAAGTAATGAGATTTTGCGGGGTAATGTCCAGTAATCTTCTTTAGTGTCCGTAATCCCCATAGCTTTGAATAATATCAGAGGTAGATATAAACAATTGGCCTTGGTCTAGTCGAGTTCATTGTTTTCCTTAGGATTTTTTTTTACTATAATAAACAAAAAAAAAGATAATTTTGGCGATAATAGGATACATGAGGATGTACAATATTGAGGGTGTATAAATATTGTTATATTGTTTTGACCTAGGTAAGGTGACAATATTTCATTAGAAGATATTGAAATTAACATTATCATTACTGCTAAAAATACAGTGTTCAACAAATACAGGGTAGGGTGTTTGCACTTGCACATTCTTTGACAATCGTCAGCCATATTAAAAAATTAAAGGCCTAAATATCCAAAAAACAAGCCAAGAAACAAATTTTCTTCACAAAACAACTCTTCCATCAATCCATTCTCACAAACCATATATCGTGAAATCTCAACTACCAATGGTGGAACATTTTGAGAAAGAATTTCTCACAATGTCTCCTATATAGATTTCGTTTCACCCTACTGCTGGAACCATTTCAATATGTCAGTGTTTACACAGGCCAAAAGTTATTTGGGTTGGGCTCAGTACCATCATTCACGATTCAGAAATCTAGTTGTGTATGTTATCTTTCTCCCATTTATTTCAGAGTACGAATTTTAATAAGACAGCGGCCAAATGTGGCGTAGTTTTCAAAATGTCAAGTCGTTATTAATGATCATTTAGAGAAGTTGACGTTTTGACTGAACTTTGTTGACGAATGTCCTGGATGTGATCCAGAAGCATTTTTTCTGTATTAATTAGTTTCATCAAGTGACTTCAAATGTGTCTGTTCGGTTTGAAGTCAAATAAAGCTTGTCATCTGCTATTCTGACATGTGTTTTTTATGTTTATTGTTACTTTGAAGGTGTTGTATGATATCCCACTAAAATGAGACTGAGTGCTTTTGCCAGCTTCATTGGAAAGTGATGTGTGCTTATTTCAATATGAAATTCTGTCAGCAAGAATGAAAATTCACCTATTGAAACAAAATAATATAACTTTCAATTGTAATTTTTTGACTTTTTGACTATGAAATAACTCCCTTCTATTCATAATACAATAACAATAGCACCACTGATAATTATAATCAAAGCATTTTTTTTTCATAATTTTCTACAGTGAAGCTTTACAGTGCCAAGACATTTTTTCTGATGGGATATGAGGACCATTTTTTTTTCATCATCAAGAATATCCCAGTCAGGCCCTGTCTCCGGAGCCCCGATACAACCAGAGGGCGCGTTGGTGTGTCAATAATCCCAGTAACTTCACCCCACGTCCGTTGGAAGTGTGATTACTGAGTCCGAGAATCATGTGCTCTGAGTAGGCGGGGTGAACCAAGAATTACGGCGTTCTGCATTCGTCCGGCTAAAACTTCTGCTATATTATGGCAACCCAGTATGATTTTCAAGCTTGACAGCAGTGTGTCCATCATTCCACCAAGGAACCCAATTATCAGAACCACCATTTTAAAAGAATGGTTTGGGGAAAGTCTACAGAGATATTTACTCTGTTTTTCCTCCTCTTTGCGGACGATGTTCGTTTTTGCCAGGAGCCGAAAACTCTATGACGAAAATCGTTCTACTTTGATGGTCGAGGATGACTACATCAGGCTTAGTGGCTTGTATTTGCCTGAGAGTGGAGAATGAGAAGTTCCAATAGATTCGGTACTTCCTCATTCTCTACAACGGACTCAGTATCTCCCGAAGCATATATAAGCTAGAAATCACACTGACCGACCAGGATCGACCGTCCGCGACCGTCCAGCAACGACCAAAAATTAAAAGAGATCTATGAAAAATTTCAAACACAGATTGACCAAAATTTTCAGCAGATTGGAGTTTCAAACATGATCTTTCACGCAAACACCGGGTTTCCAAAGGAAATGTAATGAATCCGATAATTCTTATTTCACTCAAGTTGTTATTTATTGACACAAAACAAAAATAAAATATGAAATAACAAAAAGAAAATTTTTTCTAGGGTAATCCAAAACTAAACTCTTGAAACATAATTTTTAATGTATTCATAAGTCCAATCACTTTTTTCTATTGCAATGGATTGACTTCCGGAATTTGGATGTATTCTGCAATCACAAATTTTCAAAGATGTGCCCGATTCCTGAAAATACATATATTGTTTGTAATATACATATACATAATAAATAATTAATGATCACATTGTACCTGAGTTTTGATGTAAATCAAATCTAAGTTCTCCCGCAAATATTTATTGTAGAATTCTAATACTTATTCAATGTGTTATATACCTTTATAGGAATATCTTTGAAATCCCGTATTCTATAACTTTTTCAGCAGTAAGTTCAATTCTTTCTTGGACGGTGGTTAAATCCTCAGAAGTTAATTATTTGAGTCGCCAAAGTATAAAATTTTTTTGAAATTGATTTCAAGACGATTAAAATAATTTCTCGCTGGACATTGTCTATACACAATATAAACACCGATACACCAAGTATTTATTTGACAATCTGAAGGAATAATTTCACTGTTTTCAAAGCATCCGTGTCAACTTCTTAACAATAAATTAGAACAAAATAATTGTATTTTTATATTTCTTTTCATAGTACTTACAGGCTAAATAGGATAAGACCCAAAAAAAAATTGGACCCTTTTGTTTTTCTAAATTGTGGGAAGTTTTGGGGTACCGACTAAGTCTAGCAACTCTTTATAAAAGTACGGGCACGGATTTTCGAAATTTTGGGACTTGAAACTCAAAAATATTTTGAATCGTGAATAACTCGAAAACCATGAGGAATTCGAAAAAAACTGTGGTGGCAAAAAATGTAAAACACAAAATTTTCTACAAAAAAGGTTTCTGGTAATTTTTTCGTTGGAACCACTATTTCTGAGTAATTCTCTCTGAAAGCCGCTCGCGAATTCCCGCCAGTGCAAATTCAAGCAAATTTACATCCCAAGCGCAAATTAAAATTGCTCTAACTCGTTGAAAACTACTCCGTTTTCTAAGAATCAAAATGCATAATGATGGGTAAGTTCTCTATTTTGTACTCCGTTAAGGTAGCATAATTTTCGACTTAGGAACTTTTCGAAAATCTTGCGAGATGAAGAGGTATATTGGCCACACAAGCACTTGAAGTTTCAATGAATATATTCCATCACTCGCAATATAAACAAGCAGATCCAACGAGAGATTTGTCGTTCGTATTATCATCAATATTTTCATGTATATAACATACATGAGTTACTTCTTGGTTTCAAATGAACTGACGTTCAAAAAACGCGATCATGAACACGATCTTCGTTCTCGATTGATTATTATTTCGATATTCACAGACTTTTTAATAGTTTCTCTTATTGAAAGATGAGGGTATTCATTTTGAAGCGTAGAATCTCAACTTCAAGTTCATATAAAAACATTCTTAGTATGATGTATCCTCATTATGAAGATTTTGAAAATGCATAGAAAGGTCAAAATGTCCCATTTTTCCGTAAATATTTCCTTAATTATCCAAGAGTAAGTTTCTTCGAAAAATTCATGTTGTATTTGTGAAAACACATTACAAAGAATCGATTGCGGGTCGTTACATTGTATTCAATTACTTGGTTTAAGAATACGAAAGCTTTCTTTTCGTCCATTTCCCGCGAAGAATTCGGCAATAACAAAGGTTTTGAGAACATTATCTAATATTTCATTTAAATAAAGAGAATTTTTATTTCCGAACAATACTCCAAGATCTTCCCTATCTTCCTATCATATAATACTTTTTTACACAATTTGAACAGGCCATATCCAACTGATCATAAATCTAATTCAATCAAAATATTTTCCTAGGTTAGGACAAAAGAGAAACCTCTCTTGTACTGAATTTTGAGCTCAAAATTTTTTGTGCCGGCATTTTGTGTTCAAATCCTTATAGTTTTCGAGTTATCCGCAATTCACAGTGTTTTTGAGTACATGAACCCATTCTACGATAAAAATTTTGAGGTTAGGAATCATTTTTAGGGACCAATTTGTAGAAAATTTTGTGCTCTACATTTTATGCTTCAGGTCTTTTTTTCGAATTCCTCGTAGTTTTCGAGTTATTCGCGATTCAAACTATTATTGAGTATTTAAAACCATTTTAAGGTGAAAATTTTGAGGTTAGGAAATAATACTTGGGATAATTTTTTGTAGAGAATTTTGTGCTTTACATTTTTTGTCGCGGCAGTTTTTTTCGAATTCCTCATGGTTTTCGAGTTATTCGCGATTCAAAATATTTTTGAGTTTCAAGTCCCAAAATTTCGAAAATCCGTGCCCGTACTTTTATGAAGAGTTGCTAGACTTATTTGGTACCCCAAAACCTCCTAGAATCTAATAAATTCAAAAGGGCCCAATTCAATTTGAGGTTTTAGCTCAACATCTAATATACCTATACTATCAGCTGTAATTTTGATTGTACTTATCGCACATTTCATTACCAGGTATGAATGAATTCCTGATTACCAGTACTAATAAATGGTTCCATGGATATTTATTTGCTCATTAAAACGCATTTTAGTATTTTCGACAGGATTTCGATTTTTCTAGCATTATATAGACGGGCCAATTGGAATAAATCGGAACCATACTGGCACACTTATATCACAAATAACAAATGAACTTATTACTAATTTGACATTTGAAATGTCACTTATGTGGTATTATTAGATTCAGAATATTATACGGATTTCAGAAATGTAATAATACAGTGCAATTCAAATTCGACCCCCACCATTGGGATCTCCTAAACTACAGTCGAAGCTTAAATTGGGGCAAAGTTGCGTATTCTGGTGCTCAACAAAATACTGTTTTGAAACTTGTAAAATTACGAGTATTTCCGAAATATCGAAAATATTCGAGTTTGTGTTTAATTTTTCGCTACGGGTCCGTTTCTACGCGTTCCAAACCGAACTGACACGCATTTTAAATTCAATCACTCGGCAATTCTTACTTTTCGTTTGCATCCACTTCAATATTATGACTTGCATGATGGATCAGATCCACGCATCCAGTACAAACAACAATAAATGTTTGCACATAACGTTTTCTCCAAACAGCGATATCGATCCGCAGAGAATTCAACGTAGTCTCTGGAGAGTCATGCAAGTCACTTTCTGCAACCGAAATGTATATGCTCTTCAACAATACTGATTAGTCATGCAGGTGAGCAGAATTATGAAAGGTTCCTGACACCGATGGTATGGATAACTGACATGGCGTGATAGATATTGATAATGTTGGCCCATATCCATGGGGCTATTGAATTCGTCGGGGAATTGTTGAAGAATAGCCATGCAGAAAAATGATTTTGATGTAGTGAATTGGAAGAAATAAGCGGTACCTATAACAACAGGAGATCGTTGTATTGGTATTGTCGTGTTGAGAAACTGAAGGAGAATTCGACGTTTCAACATTTTTGGACACAATGAAAATTTCGTTATGAGTTTCTTGAGGAAAATATCACCATCAGGAATAGACACATTGCAGACCAAAAATGAAAGTTTGACAAATAGATAGATAGATTTACAAAAAAACTTCATCCACAATCACCTTATAATAGAAGTTTTGTCCACCGTATATAAAGTTTCACTTTATCCACTAGTGGAATAATAAAACATACAATCTTGAATCATTCACATTCTACTTATTTTTATTATTAAAATTAAAATTTATATTACCAACCATTCCGTTCTTTGTTTCATCAAATTTCACTTCGTTCTTCGTTCCTATTAACAACAAGCTTGTAGTTGTCATCATAGTGCCTGTCGAAGTTTTTAATAAATTTCTAGAGTCAATGCCAGAGGAGACTTGTAAGGAACGATTGGTACCAGGAAAACCTAGGATTTTCCTCAGATATAGAATCCTCTATATAACTTTCTACTACAGCTGAGATTTTCCACCCACCATGACATTTAGTTGTTGTAAAATCAGCACCTCAGCCATTAAGGTTGTTGAAGTTCCCTGATGTGTAAATCTATTTGTGCTGGAGTTGATGAATTTTTTCCTGTATTTGTGCATCAAGCAAGCTTTCTCTAGAATGAAAATTTCTTAGAGAGTTAGTAATTTTTTACGAGCGAGAATTGGCTTGCATGATGGAAATACTTAATCACTCTTTCTGGAATTTGTTCTACCAAGGAGTATACTTCTTACTTTGCTTGCGAGTGGCGCTGCGACTGATTTATTGTATTCCTTCGTAAATGAGGGCTATTGAGTTTGAAGTGGAGATTTTTCATTGGTGTGTCTTTGAAAAGTTGTATTTCGAGGTTATTCTTCTAGCATTATGAGATTTTTTTTCGAAATGAGAGTGTGAGTAATTATGGGGTGGATATTGCGAAAAATATCAATCATATTTCCCTACTTCCATTGTACACTGATTTTATTGAAAGTTAATATCTCCAATAGAACAAGTGAGCAATTATTTATTTCAGAATATCGATACCCCCAACGAACAAAGCAGTTACAGCTATTTTCAGTTCAGGTGTAGGCGTATTAATTCAGCTTCATAAACTGATGCTGACGATAAAAGAGCCGTATCTCTAGACCAAGTATTTACGAAAAAATCTACTTGAAAAAAATTGTATTTCGACTTAATATTGAAAAAAAAAATCAGTATTTTGGCTCTCCTGAAATATGATAAAAAATGAGTTACGTCTCTGTTCGTTGGGAGTGTCGATTTGTTCACAATGTTATTAAAATTGAAACAATATGGGTATTGATTATTCTTTTTCGGGTATGTCCAGTATTATCATTACAACCCTTCTATAGACTTTCGTAAGAAACTCTCTATATAGAGTATTGCAGTATTTTTGAAAAGCTCCCCATTCCCTTTTCAACTGCTATGAGAGTAGTGTACTCACCAACTAAGGTTATTGTTTAAAATTGTTTGAAATTATTTTTACGTTAACCTGCTGTATTCCCCCTACAAACGAAAGCCCTCAGAAGTCTAAACTTGTATGAGCTAAGGATTAACGAGGTCTAACCTTTTGACGTGCGATTCTTAGCATTTTCTCAGGCCTTCAAAAAAATATACTGCAGTCGCTGGGCTCAACCCACAACCGGCAGCCAGAATGATTGAAAAGCGGTGATTTTAACCACTCGGCTATACCTGGCCTCTCCATTAGGCTTCTTAGAGTACGAAAGAATGTTTTTATAGAAAGAGAGGCAATAGCCCCCAAGATTTTTCAAAATCCCGAGTAATGTAAAACCTTCAAACATTACGTTCATGTAACACGCTTCATTCTATCCTTAAACTCCAAAATTAATGATTTTTATGCTACATTTATGAATTATAAACCATGAAATGCTACTGTCGACCCATTAAAAGTAGTATAGTATAGGTAGTGTGCTCTGAATAAATAATTTTCTTAATTTTTTCTTTAATTTCACTGGCCTAGTTCAGTAAAACATTATTTCACAGTACTAGACCTTTTTACGGAATAGATCGAATGTGTAAAAGTGTATTTTACTTTAGCACTAGAATATAAAGTAAATGTATAAACATATTCTTCCAATACTTTGTAATTATTTCCATGCGAGACTTTTGCATACTATGATCTTCACAGCCTCATTCAGTTCATAAGAACATATATTATATTTCCAAATCATTAGAAACATAAGTTTCATAACTCCCATATTCAAGAATAGTGAAAAATCAGTCATCAAAACTTACAGAGCAATCTCAAGCTCTATATTAAAATAATCTGAAAGCATTTTTAGTGATCAAACTAAAAGTGTTATCGCAGAAATTTCAGTAGAGCAACAGCATGATGTTTGCAATTCAAACACATTTTTTTAGTGTTCATATAAAGTTTAAATGTTTAATTCCTTCGAAAATCGCCAGCAAATTGTTTCAATTTTCGATGACTACTCCAATGCCTTTAATCCTGTTGAGCTGACTCACAAGTTACTCAGTAATAGAGCACAAGTAATTATTAGAGGAGATAACAGTGACTTCGGGTATACCACATGGAAGTCACCTCGGTCCATTCATTTTCATATTAGTACAAGTACAAGAGTATGGTACAATAGTTTTAGTAGGTAGTGTTCAATGGACAAATTCAGTAAGAACTGACTAATGTCATTATTATTTTTTGCCAAAATAATTTTTATAAGAATTATTGGTTTTTTTAATACAAAAAATTCTATTCTATTCATATTAGTAATGTTAATGTACCAATTCTTAAGAGGTTTGCCGAAGACCATAAATTCTATCTCTAGTGAATTGTCATACCTTCCTATGGGAATTTTTTTCAGAATGGTGTTCACAAAATCTTGTTAACAGAAGTGAATTGGAAATACTGACAGTGATATCCCAATAAATGTTCTTGACTCAGTTATATCGACGAAGGGGGTGTTATCACGAATAACGAAAACTTAAATTTCGTTTGCAAAAAGAACACATTGTCTATCAATCTTTGAAAATGTTAGGATTAATTTGTAGAATGGATAGAGATTTTTCAGATCTGAATACCAACCAACAAGAATATTTCACTAGAATAAGTATTCGTCCCATTTTGAAATATGTGTCTACTGTCTTAATCATGTAACCCTGTCTCACAATATCGAATTAGTTCAATTCAAATTCCATAAGTTTACTGCAAACAAACAAAACAAATCATGAAGAAAATATCACACATGTTAAAATCAATGTACGCTGATGATACTATCGTCATTATAACTGCATTGTGACAGTCATGAATCACCGATTTGTGCTAACAGAACTAGTATACAATGAGATACTACGCTGATCCAAAAAGTAATTATTTGCTACTGAACCATGAAAAAACACTGTTGATGTACTTCGTTCGTAGAAAGAGATCCATCTGTAATATTTAAAGACACAGGAAACCAATTATTCTGCTCTGAAAAAGTTAAACTCTGAGTTTGATTTTACAGAAATAGGTGTTAAGCTTCATTGAAAATATGAACGAGGATTAGCTGCAGAGAAATTTTCAAAAAACTTATAATCCTGACAACGTATATATTTTGGAGGTGTGTATATATTTCTATAATAATTTGAATAACATCACAATGTGCTTGCCTAAACCGTAGCTGTAGTATGTTACAGCCTAAATCTCATTGTACTGTGCACTATATAAAAAAATCTTCGTTGGTTGCAACTGTACAACAAATTGAATAAAAAAATAAAATCCGCACCAAATGTCAGAATATTCAAAATTAGACTGAAATAATTCCTAATTGAGAAGTGCTGCTACTCACTAGACGAATTTTAATGTTTGTGTTATTTTTTTATGTGTACATGTCAATTTCCATGGATATTTGTTCATATGTGATATATTTTGTATTTGTAGGTACCTAATATATTTAGCGTATTATTCACGAGATGAAGTTTTTCATGAAAAGTGTAAATCATTACGTTTTTTTTTTCTTTTTGTGGTCCTATGGAACATATACTATATTTCTAATGTACATGATATACTTTTATATCTGTAATTTGTGTTCTTTAGCGTGTTTGTTCATTTATATTTTCATTGTGAATATTGTAAATATTCTTTCTATTTATCTATATATCTATTATTTGAAAATTGAAATGTACATTGTAAGAAATGCCTGTATTGCAGCCCGAATGCCGTTAAAGCCCATTTTAAATATTCTCGTCAATCAAGAAAAAATGAGGGAAAAAAATTTGAAGAAAATGTTTTGCTGACCACACAAAACCTACATCTTTTGTATTTTTCGTTTTATCCTTTACAATTTGTAACTTGTGATTTCCGGAAAAAAATATGCTATGATTGTTCAAATTAATTCAAGTAAATTATATATCTGCCAAGACTACGATCTCATAATCCATTGATTATCAAATTCGCCCACCTATAATTACGCACTGCAACATTCCCATCATTTCGCGATCAGACTCCAACCGCAAAAACAAAAACCCAACGCTCTTACAATTAATAATTCCCAATAAAAAAAACTTCATACATATATCCACTTCTTTCCTGAAAACTATCAAGCTCTCTCATCTCACGGGACGCACATGATGACGGGGTTCGCTAAAGAGCACTCTCCATCTCCGTCACTCCCGAGGGGCCGGTAAGGAGATGCGTGAGAGAAAGGTGAAACTGCCCGATAAGTGGCAACGAACGAAGTGGGCGGAGCCAAGAATCCTCCAACTCCAATCCTCCAAACCAGCCTCCAGTCTCAACGTTACGGTCACAGAGCATAGTTATGTTGTTGTGTCAATTGTAGAAACTTGTGTTCCATGAATTTTTAGCGTTTTATTGTTGTTGCTGACTGTGCGCTTTATTTATGAAATTGGTAGTGCTTCAGCTGTTTTGACTGTGCAAGTTGACTGATGATCGTGGGTAGTGTGACTGAACTCGAACGTTTGTTCCCGAAAATAACTGCTACAGTTTGACAAACACCATATTTAGTGATAAGGATAACGATTCTAAGTACAGAAACGTGTATCAGTTGAACCGCGTGCTGCCGTCCCCACTCAGGCGCCAGTCGCCGTCATCCATCATGGTGCGTGACGTCACGAGCTTTCATTGGAGCCGCCGCAGTCACGTGCTCAGCTGATTCGCCGCGGTGGGCGTGGACGAGTCCGAGCGCGAGAGAGAGCCACCGATAGTAGGGGAACAGAAAAAAGCACTCCTATGCAATGAGGTAGTGCGTTAGAAGTCCCCACCGTAAACTCCGGCAACTTACAGAGCTTTTGCGTTAGAGATTTAGAAAAATTAATGATCATGAGTTCGTTTTTGATGAACCCCGTTTCTGGAGCTCTGCCGTCCAGCTATCAGCAAGCCCAGCATATTTCCGCGGGTGTCGTGGTTGATCCCAAATTTCCCCCTAGCGAGGAGTACAGTCAGAACAGCTACATCCCGTCGCCAACTGAGAATTTTTTCGGCAACCACTACCTCAGTCAGCCCCAGCACCACATACAGCATGGCTATCACAACCACCACCAAACGACTTCGTACGGGTCAGGAGGGATGCCCCTGTCGAACCAGTACGGAACTTATGGTAACTATTATCACCATCAGCTGCACCATGCACCCCCTTTGCATTCCCACCAGATCCGCCCGTCAATCCAACTCCACGAGTCGCAGCAATCCCTGGTCAACTGTGGTTCTCTTGCCAATAGCCACAATCAGAACAGTTCGTCGAACATTTTGCAAAACATTGCTGACATTGCGCCAAATGTTTCTCAACCCAGTGATGTGAACTCTAGTGTGTGTAGTCCCGCTTCTGTCGGACATGGACAGGAGTCGAGGGGGTCTCCCCCAGGACACTCCTCGTTGCAGGAGTTGGGACTTAGGTTAGAGGATAGTGTGTCTGATGGACCTGATGATTTGGACGACCAAGGCAGCTCCACTAACAACGACGAAGACGACGATGACGATGAAAATGGTGATAGGCCTATTTATCCTTGGATGAAAAAAGTTCATGTGGCGGGAGCTTGTAAGTTTTTGTTGCATTCGTTCGTTTTATGATTCTGTAAATTAAATTTTCATCAAGACTAATATGTCTTTCTGCACATGGAAAAATAACTTGAATTGTTATTTCGAACAGTGACAAATGGCGACGAAAGTTTGTCGTTCAATCGCAAATGACTCCACGTCTGACTTTATGAACTTCATGCTCATATTTTCATGAATATCATGCTCATTTTTTCATGAATATCATGCTCATTTCATGAAAATCATGGGTAACATCCTCCTTGAGAAACTTTGACATATACGGTTCCAATCAGTATAGTTTTCATGCCTTGAAAAGTACTAATGACGTGGTTCTTGACTTTCTGGAAATCCTTTACTTCAATCTGAATGAAAGAGAAACAGCTGCGGCAGTTTTTTGTGATGTATCCAAGGCTTTTGACTGTGTAGAATGAATGAATTACTGGTACTATGTTACTTAATGGGATCTAATCCAATGAATGTGTTGTCACGTCTGGTGTCCCACAGGGCTCGGTTTTGGGACCTCTTTTATTATCTTTGTATTTCAGTGATTCGAATAATTGGAGTAACAACTATACTATATAGCATGTGACTGCAACTGTTTAAAATGGTCTTAAAAGGGCTATTTGATCAACAACGATAAAGACGACGATGACGATGAAAATCGTGATAGGACTATTTATCCTTGGATGCAAAAGGTCTATGTGGCGGAAGCTTGTAAGTTTTTGTTGTATTCATTTATATTATGATTCCGTAACTTCAATTTTCATCAAGACTCTTGAAGAATATGCGTTTGCATATGGAAAAACAACTTGAAATTATTGTTCTCATGAAATTGGCGGAAAATCCAAAGTCAGGTCACTATTTCATAGTATATCAATTGAAAGAGATGAAAGAAGAGAATACTACTCTACTTATATCATATTGAATGTTCAAACTGAAGAAGGTCTTCAGTTTAACAATTTTCCTTCAGTTTCGGACCGATTGCCTTGTTCCTAGCTGATTAAAAAAAGGCAACAAAACATTCATAATTTTTATCGTAGGTTGTTTCTATTAAAAAAAGTCATTTTCGTTTGAGAATGTTTCATTATGTCAATATGAATACCTTCCAAGATGTTATTTCGAATAGTGAAAAATGGCGACTAAAGTTTGCCGTTCATCGCAAATGATTCAACATCTAAATTTATGATCATCATACTCATATTTTCATGAAAATCATGAGTAGCATCCTCCTTGAGGAACTTTTACATATTGAGTTCCAATCAGTATGGCTTCTATGCCTTGAAAAGTACAAATGATGTGAATCTTGACTTTCTGGAAAATCTTTACCTCAATCTGAATTATAGAGAAACAGCTGCGGTAGTTTTTTGTGTTACTCAATGGGATCGAATCTGATGAATTTGTTATCAAGTCTGGTGTCCCACAAGGCTCGGTTATGGGAACTCTTTTTTGTTGTATCTCATTGATTTGAATTAGTTGAAAATTCAGGGCAAATTCACAAATCCTTTGGAATGAAAAGTCAATAATTGAAAATATGTTCTGGCTCGCATCAGACAGACGCCTTGTTGTAAATCAAGTGTGATGAGAGTTGCCTAGATGCCAATCCCGAAGTCTGGTGCTAGCTTGAAGTACACACCGACCACCCGTTGTGGTGTTGTAGGTTTTCAGAGTTTTCCTACAGCTGAAAAGTGAATACACCAAAATTATCAGTGTTTCACCCCGGAGCGCCACGACAAATAATAATATTATCCGTCCTCTACCCGCATATGCTAAACCTTTGAGTGTTTATGAGGGAGTATTATTATTATTAGTATATGAGTACTGTTCAAATAAGGGTGAAATAATGGTGTTACGCTTCTAATTTAATACCAACAAAACACACATCGTTTCGCTACGGTGTAAAATGAAGGAGATTTCTTCGGATAACGGAAAAAATTTAAATACCGCGGAAATTAAGTTTTTTAAGTTATTTATTGATGAAACTTGTGGCTAAAAAACCATATCAACAATTTTCCTACAAAATTGCAGCAGATTACTTTTTAAAGTTATTTATTGGTGAAACTTTTGGCTAAAAAACCATATCAACAATTTTACTAAAAAATTGCAGCAGATTGCTTTGCTGTGTATATTTTCCTGTGTAAAGTCATATCTATACTTTATAGTAGGTGACAGCAACTGTCAGAGGTTCAGGCAAAGCCAAAAACCGCGTTTCATGCCGACTTTTGTTCTTACAGCAGAATATTTTAACACTGGCAGGAGAATGCTTAGATTCACAAATTTGTGACTTTAGAGCTTTCAGTGCTGCTTGGCTCTGAGTTTATACATTTCAGATGGTTGGGGTCTTACCAAGGGGTTTTGAGAGTCTGCAATTTGACCCTGTAATGAAAGAGATGTGTTCCTAAACCTTCAGTTGGTACAGTCTGAGGGTACTATTTGCTGCTTCTTTCATTACACATAGGCGTAATGGCCGAAGGTTTAGCATTGCTTCTAGAGCTGCAGTAAATATTGCTCCTGTGGTTTCCAGACAAGGTAGCCGCTGCACTTCCTTGCATAGGTTTGATGATCGTTTGGTATGACCAATAAACCGTTTTTGGTTTCAGACCCCACGTCTTACCGAAGATTCTGCGGCATGTCCAGTTTGCAGCTATAACCCTGGAATGGATGTGGTTGATTTGGCTTCTTTGGAAAACGTTAGCTGGGTTCCATTTAGGGTTGTGGCTTCAAGTTCATACTTTCGCCTCCTGGTGAATGGGACTAGTACTGTTTTGCTAGGAGTGACCAGCTTTTGATCGTGTTTGGGGCTACTTGCATGTGATCGGAGATTACTCCGTCATGTCTGCCCCTAATGGTGACTACCAGGTCATCGGCGTAACCTTGAGTTGTAAACCCAGATTCTTGTAGCTTTGGTTGGGGACAACCTTTTTCTGCTGTCATCCTGACTGTCGCTACAATGATTCTGCTTTTCAGCATTGCTTGTATCTAGCATTGCTTGTATCCATTTACGCATTGATATTTCTTTCCTCTAGTGATCTGGTCATGAAGTCATGTACTTATTAAATTCTCACCGTCCTCACACCATTTATGTTGTTAGACTTTTGAATAAGCATTCAACAACAGTGGATCTCGAAATCATATCAAATGCTCTATATAAATCCAACAGTGTCAGTACCTATTGTCTTTTGTTTGTCATCTGAAGCCTTGGGAACGTCATTACATTATGGAGGAGATCTGTTGTGCAGCTGTAATATTTTCTGAATGCTGACTGGATATCTGGTAATATCGATGAGAAGGAAGTATGATACTACTTTTGTATTTACATTGTCTTCTCCAATTTGTGTATGGAGTGGTAAAATGGATACTAATTGGACTCAAAAACGTACCGCACAACACTGGTAGTCGCTGTACTCTCTTCACCAGGATTGGAATTCGCATTTTTCTACCGCTATTACTTGTCCTGGAGCGCCACTGCTAATAATAACAGTACAAGGAACAGTTTTATCGATTCTACTATATATTCTATAGCACTGTAAATAACATTTCATGTTTGAATATTATCTGAACGTTTTTTTTATCGACATGAAATGCTTTAGTATATTTACACTGCACGAAAGCAATTTGAATTTTTATGATAAAATGGGAATGCTGCAATATTTTATATTTGCTTTCCATCATCTCTGCTTTATCGGCACTCTATTTGAACACATTTGCAACATTATTACAGCTGTAATTAAAACCTTGATTACGAAAAGTGTTCTTTTCATTCACATAACTAAACCTTGTAAGTGGTTATTACTCCAAAAGCTCCAATATCGGTGACGCAAATACCTACTAACGATTGTTACATCACTAGTCACTGACCTGAATGATACTCATGCTGTCGCAAATTTATTGAGGAGAAAATGTAGAAGAACGCTTTACAAATCGCTGGTTATTGGTCGATATGGTCTCGTCTTGTTACTTCTCAAAAGGACCTCGCAGAATGCCACAATGTCCCTTTAGTCCTGTAGGCCGTGAATAAATCTATAGCTTGGTCTTTTATATCATTATCAAACTGTTTGTCTATCAGAATAGGATGTGAGTTGAGAAAACTCCGAAGCATTTCTTCGATATATAAATTTTCTGTGAAATTTCTCATTAAACCCCATTGTCTTTCTGTAATCACGACCTTTCTATATTCAGATAGTACAATATTCTTTCTGATCAACTGTTTTCAAAACAGTTGATGATCTTTCGTTATATAGCGATAATCTGTATTCCCCAACTGAAGTTACCACAAATTTCACAGATATGGAATTTTGATCACACTATCTTTATTATAAATTTGATGTTATTTTATTCAAGCTATGATAATCCACCGATGTAGACTTCTATATGTTTTCAAAATTCAGCTAGTTGTAAAGATTATCAGAGATAACTTACTACCTACCTCTGAATGAACTGGAAAAGTCATACAGCATTCAAGACTACGTTCACTTATCAAGAAAATAAGTGGGCCGAGAACAACACCCTGAGGATGCCTATATCACAAATAATTTCTCATTATTCAGCAAAGGTGAAAACCAGTCGTTAGCGAATCCACCGATTCCATGGGCATAC